>CM022665.1:22270001-22285001 GCA_012295275.1 Chrysomallon squamiferum | reverse complement strand
AATAAATTAATAATAATAAAATAAATTTAAATTAATTAATTAATAAATAATTGTATTTTATTGGCATCTTATAAAAAATAAATGAATAAGAAAATTAAGTCAGTTTATATATAAATGATATAATGGATGGATTCCTAAGAAAAAGAAAAAGAAAAAAAAAAAAAAAAAAAAAAAAAGAAACGTCACAAAATTGTTTGCCAACCGAAGGCTCTACAAGACATCAAGAACCAGAATTATCTAGAATCTTACATTAAACGGCCTTTTTTTTTTTTTTTTTTTTTTTTTCTTTCTTTTTTTTTTTTGGCATCTTACATTGATTCATTTCTCTGAAAAGAAATACTTTCCAACTAACTTGTTAACGAAATCCAGTCACATAACGTTAACAAGGGCACCTAATTCAATGTAAATTTCTAATTCAACTGTTTATTTGCATAGTGTTATATTAAGAGAACATTTTAATTCGATTTTTATTAAAAGAAAACTTCAGCGTTAAAGAATTCAACTGTTTTGATGATACTTACTACGTATGCAGCAACGTTGTCCAAGGAGCGTTCGGTAATAAATGAAGTGATTTCCGAAGTGTCTGGTGCCTCATTAACCACGTAAAGCTCAGAAGAAGATCACTTTGTTAACATTTCTTGCTTTACAGTACTACCTGTCAGAAAGATAGGAAAAACAATTCTTTGTTTTCGGCTTCTGTTTCCTATATCCTTCCACACACAACAAAAATACCCTTTCTATGAATGATTGCATAGTCTAAAAAAAAAAAAAAAAAAAAAAAAAAAGAAGATTTTTCTTGTGCTCTTTTAGCCCCACAAAGTTATCACCTTTAAACCATCTACAGGATACGAATGTTTTAGTTTCACACTTTCGGACTATGTATTTTTTTTTTTTTTTCTTCTTTCTTTTTCTTTTTTAAAGTATTAACGTGAAAACATTCGCCGCAATAATCTGAAGTGTAGCGAAACAGGTTTATATGTCGTTGTTGAAAAGCATGGAATTCCCATACAACCGTGGGCAAATCTGCATGTGTCGCATGGGGAGAAACGCTACCATGATTATTCACGGAGTTTTCGCTCCGACGCGATTGCCAAATTACAGGAATCGAAGTGTATTCTGCCATAACCGAGAGAGTAAATCAAAAGCCCCAATGTATTTAAAAACCCTGCAAAACGTTTCATGGATGAAATGTCGGCTTACTAAAGGGGAAAAAGAACACAACACTACGAGGTCGCTATTGCGTGTGTGTACGTCTTGATAAGACGTGCGAGTCTGTTTTGTGTGTAATGTCATCTAGTTTTAAAGCTGATATCACTGACACAGTGTCAATGTTGCTAGTCACTGACTGCTGTGAAGAACACTCGAGTTACCCTGGATCCAGATTCGCTACACGACCACGCAGACCACTTCAACAGTGTCATAGCTTGATAAATAATCTATTGACTGATTCTCTCTTTTTTGTTTCGATTTTATATTCACGACGATTTATACAGTGTTATTATTAATTTTTATTACTATTTAAAGGACTGTTGGTCTTTATGTTGATAAAAGATTTTTTTACCGGTAAAATATCTTCTTTTTTCATTCTTTCTCTCTTTCTTTAAAAAATAAAAAAATAAAAAAAAATCTTAAATCTTAACATAAATTTGAAAATTCAAGTCAGTGCTCCTGATATTTATGTGTAAATTTACATCACAAAAACAAAACTTCAAATTTTGAAACAAGTTTCTCATTATTATTATTATTATTATTATTATTATTATTATTATTATTATTATTATTACAGTAAAATAAATATTGGCTCATAATATTTTTTTATTTTTAAATTAAACTTACAGTTTAAAAACGAGATTACTTTGGAGAGGAAATGTGAACTCGGGGATGAAAAAAAAATCAAAAAAATCTTCCTATCTTCGGAACATTAACTTGTTGCTGATCCTGATCTGAAATTCACGTCACACAGTTGATAGCTTCTGCTCGGTATGGGGCAGTCGTTCTGCACGGGGGCGTGTCGCAGAGCTCTTTGAGTGGCATCTTCACGCCTCTGAGCCAATCAAATGGAGTGATGCCCAATTAATCTGGCGTAGCTACTTCTCTAGAAGTACACGCTGTATCAGGAGACAGTAAAAGTCACGTCACGGGACTTTTCATATGCATACCGCATCGCCAGGTCTTGTGTAGCATGGGACTTTTAACAATTCAATATCCCTAAAGTGTGGAGAAAACCAGGCTTTGGAAGTTCGGCTAACTTTGCACCATAAACTTGTCAACGTAAATTTTACAAACGAAAGCTGGAACCCAACCATCATCAAAACGGGATTTCCCTTGACTTCGGCGCTTCCATTATGGGTAAGTTTTCATTTTAATAAAACACAACGGCACAATTCTTTTTCTTTTTTTTTTTAAATTTTTTCTTTTATTTTAAATGCCCCCAATTTGAATTTTTCAAAAACAAAATTATAATGATAACAAAAAAAAAAAAAAAAAAAGCGTATAAGGCAATTGTGAATATCTGCTAGAGCAATTTATATTTTTTTGCTTGACGCTCGAAAGCCTGCGATAAAGATCAGCAATAGACTTCATAGTGAGAGAGAAATGCTGAATTAGTTACAAAAGAAATTGCTTCCATATGCGACCCTCGACATCGTCAGGGCAGCTTTTGGACATACACAACTGCATAAACCTTGATCGTGTGACAGCAAAGCGCGAGCAAAATGTGTATTTAAGGAGGACGAAACGCTTCTAGTCGAGGCGACTAGTGCCAAAGAATACATCTCACAACAACATTTCAGACAGTTCAGAGTTTTAAGTTTCACTTTTTACGATGGAGGCCATGTTTAAACGGCAGACTGCTACAGTTAATTCACTGTGTCGTGTTTTGTTTTCAGCGTAACGGGAAACTGTCCGTCTACAAACGTTCTAATAGAAAACGACAATAACCTTAATCAACCGCACAGTGTCAATTTGTATACAATTAAAATATATTTATTTACCGTTTTCATGTTCGCCGTCTGTATCGTTGTCTACTAGTCCGTACGCATTCTTTTCGGAGTAAGTGTAAATAAATATTGTATATATCTCCGTCTGATGAATTTCAGTTCGATCATTTGTTTACGATATTTTCCTGCAAAACTGCGAACGTAAATACTAAGAAACATTTAGTCAGAAGCAACCTTGCGGAAATAAAGAAATTAATAATCAAACGAATAAATAAATAAATAAATAAATAAATATAAAAGCTGGTAAATATATATATATATTCTTAAACGTTGTAATTTTATCTTCAGTGAAATGATTTAAAAACAGAAATAAACATTTTTTTTTTTTTCTTTTACATTATCTTCAATTTAGACATGTTTATTATATTTATATTCACTTATCACAGAATATCCAAGTATTTATTATATTTAATTCGTAAGATAAATCTTTTTTAAACTTAATATTATTTCTCATACGATCAGAGAAAAATCTAGCTGTATAATTATTAAAATACTGTGAATGAAAAAAATAAATAAGGATAATAAAAATTACAGTAAAAATAATTCGTGTAATCGAATAAAATAATTTCTTTAAAATGTTTCAAACGTAAAATTATTATACCATTTTTATTTTAATAGATAAAACATTAATATTTGAAATAATATGCTAATAAAAATATGTGAATTGTTTAATAACAATGATAATAATAATAATAATAATAATAATAATAATAATGATAATGATAATGATAATGATAATAATATTTACAATTTAAAACATCATCATCATCATCATTATTATTATTATTATTATTATTATTATTATTCCGCACTTTTTCGTTCATTTGTCTCACTGCTTACTGTGTTAGTTCTACATATACATATATATTTATATACTTCTATAAGTCTTTTATATTTTTTATTGTCAGTTATATTTACATAGATTAGACAGAATATACATAACGCTTCACATTAAACAATTCCTTCATTAAATTTTCGTTAATACAAGGAATTATTTACAAAGTATAATTTAAAATAAGTTAAGATTCTAGTAAAAATATTTTATCATGAATGAAAACCAAAGCATACAAATTATTCCATTTTTGTTAAGTTTCAACACCGCTAAATTAATAATAATATACATTGTATTTATTTCCCTTTTAGGTTTTTTTTAACAGTATATAATAATATAAGTAGTTTCTATAATTTGTATATTATATGAAACATTGGAATAAAAAACATATTTATATTAAGAAAATAAAAATTAACGAAAGACTGCAAAACGTACAAAACTAACACAAAACAAATGCATATTTATTATATTAGTATGTGTTTAAAAACCCTAATCTTTTGTAAACAAACGTTATTTCTGTAAACATACCACTTGCTCTTTGTATTTTTTAAGCATTTACAAATTATGCATGGTTCATTTTATAATATAATTTTATTATTATTATTATTATTATTATTATTATTATTATTAATGTTTATAACGACAAACAAAATAAATAAAAAAATAAATAAAAGAAGAAAACACATAAAAATAAAATTAGTATTTTTGCAAACTTAAAACGTTCGTAATGATGATTATACTGTTACGTTTTTGACTAAATTTATATTTAAAATTTGTTTAAGGACTAACACAAATGAAAATTTCAAATAATAAAATTTGTATCTTTATACATTTATTAATAGAATACTTCTAGCATCTATGAATCTTAAAGAAAACTGGATAAAAGCGCACACGCAAAAATAACATATACACACAAACATGACACACTTCTCTCTCGCTCTCGATGTAAGTGTGTGTGTGTATATATATATATAAACGTATGTATATATAATCAAAAACACTTAAACAAATCATATTCAAAGGTAAATTCAGTGTCTAGTCCTTATATTTAGTATGAATTTAAAAGTTGGTATAATTATACAGAAAGAATGAAATAAAAATTGCTAAATAATTTGTCATAAAACATATCATGAATAAATATATTGTAATACTCTATTATAGTTTCGATGTTGTAGTTCATTTTTTCATTATCTGAAACATATACGAACACAGATTGTATGTATATGACTATGAATTTATATAAATATTCCTGTGTGCATATATTTATGAATGTAATTTTTTATATATGTACCTACGTATGCTTGAATGCATGAATGTATAGATGTACGTTAGTATATTATAGTATATTTATTTGTAAATTTATTTATTTATTTGCAAGTATATAATATGTAAACATTTTCAAATAAGCACCATTTTTGCTTTCCATCGGGGACTTCTGTTTCGTCTGTAGTCCATATCAGATCTAGGCTTTTGTTTCTTGAGACCTGAAGACGAAATTCATTGAAAGATTTCATTTCAAAGCAAGAGAAACTGAAAAAGAAAAGGAAAAATATCGGTTTCGCCCGATAATACGTTATGATTCATATCTTAATTACACTATTTAAGTTGGACTTCCTTTGCAATTCGCACTGAGGGAACGACACTCTATACTAAACTTTGCATTCCTACGTCTAAGAAAATATTCTCTTGATTTGCGGACTGTCACAGCTGGTTTAAACTGAACCTCAGCCACTGACAAACTTGTTCACACGTATTGTAACATTCACAGACCCGTAGACAAACACAAGCTAAGGGAAAGTAAGGGTTTTGTGTAAGCGGAATGATTTAGAATTTGTTTTAAAGTGTTTGTACATATTGAGATAAATGAAAATAAAATAAAATAAAAAATAAAAATTCCTCTGTACAGATTACGTAATTTTATGTAGCAAAAATAAATCCAACAGTTAAAAGCAAATGAAAAAGAAAAAGAAAATATAAAGAGAACAAGAAGAGAACAAATAACAACCAACAAAATCAACAGAAATAATAATGCGAAACTAAACAAAGCAATTAACAACAAAAAGAAGAAGAAAATAAATTTAATGAAAGGAAAATAATTAGGTGTAATGCGATAATAAATAACGTATAAAAATAAAATAATGTGAAACCTAATAAGAAAAACGATAACAACAAAAACATTGTACACACTGAAACCATCCAAAATCTGTACATGGAATACTCATAATCCATAGAAAATAAATAACGTTTACCTATCGCGCTACGATTATTATACTGTTATACTATTTTTTTATTCTGAAGAATCATTCTTAAGCTGATCGTAAAGCATGAGTTTAGGTAACAGTTAAAGTCGTGTTGTAAAATTCAAAATTCCACCTATGTTCCGTTCAGGATCCCGTTGCAATTTAAATCTCTTTTAAATGGACCATCACGTTCTAAAGACGTCTGTCCCACATTTTCTGCTTTAAAGCAATTCCACACGAAAATTACCTGCCCAACCTTTCTTCAAATAATTGTCTTATATCTAAACAGAGGTCAAATGTCAAGGCCGGGATCAACGAGCCCTGTGGGGGTAACATCACTCGGAATTATTCGTAGTTAATTAATTTGGTCCGGAAAATTAGCACATTCTCACGTCCAGCATGGCCGCCATGATAGGTCCCTGTGAAGTACCGATAAGACTGTCCACTTCCCAAACCCACCGGTCCCCGCCTTTTCTAAGTTATTACTGCAAGGGTCAAAGCGGACACGATTTACTGTCGCTGTAACTGAAGTGCTCGCCCCTTGTTGTTTAACATTACATTTGTAACGGATTTATATTCTCAAGGTGATAAATATTTCAACGATATAATTTTTAATGGTTAACATAACGATTGAGCTTTTGAAAATCTCACGGGTGGCCAATATAACAGTACTTTAGCCAGAATTATGAATTATTACAGACTGGTTAATACACTGTCTTTAAACTGAGAGTTTCTGGAATAACGTCTGGATCCGTACAAGAATTAACTGTATTAAAATCATTGTATCCTTTTCTCTTCTTTCTAATTAATCATATCTTTAATACTCTTTTTAACAGGATGCCCAAAACAAGCCTACTTGCAGCCTCAGTGAATGAAAAAATATGGTTGGCTTATTGCATTTAATATTAAATGTGTTTTACATTATTAAAAATATCTCCGTTTTGTTAATGTCATTAAATACAAAATTTCATTGAATAAATATTCATTTATTGAATCCATTATGGATGTATAGCATCCATTTCATTATTTTAAAACAAAACTTTAACATTTAATATTTAGTTTGCTAACAGTAATGTAACTTATACATTACCTTTGCTGTTTGTAATCATCTCTGTAGAAAAAAAAACGTACCCAAAAGTATAAAACTAAAATAAGCAATTCAAAACGAAATTAAGCTAACAAAAAAAAAAAAAAATCAAGTATGCAAAATATATAAACAACAGGATTAAATAACAATAGCTATATTATTAATAATAAAAATATGTTTAAAAAATAAAAATAATCGAAACCACAGAAAAAAATAGTATGATCCGTTATTTAAATTATTATTATTAACTTTCCTTTTTTCCTTTTGAAATCATGACAACGGCGAAATATGAAAAGGAAACCATTATCACAAAAAATGTATTTTTAATTTAAAAAAAAATTAAAAAATTAAAAATTAAACAGTTTTTGAAATAAATAAATAAATAAATAAATAAATAAAATAAATGTAAAAATCAAAGCATACAAGTTATTCCATTTTTATTAAGTTTCAATACCATATAATTAATAATAATATATATATTGTATTTATTTGCCTTTTAGTTTATTATTTATTACTGGATATCTGGTGCAGATAAACAATAGCAAATAATAATAATAATAATAATAATAATAATAATAATAACGATGATAATGATGATAATGATCTTCATGATAATAACAATTATGATTTTAATGATGATCATGATGATGACGATAATAATAATATGAATATGAATATGATTAAAGTGAATGCAACAGCAGAAATATTATTATCTTCAGATTTGGTAAATAAATTAAGATTATTTAGCAAAGACATTATATTAATTTTTGCTGTCTGTACTAGTATCTAGAGAAGAACAATGATTTTGAAATTAGTTTTGGTAGTGTATCTGATTTTGCATGCTGTCCAAAATTAATTATTTTACGTCGATGCCCACACGAACACTAACATATACATTCTTAATCAAGTATATTCAGTTGAAGTTCTTTTAATATTAATTTAATTGTCTGTTAATATTTAGAAATCATATAAGAAAGTTAACATTTTTTACAAACGGTAATATCTTCTTCTTTTTAATGTTTTTAGGGTTAATCTGTATATTTATGAATACATTACTACATGCGTAATGTTATGTATTAATTGAATAAAAATAAATAAAATAAAATAAAATAAAATAAAATAAATAAATAAATAAATAAATAAACTAATTAAAGTAAAGTAAAATAAATTAAATTAAAACAGAAAAATAACTGTTTTGTAAATTTATATTATTTCACTCTCAGTTTATTTTCTTATTTTTAATTTTTTTTTTTTTTTTTTTTTGTTTGGTAGTATTTAGATCGTACAAATATACTGACGAGAAACTATCAGTTTAGTCAAAACAGTTTAAAAATAAAGAATCCAGTGTAAATAACATCTACCAATTACAATAAAGTTAAATAACAGCTAATGTTGAAATATCCAGATTGAATATTTAGATACACTGATAAATGATTCTGCTCTTAAAATATTCGGCTACAGATCTGAAAGCAGGCGTAAACTTTTATAGTTATGAACATATTAATACAGACGCCCTTCCCTTTTCATTTTTTTTTTTTAAATTTTATTAAAATAATATTTATTTCATCTTGAATGTTATATTAACCTTACTGAAGGTGCCACAACTGTTCTTAAATGCAGAATTCGACCTTGATGAATGTTAATCTTCAGTAGCATCCGCCCCTCATTCCAAAACGATAAATACTGTAAGTTTTCATCTCTTTGCCCCAGCCGAATTTAACATTTGTTATCTACATTTTTTATTTTTTATTTATATATATACATATATAATATGTATACCAAATAACTAATATTTTTCTAGGTTTCAGATTATAGTAACTGGTTATCTCGAAACTGTTTTATCCATCACATACAGGAAGTAAATCTGTGATATATCAAAAATTCTTGCATTAACCGTTAAGTATTACATGTGTAATAAACAAACATTTGTTGTGTAACTTCTGTGTGTTCTTGTTTGATATGATTTATAACTGCAATTAAAAAGTAATATTAAAAAAATATATTTTAATTCGAATATAATTATTGAGTTTAATTATTACATGCACATATCGCAATATGTATCTCTTTGTGTGTCTGTGTGTATGTCTGTCTGTCTGTCTCTCCGTCTCTTTATCTACCTACATATCTATATATATGAACCATTTATATATACAAAATGTATATTATTAAAATCTTTCAACATGATGTTGGCAGATACTTAAAACTGTATTACATTCAGAATAAACTATTTCAAACCATAATTTCAATATTTGTAACGAAAACTGCGAAATATTTAGACAAACATATGAAAATAGAAAGATGAATTAAAAATGAAACTGACTAATTCTAAATTTACAGAATTACGAAAAAGCCGAACTAAACACGTGTGTTTTATATGTTTCAGTCTTCTTTACTGATACTAAAATTACATTTCTGTATGGATATTATAATGTTAAATTAGGTCATTGTAATTGGATAGTATTTTTTACTTCATTTTCAAACCGTTCTGACTAAACTTTGTTTTCTATTATAAACGAAAATATAGTGTACATCATTTATACTTGTAAATAATCACCATATTAAAATAAATGCAGTAATGTCAGTTGGTTACTACATAATAAAGAAAATACATGTAACCTTTCATTATAAACGCACGTGCATGCATTGATATAACGTGACGCTGTTTGTCGTCATCAAGGACTGATAACAGTCTGATTAGCCGCCAAAATGAATTTAAATTTTACTTCCCTTTACCAGTCTATTTGACAGATTTTGCCGCTCGTATCGCCATTTTGCTGTCGGATCGTGCAATCTCGCGCCGATATTAATCGCGCCAATTTGTCACGCATCGCAGAAACTTTCGTTATCTCTCCTTTGATCTCATTGATGTTTATTTATTTGATTTGTATTATAGCTCCTTCATTCTCTATGAAGTCTATTCTCTAATTTTAACAAATAGTACGAGGTGTCGACATGAGAATATTTTAGTATTTTGTTTGGCATAAAAGTTCTGTAGAAATATTTATGTGGTTGTACATTAAGCAGTATGATTATATGATAAACAGTTTAACCGTAGCGTATTTATTGTGTTTATTTTATTTTAAGACGAAGAATAAATAAATAAACAAATAATAATAATAACAATAATAATAATTATGACAATAGTAGTAGTAGCAGTAGTTGTAGTAGTAGTAGTAGGAGTAGTAGTAGTAGTAGTAGTAATAAAAGACAACATTTAAACATCTATTTAAAGTGTCAAAAATGCATTGTTATATTCAGATTTCCCTTGGAATATCAAGTACGGAGGTAGAGAATTTAAATGTTTATTTTATTTTTAATAAAACAGAAATGAATTACTGAATGAATGAATAAACAGGTAAATAAATAAGTAAACAAAGAAGGAAACAAAAAAAAAAAAAAAAAAAAAACAATGAATAAATAAAATAAAATAAAATAAAATAAATAAAAATAAAATAAAAATAAATAATTAAAGCAAACAAGTACAATTAACAAATTAATTCTAAAATTCTTTAATATTTATTTTCAGAGCACCAGTCTTATGGAGAAGTCAATCAACTGGGTGGGGTTTTTGTCAACGGTCGTCCCCTCCCTAACGCAATACGTCTGCGGATCGTGGAGCTGGCCCAGCTCGGAGTGAGACCATGTGATATCAGCAGACAGCTACGTGTGTCTCACGGGTGTGTCAGTAAAATTTTAGCCAGGTACAACGAGACTGGGTCCATCTTGCCTGGCGCTATTGGTGGCAGCAAACCGAGAGTAACAACGCCTAATGTAGTGAAACATATCAAAGTATACAAAGAACGCGATCCGGGAATCTTCGCTTGGGAGATTCGAGACAAGCTGTTGGCTGACGGTGTGTGCGACAAGTATAACGTCCCTTCTGTCAGTTCCATCAGCCGCATTCTCAGGAACAAAATCGGCAACAGTCCAACAGGATCGAGTCCCAATCCTAACCAGCAGTACGAACAGAAACCACTGCCCCCGGCGGCCATGCCTCACGCCGCGCCTATTTACCCTAATCAGTTTTATCCTTACTCCTGCCCGGCGCCCACCATGCCCAATGTTCCCGGCTCCCACCAGATCCCCCAGCAACATTCAAATATACAGCTGAATCCCAAAGCCCCACCCCCGGCGAGCTGTGTTTCTCCATGCATGATGCAGATGCGGGCCTGGCCTTCTTCACATTCCGTCACAGATATTTTAGGTTTTCATCGACACGCTCAATCTATGGGCCAGCCGGGCCCGATGCCTCCAGATAACCCCATGGTCAGTCTTTCTCAAAACTACAACATGGCCAACTATTACTCTATGAAACCAACGATGCCTTCGCCCATGTATCTCCAAAGCTGAAAGTGAATCCATCTAGCTGTTACAAATGTTGACAATTCTTGGATCAAAAATCTGTATTTATAATGTGTCAGTTCTGGACACTGAAGGAAAAAAAAAAAAATGAGAACAGTTTCAAATTAGGAGCATGGAATTTCTTGCCTAGAACATGCTGTTTATTTGTCAGAAGTGAAATGATTTAGACTCTAAAGAGTACGACACGAAATTATCTTCTTGATAACAATATTACGAGAATTTTCCCCCCAGTTTGTTTCAAAGGATATGCATCAGAAGGGCGTGGAAACTGAGCTCTGCATTTGTTTCTCAAAATTCAGCTAAGTGTTGTGTTGGTACATATAAACATCTCAAAGATTTTTTAAAACTCTGTTTTCTTTAAATAAAACTGGCAGCAGGGTTTTTCTCTTTTAGAAATGGACTCGTACATATTCGTGTAACGTCGCTTGATATTATTATATAATTTTCAAGGCGTTTAGAATATTGGAAGACATTTCTTAAATGATGTACATTTTGTTAGATACAATTTATATATACTGATATACGTTCTATGTATCATTATTTTTAGTTTATATTCGTTAAATATATATATATTTTAAAACATTATCTGGAGATCTCATTTTTAAAATTAAACATCTTAGAGCAATGTGATGGTCTCGTTACAACTCTACAGGGTATAATAGCACAGTGGTATATACTACAACATTTATTTAATATATTGATAACTCATCTTTGTGTTTTGAAATTATTCAAAATGCAAATAATCAGTAATTCATAATATTATGAAATAATTACATAATCATTCATGCTTGTATTATAAAATATACAATCAGTGATCACAGTATTGTGAAACATAAGAGAGAGATCATTTTATTGTGAAACATAAAGACAATTGAGGACATTTATTATGAAATATACAATCAGTGATCATAGTATTATCAAATACAAGTCAATGGTCATAGTATTATGAAATATATAGTGATCATTTTATTGTGAAACATAAAAACAATTAAAGATGATTTATTATGAAATATACAGTGATCATAGTATTACGAAATATAAAGACAATTAATGATGAAATATACAATCAGTGATCAGTGTCTTTTGAAATAAACAGAAAATTATTTATGATGTGTTTTTAAATATATAGTTACAGTATTAAGCAGTGTTCAGCAGTCACTGAAGAAATGGTTTTATTATGAAAGGTATCTGAAGATATCAGCGCTACGAAGAAAGTGTTGATGATTTTGTACACATACCGGTACATAATACTGTAATGTTTTTATTTGCATGTATCATGTAAGATGGAATAAATTGTGTTATAATTGCATTAATTCTGCCCTTGTTTGTTTTCTTTCAACAGTTCTTGGGATTAAGTCTAAGGATTTGTATGTGTGTGTGTGTGTGTGTGCGTGTATGTGTGCGTGTGTGTATGTGTGCGTGTGTGTCTGCGTGTTTGTGCGCGCGCGTTGTATGTTTTGGATGTGTCAATGAACGTATTTATTTATGAGCATTTAATATTTATATTTTGTTGTTGTTTTATTTACTAGGTATATTTCGGTTTTATTTTATTTTATTTGTTTATTAATATTATTATCTTTTTTTATTTGTTTCAGTTTTTGAACATCACTAGTACAAATAAAAGAACCTTCCAAAAATATTTTTCACACTCTAGAAATTAAAAATACTATGATAAAAAAAACCAGATGTATTTATTATTAGCATATAAATTAATAAGTTGTTTATTATTATTATTACTATTATTATTATTATTTACTTTAATAATATTATATAAACAAAGATATTAAATAACTAACACTGAAATTAATTTATCTTTATTAATAATGTTTCAATACTAGTGATTTAATGTTATAAACTAATAAAATATAGATAATATATTATAACCCACAGTTTATAGACACTGCATTATCTGTACACATAAACTGTTGCAAAAGAAACATCTATTTTATGGGTGGAGACAGGTATTATGTTTTAGAAAGGTTAACTGTTTAAGCATTTTAACACAGGAACACGTTTCTGTAATCACCGGTAATGGCTTTCCATTAATTAAACCTAATTATAGATAATGAATTGATAGCAGATGATTACTGTTACAGTGACAAAGTTAATGAAGTTTTAAAAGAGAAGAAAAGAAAATCGTTTGTGTATATCGGTATGTATGTGAAATCACCTTCAAACAAACACACTGATGAATGAATAAATGATGAATGAAAGAAGAGAAGAGGGAAGAACAAATAAAAAACAAAATTTTTAAAAAGCAAAAAAAAAACAACAACAGCAACAACAGCAAAAAACGTAATACGTTGAGTAACAAAAATAAAAATAATAAAAAGTAATATAATACAACAATAAAAACATTAACAACAACAGGAGAAATAATAATAAGAACAACAATAACAATAACAACAACAATAATAATTATCATAATAATAATTACTATCGTTTCTCGTCATCAACATTAATAACATAACAATGGCATTATTGTTAATACTTTCATCATTAAGATGACTGCATAATTTGAATATGTTAGTGTATAAAAAAACCATATTGATAGGTTGCACAGAATTTACATATTTTGTTAAAACAACTTGGTAATGTGACATATAAAAAATAAAAAAAAATAAAAAAAAGTTATTTTCTCCTCTGACATCTTCCAAAACATACTGCACTTGTCAGATTTTTGTTTCTCTTGCCCGAAATAACGAAAACGAATGAAACTGAACATTATGTAAGACATAAATGTTGTGAAAGGGTTTAAGAATGCCTACATGGAATACTTTACAAAAGTTCATATACTGTTGTTTTGTGACTCTGATCTATTCATGGGAATTTTAAAACTACACATTATTTATTTATTTATTATTATTATTATTATTATTATTATTATTTTTTTTTTTTTTTTTTTTTTTTTTTTTTTTACTTCTATGCAAAACCTTTTAGAAATAACGTTCATGTACTTATTTATTGTTATGTAAGGTTAATGTCGGCGTTGTAAATAAATTATGACTTTTTTTTTTACAAGATGGGAAAAACATTATTACTAATATTAGATAACACGAACTGCATTATTTAAGTAGCATGGATCTTTAGCAATTCTGGTTGGCTGAGGAAAATACATCATAACAAAAAGTGAAACTGTGGATGCTCAACATCATAATCGTTATCTTCTTATATTTCTACTTCTTCAACTTCATTATTATTATTATTATTATTATTATTATTACAATTTTTTTTTTTTTTTTTTTTTTTTTTTTTTCTCTTATGAAAATAGTCTGAAAACAACTTTAATAATTTAAGTAATATTCGAAAATTTTGTTTTGATCAAACTGTGTAGGGACAAAGTAGTAATATCGAAAATCAAAGTATTTAATAATTTCAAAAGCATATTTATTTATTTATTATTATTATTATTATTATTATTATTTCAAACTGTGATAATAAAATTGTTTTTCAAACATTAGCTTGTTTATTTGTTTTTGT
>CM022665.1:22157501-22267501 GCA_012295275.1 Chrysomallon squamiferum | reverse complement strand
ATACGAACTTCACGTGTATGTACCGAGAGAACTTTGAGAAAACACGATGATTTACAAGAGTTAAGAGTTCAGAATTTTAACTTAAGATAATATGGTTATTAGGGATTATTATTATTATTATTATTATTATTATGTTAAGGAAAAAGAAACAGCTAAGTACACGGCAACCTTAATTTAGAAAAGAAGATGTAACAAATTACATGGTTCAGTACAAACGTTCTTGGTTTGTGTTAGTTTGAGGTTTATTTATGTATGTCGTGAGAGAAAAAATATAGAATTAAAATAGCGTTTGTCGTTACCGTATTTTTTGGTTTGAACGTGTGTTTTGATTGACAAGGTTCTGGGGTGCTTTCTTTTACACGTTTCTTTTATATATATATATATATTTCTTTGTTTTGTTGTGGAAAAAACAAAGAAAATCACGGAGAAAATGTTGGGGGTTTTTTTGTTGTTTTTTTTAAATCAAATATTTATATTTATATTGGTTTAAAGAACAATGATTAAATAAATTAACTAAATAAAATAAAATTTATAAAATTATTAAATAACTGGATAATAAATAAATAAATAAATAAAATTAAGACATTTAGAAACAATAGCAGCAGCCACAACGTCAACAGTAACAACAATGAATATTAACAATACAATAAAAATAATTTTAAGCAAATATTTATTATTATTATTATTATTAATATTATTATTTGTTTTTGTTGTTATAGTATTATTTTTGTTGTTTTTATCAAGATTATCAATATCATTTTAATATTATTGTCATCATCATCATCATCGTTGTCGTCGTCGTTGTTGTTGCTGTAGCTGCTGATGTTGCTGTTTGTATTATTGTTGTACAGGAGACTGTTAGTTTTTATTTTTTATTTTATTTCTTCAAGACTGATTAATTAGGTGAGGAACGTTTGTGTTATGCTTAAAACGAATCTAAAAACAACTGAACGCTTTCCCTCCGTTAATGAGCCATGGTCAACTTCACGGTTGACTGTTAATGTGAATATAAGTTATTTTACTTGCTTTTCATTTTCAAAATAAGATGAAAAGATCTTATCAGAAAAAGATTGGAAAAAAAAGTACTACTAATAATTTTAAAATAATAATAATTATTATATTAATAATAATAATAATAGTGATAATAATAATAAAATGTGAACACAATAAAGAAATTAAAAAATGTTAATTAACAAGGCAGTTGTCAGCTGTTAAAGATATTAAATAAACAATGTCAAAAACTCTATTCAGACTGAGGTATCAAATGATAACAGATTTGCAAAACGTATGTAATTTATTTCATTTGATCGAACTAGTTTCTGAGAACAGAAAAAGTTTTATTGGTGTTATAAGAAGTCAGTTATAGCTATGAATTAATTTTAAAAAATCGTTGAAATAAAATATTGTCATCCTGTGTACTGCGATTGAAATGTTAGCAGATAGGTACAGACAAACAAAGTATATCTCTCTCTCTCTCTCTCTCTCTCTCTCTCTCTCTCTCTCTCTCTCTCTCTCTCTCTCTCTCTCTCTCTCTCTCTCTCTCTCTCTCTCTAACAAACACATTACAATTATAGAGAAGTGAGCCACATATATCAAATAATATTATTGTTTTAATAAAAAATATATTTTAAAGAAGTTCAAATAATAATAATAATAATAATAATAATAATAATAATAATAATAATAACAATATTAATAAATAAAAAAAAAAAAAAATAAATAAAATGAAAATAATAATAAAATAAAGTAAATTTAAAAAAAAAGAAGCAAAATATGGAACAAATACAAATTTTAGAAATTTACAAAATTAAATACATTTTGAAAAACGAATTTGTATTCAACACAGATATCCAAAAGGTTTATTCGTTTCTCAGTTAAGGAATAAACTTTGAACATTTTTTTTTTTTTTTTTTTTTAGAACATTTTTCCGCTTCACTTTCCTCAAATCCATCAAACTGGTGATGACTTGCGTAGCGTAATTGGTTAGTGATGGAAATATACGTTTGACGAAAACGTGTGGACTGATCTGGTTTCGGTTTGTTCAACTTAAGTCTTGAGACATGTGAAAATGAGCTGTTTATTTGCCTGTGATGTGACCGCTTGCTTCTGCTGATGAGAAAACCACCATCGCCAACACGATCTCGAAACCGCTCATTCGGCTTTCGTCTTTCTCTCTCGGGACCTTTTCCGAGTTTATGTTCCATTCCGGAATCTGCATTCACTTTAGTGTTACGTGCAGTAGAAATACTCCATACTTGATCAATTACTGACATGAAAAGTGTTTCGGACTGTGAGGTTCGGAGACGTTGTTTGATGATATAAACGAGTTAAAGGGAAACTGATTGTCCCAGTGTTTTGTAAGACACTATTTTGATTTTGGCAGCGTAATAAATGTATTTTGAATTGCTGTCTTTATTACTGAATAACAGAGCAAGTTACAAAGAAAGAAAGAAATGAGAGATAGAGAAAAAGAGTGCAAGAATGAAAAGGCAGATAGAACGATACAAACAGGGAAGAATGAATGAGAGATAAACAAACAGATACAATTAAAGTTGAACATGTTGATCTGTATCTGTGTCTTCTGTGTGTGTGTGGGTGTGGGGGGTTTGTACTGCTTATTTTTATCAGTTCAATAAATAATTAACAAATTACAACTTATTATTAATATTTTAAACATGAATTTATTCATGAAAAAAGGTTCTTTTTTGTTTTGTTTTTTTTGTAACAGTTTCTAAGTTTATAACAAAGCTTTAAACATACACCCGAACTGTTTCAGATTTTTAAACTGATTTGACTAATATTAAACCAGTATGTCATACAAGTAATTCTTTACTGCTACATTATAATTATTATTCTGAATTTGTCGAATCAAACACTTAAAGCAGTTGACTAAGAAAGCGTGAGATTATTCCTGATTTGTTTTCTGTTCTCATCAATAAACCGCTGATCATTATTTTTTGTTCACAGTAGCAATCAGCCCGCAGTAAAACATTCTCTAGTGATCTAAAGCAAAAGCGTCGTATTTAAACACCGTCGTTCTGCTTTTTCTCTAAGCCATTAGAACGGATATTCACATGGTTTCGTTCTGCCGTTTGCGTTGTAATTGTTTTGCTCATTGCCGTTGTGTTCTCATCATTTGTTTCACTTTAATGCACATTTGGGCCATATCTGTCAAACACGGAAACTGATATGTTTTGCATGGATTCGAAACCGTGATAGAGATCAAAGGATCGTTTGTTGATGTATCCGCTTCATAATCCCAGACTGGTTTGCGACTCACGACAGAGAGGCTAGTGGCAAGTATTATGGGCAATCAACCAAGTAACGGTGTATTACAGCGAGTAAACAAACAACACGTTCTATCGCATGTGATCCCAGAATGCCAAAGTGATTTACAGCACGAGTAATTCCTTTCTTTATTTTTGTCTGTACCGGCTACAGCACAAGTACTTCTTTTCGTTATTTCTGTGTGCGTTAGCACGAATAATTCTGTATTTCTGTCTGTATTAGCTACATCATGAGTAATTCTTTCTTTTTTATGCCTGTCTTGGAAACAATATGAGTAATTCTTTTCTTTAATTTTGACTGTATTGAAGTAATTTATTTTTGTCTGGTTTCGAGGAATTATTTTCTTGTTGTTGATACTGGAGTGATACTTTCTTTTGTTTTTGTCTATAGTGGAGTAATACCTTTCTTTATTTTTATTTTTATTTCTATTTTTTTTTTGTCAGTGTTGACGTCTGCATGCGAAATTATTTTCTTTATTTTTGTTTGCATTGGCATAACAAAATATAAATAGAACTC
Source organism: Chrysomallon squamiferum (assembly GCA_012295275.1). NCBI lineage: Eukaryota > Metazoa > Mollusca > Gastropoda > Neomphalida > Peltospiridae > Chrysomallon > Chrysomallon squamiferum. The sequence goes on along the minus strand of CM022665.1, from coordinate 22,263,697 downwards.
TACAGTAATTTGAGAATAAAATATAGCTGTTTTTGTATATGGATGTATCATGTAAAATCCTTAAAGATAAAAAAATATTCTGAAGATGGTGGTGTTATAGGTTTAAGTTGCATTGTCATACGTGCTTGGTTTCTGTACTTACATAAAAAATGGCAGGGGAGAGAGAGAAACAGACAGAGACACAGACAAATAGAGATTAGAGTGACAGAGTGTAATGTGCATTTTTACACTACAAAGTACATCATTTATGGAAATGGAAAGGAGGGCGGTTGTGGTCCCCTATGTCGATAGTTTTAACTGTTGTCCAGTTTCTGAACTAGTCTAGAATCAGAGTCGTTTATTAGCTAGCAGTTGTTAGGTTTCTAGTAATTTGTTTATTTTCTAGAGTTATACTTGCATAGTTTAATGAGCTCTCACAAACAACACATATATTAAGATATCTGATCAAAAATCAAACACGTAATCTTTCCTTAATTAATTAATATTTTTTCATATGACCTTAATGAATAAGAAATTATGCCGAATTAATGCAGAGAATAGATACGTCAGTACTTTTTCTGCTATCAAATTGTATATTCAAATTAAAAGAAAATGTTCACGGAGGGACTTACAGCGTCTAACCCTCTCCTTCCCAACCTCAGCCTAACGGATTTCAGCGTGCCCCTAGTTCCATCACTGAAATACGTCCACAAATACATATGTACAAGCATGAATACATAATTCTTGTATAAAGTTAGACTAAAATGAAAAATGTTTGAGGTTTTTATAAGTTTAGCATTGTCAAGTATGGGAAAACATTTTTCTTTTGGATAATTCATCTGCATAGTTTGAACCTTTATCTGTTATGCAGAGCTGCAATTTATCTACATGTACGAGTGTCAGCAAACAGTTTTTTATTTAATGAAGTATGTCTTCTCTAGGCATAAGAAATAGATTTTGTCGAAGTAAGCCAATTGCTCATGAGTTCTGAAAAAGCAATATCAATTCGTCTCTGCAAGGAAAATCGAGAATATATGAAGGGAAAAGAAACCGAAGAAAGAAGGGAAAATTTAGAGTTAAAGGGAGAGAGAGAGAGAGAGAGAGAGAGAGAGAGAGAGAGAGAGAGAGAGAGAGAGAGAGAGAGAGAGAGAGAGAGAGAGAGAGAGTGACTGACTGAGCAATGTACCATTGCTTTTGATAAACAGTTTTCAGAGCAATGTATGGAATGGGGAAAAAAATTCATTTCCATGTCAAAATTATTAACATGATAATTTATTAGTATAACATGATTTAAATATAAAAATATTTTTCAGGAGGTTAAAAATTATGTACTATAGTCTAAATTACATTTAAATCAATTAATTTAACATAAAACAATCATTCAGGAATGTTTCTAGAAGATTTTAACTGAGCCGACAAATCGACAAATTGAAAAACCCTCAAATATTCACATAATACGGTTAAATATGTCGAATACAGAGGTCAGCTGACAAATGCAGGGTTAAAATTACACAGCCCAGAGATGAAAAGTTGACTTCATCGCCTTCATCATCTGTCAACGACACATCACTGGTTAGCTCAGGTTTGTGGTTTTCATCGGTATTTTTTAAATAGTCCAGAGAAACATTAGGTAGGCATGATGAAATAATTTATATTTATCAGTTACTTTCAGGGAGGTAATGTTACATATGTCTTTTCATTAAAAAAAAAAAAAAAAAAAATCATTCAAATGACAGTAATAATAGTAATAATGAAACAAAAACGTGAATTACATATAATTAAGAGATACGAGAATACATAACATTATTTTGTTTGACCGATATTTTGGGCACTTGAAATTAAAAATGTAGTGTAAAGTCCATTTCAGAATTCTCTGGATAGTATTTTAATAATGCCATCAGTATTTTTGCTATGCTTTGGATTCTTATTTTCTCTAAATCCAAAAATTATTGTGAATTTAATCACTGAAAATTAATGAAGGCTTAGTTTAAATTAAAATTAATTTTTTCAAGGCTATTTTTGAACTAGGTTATATGACAAACGTAGTTTTAATTATAATTTCATTCTAATAAAAAGATGGTAAAAACAGAGTCGGCAGTCGACCGACATTTGTATAACTCATTTTAATATGTGGGTTGAGTTCATCCCACTACAAAAGGGATTTTAAATCTAGATAACCATAATTAAATTATACTTGCAGCAAAGACATTGTGATGAAATATGTCATGCTCAGAAACCTAATTATTATATTTGTATCACATTACAGTACGCTAGTATCAAAAAGGTGATCTGTGAAAAATCTATTACTTGATACTCGCAAGCCCCGTTTTAGAATTACCTTACCGCGGGCGTGGGTTAAAAAACGGATGTATCACATTTGTCAGACAGAACTTTATCTCTTTATTGGCAGTTTGTAAGTAACAGTAAGTCTACGACGTCAATCAGGAATCACTTGTCGGCATCTTAATGGAAGTGATCTCCTCGACAAATATGCGTCGAGGGGTTACAAGAGTGCCCGGATGTTCTGTGATCCCTCGCTCTGACTGTGTCGTCTGCAGGCAGGTGGCCGCCATTGATTCGTCTCCAGTGACCTGTGCACGTTCAGCGAACTGAAACGAGTCGACAACAGGTGTATCCGATTGTTACCGAGAAATTAATTTAATTGAAATAAAAGAGACTTGAACAGGAAAGATTTTTCTAATGATTCCATGTAATGACAATGGATATAATTATATTAGTAAAGTAAAACAAATAAACGTTCTGTAATAAGCTAATCGCTCATCTTTGAAATGTATTATATAAGATTTTTAGACACATTAATTAATAAATAACGATAAATATAATTATTTTTAATATGAATATTCATTACAGAGAGAAAAAAGTTGAAGATAAATATATAAAACTTCATAAGAAAAGAAAAATCTTTAATCTTTAAATGCAGTGATTATGATGTCTTTTCTGAAATCTTGGATTCATTACAATATAAAAGAAAATATCTAAAGCAATTAATAATAAACAAAATAGCATATAATAACACAATTCGAGAACTGGATAAACGTTATAATGTATATTATTTATATTTTATAACCAGCAAATTAAATATAATATAACAAATAACTAAGTTAATTTTCTTTAGGAAACACTTGATAAATGCTGATGAATAAACCATTTGTCAAATGGAGAGAAAATGAAAATAAATTTCTGCAAACTCAGAAACTCGTATACCTCCTGTTCCATACATATTATTACTGTGACTCAACAAATAATTTCTATAAAATAAATACGAATTCAGTATCAAAAACAAATTGCAACAAAAATAATTCTTTCTATTTTATTCTCATTATTATTTTTATATATTTTTTTCCTTAATTCAAAAAAAAGTAACAACCTAAAGATATTTATCATTATATTTTTCGCTAGAAGATCATCTTGTCGTAATTAGACTTACTGTAATATTCTTGTCTCTGTATTTAAAGCTACACAGTGTAATACATTTTACTTAGAGTGTAGATAATATTATTTCAATAATCGCTCAGACATTCAGTTTAACCATTAGTCAACGTCGTGCTAATTATTTTACAAGTATATCAGACTGAGTACTACGTTAATAACAACTTCAATTAGAGTCTTGTCATACAAACCACTTAACAGCCCTTCGTTTTCTCACCGCTGGGTTTTATTGAGGTGGGTATCATATCCCGCCTCCCGCGGGGGTTGAATCTGCCCTGAGGAATGTCTCACCCAGCCCTGAAGCAAGCAAGTTATTGCTGTGAGGTAAGAAAAATGTCTTTGTTGACATAACACGTGAAAGTTATAACACGCTATGGATAGATAGTAGGTTTTATGGACGGAGAAGATGTTAAATGAATCTAAAACGAGAACAAAGTTAATCCTGACTGCCTGGAAAATGATTAGCATTATAAAATAAGGTCTGATTTGCTTTATATGACAGCGTTAATGTTGTAGGATTATGTATTGAATTAATACAGAACAGAACTGAATCTGCAATATATAAGAAACGAAATGAATTATGATTTAATATTATGTATATAACTGGTAAAATCTGAAATCTGAATCTAAGGTGAACAACAGGTGGAAACCAAATGAAAAGGAATTTATACAGAACTGATATGAAGATGCAGTCTGCAACATACAGGAATAAAATGGAAATAGTATGAGTAGAAATACATGTATTCGCACATAAACCAGCAGAATTATTCGAACAAAAAGTGATTAATTTAGAGGAAATTTTTTTTCTTCAGCCAAATGTTTTATTTAGTTAATATATACTCAAAGTGCTTATTATAATTATATGTATCTTCTCCACTTTCAGAATATTTGATAACGTCATTTCATTGACTTAGTTTTTCTAAAGGTTAAGCCAGAAAAAAGTAAAAAATAAAAATGTAATAAAATAAAATAAAATAAAATAAAATAAACACACACACACACACACACACACACACACATAAAGAAAAGGTAAATGGAAATATTAACATGCACAATAAGACAAATATATATAAAATTCAAATGGTTTTAGAAAAAGTGAAAGAAAGAAACTGAATGTTTGTTTTTATATGTGTGACAGATACAGTGAGAAAAAGAGCGACGGAGAGAGAGAAAGAAGAGAAAAGAAGAATGAGGGGAAGGAAGACAGACAGAGTGAGAGATGGCGAGTGCATGTCTGAGAGCGTTTTCTTACAAATTTTCACAGCAAGCAGCAAGACAAACAAAACAATTAAAATTCATTTCTTGAATAACCAGTATATAAAAATAAACTCTTTGATTTAATTTTTAGAGAGATTTATAGTTCAGTTTTCAAAACTTGAAAGTTTCTGCATTCTCAAAAGCCGCAGCAAATAACATAACGTAACTCATCATTTTGATAACAGCATGCTTTTGACTGATTAGGATACCAGATATATCCATTACCACGATAAAAAAATGTGAAATATAAATAAATAAATAAATAAAAAGTTAAAAAAAGGATAAAAAAAAAAAAAACTGAAAAGAAAAAAAAAAAATAGAAGAAGAGAAAAGAAATTGAAGAAAAATAGAAGAACGACAAGAAAAAAAAAAAAAAGAAAAGAAAAAGATGGGGAGATAAAAAAGACAGATGTCACGTAATACATTGGGGTGAAGACGGACTGTATAAAACAACGTATGTTAGAAGCAGACACCACAGCACAGTAGATCAAGTAGGTATCTCCCTGACACGCGGGATATCCCCTCCTATATGTACATATCTGGCTTGTTTATTACTCTATCACCCCAGCCGTTAGTTTATGACTACTAAATTACACGGGCTTATCTTATTCGTTTGTACCGAGATACCGTCACAAAAATGAACTGGAGCGACCGAACCCGATGGAGGAAGATACAACGAGAAGAAGATGATGTTGAAGCGTCGATAGTGAAAAGAAACGTTAAATTAGCTGTGGTTTTGTGGGTTTTTTTTTTTCGGGTTGTTGAAATTCTAATAATTTTAAAATCTTATTGAAAAATCATATCTCAGAACAAAAAGATGATAAAATCGTTCCAGAAACAGCAACAATAATAAATAAACAAATAAATAAATATGATGATAATGAAGAAGATAACAAATAATTTAATTGATGATGATAATAATGAAGAAGATCATAAATAAATTAACTGATGATGATGATAATGAAGAGGATAATAAATAAATAAGTAAACAGATAAGGAAAGATATAGAGGTTTTTCTTAATTACATTTCTTTATTAATTAAGAAAATGATTTCACATCTTGGATTTCGTAATGTATAATTTGTAGAACTTAATCAAACTTAACATAAGTTCCTTCATTGCAGCAATAAAACGTTTTATGTTACTGTTGTTAATATCTTCAGTATATAATTTTTTTTTTCTCTCTCTTCGGTATATGATAACGGAATAATAATTCCTGTAATTCAAAAATAGTTTAAATGTTTAATTTCGGACGTAGTTCTTTAATGTTATGAAGACACGAAATTCTGCAACTGAATCACAAGAAAATACCAAAGTAAAATGTTGAAGTAAATGTTCTTAGAAAATACAACTGAACAGCGAACTAACGAATTGTTCATGATGTTATTGCACTTCTAAATTGTATAACGTATATGATTGTTTTTTCAAATGATAGATTGTGATATTAATATAAATTTATTCTTTCCCACAATTCTTTCTAAAAAGACCATTTATATTAAAAATAATATTAATAATAATAATAATAATAATAATAATATAAAAAAATTAAACATATAACTAATAAAATAAAACCGTATGAGATAAAAAAATAAAAAAATAGAAATAAAACAAAAATAAATAAATAAGTAAATAAAACAATAAAAGCAAAAAAATTAAGCTTCAACAAACAAACAGTTTAATAAAAAATAAGGCCCATTAAAAAGCTTGAGAACTATTGGTACGATGCAAATAAAGTATGTATTTGCTATATACAAAAGAATGTTATTTCCAAATTATTTCTGACAAATATAACATTCTATTTAAACAGCATGTTGAACTGTCGTCAAACATTATTTCTTTCTTGATATTTTTTTTTTTTTTTCTAAGTGCACAACCCGTAGATTTGAAATAGCATAAAATGACCGCTGCATACCTGTCAACTCTTATCATGTGTAAATCATATTCTTGAGAATCTGGACCCGTATTTCCCTTATGCAGGCCCAGATCGTCTAAGAGCCTAAGTCTTCTAAAGTTTCCATCTGAAAGTTGACTTTATGATTTCATATATCAAGGAATCGTGAAGATCTGTCCTAGAAATTTATAAATACATAGACAAAAGACAACACATGATAATTTCTAGTTATTACAATATTAATTTTTTTTCCATTGGCTTAATTTATTTTAATAAAATTTTATATGTCGGAAATATTCTTAATGATATTATTTATATGTGTGTGTATGTATGTATGTATGTATATATTTGTTGATAGGCGAGTAATTTTATTATATTTAGAAACAATTTCTTTTAAAAATCAGAATTTGGGCAGACTGTAGTGTGCATATATATATGCATATCATTTTGTATGCCTTAAATTATGATTAAATATCAGTTAAATATACATTTAAATTAATGGAAATATAAATGTGAAATCTTTTAATAGTGGCTTTTATTCTTTTCGTTATTCATTATTTTCACTCTAAATTACACTTTTCGTTAATTAATTTTTTTATTTATTTATATATATTTTATTTTTTCTTCAAAAAGTGATTATTTATCAAAACAACAGGTAAAGCAAAACACAGATACACACACACACACAAACAAAAAACCCTTAACAGGTCCAGCAGGGGTAAGCTTGACAGGAATATTTCGAACTGTGTATGACTTTTACAATCTCATGGCAAAATTATTGTTATTTCGTACGTAGCTGAAATGATTCTATACTACTGAGATGAAGTTTGATCTTTGACAGAAACACAAACATAATTATAATATTTTAAAATAAAGAAAAATAAATGAATACAAATTAGAAGTAAGGAAAATTAAAATCACAAGCAAAGAAAAAAAGAAAGAAAAAAGTACAGTAAAAGGATATAGAATAAACTACAAAAAGAAAAAAAAAAAAAAAAAAAAAAAACTTTCGGCACAAACTGGAAAGCGTTAACCATTCCCCGCCCAAAATGAGGATAGCTCCGCCTATCTGTCCCGCTTACCCGTTTCACCATTCACACTTGTTGATTTGTCAGATGTTGCCAATTACACCAAGCATCGCATCTCTTGATTGGCTCGTTTTTGTCAGCTGCACCCCGTGACGTTGTCCGTATTAATAAAGATTTGATTGGCTGCGACACGTCCTCATGAGGGAGAAAAAAGATGTACGTCTCGATATGAACAGACTGTTATGAGACAGGGCAGCTAATTTTCTGGATAAGTACAGATTTTTTCTTTGATACGCTGCACGTGATTGTTCTAAAAATAGTCTCTGCACTGTCTCGGCAGTGAAATGACCGTGTCAGTGAGGATGGACCAGTTTTACCAAGTAACTGACACACTTACTTACTGTGTTACTTATTTACAGAGTATCTGACTAATATGTGCGACATATTAATTAAGCTACAAACTAAATTTTAAATGTTCTCAAAAATCACAAATAAATTAATCATGAAAATCACCATCATCATTAATCATCATCAACAACAACAGCAATAATAAATAAATAAATAAATAAAAACAATACACACACACACATATATACACACACATATACACACACACACATACATACATACATACATTCATATATAGATGTATACATGTACATATGTACATACATACATACATACACACATAGACACACCCACACAGATACACACACACGTACAGATATAAAGAAAACCCTTATTATAATAAGTATACTTATATTAATAATAATAATAATAATAATAATAATAATAATCCTCAGCAAAGTCAATAAGAAATATATTTCCAAAAAAAATCACAACCAGTTCATTAGAAAATAATTTTGAAATTCACCCAACTCGCTCACAGCCAGTCACGCGGTGTGAACATTTTCTGGTGATTTCTAAATTCCAATTTCTTTCCTAGCCACTCAGTGCGAATCAAGCCAGGCCAATTTGTCAATGTGTTTCTATAAAGTCACTTGTGCCCCTCTTGCAGCGGCTGTCTCCGTTTCTCACAGAACTCATTTGTAACTGATCGTTAATCTCTTTGAAAATCTAAAGACTTTTGCCTGCGAAATGATATTTTTCTAACCTGACAAATTGAATCTGTGAAGAAGACAGGTGGACCCGAACGATCAGGCACAAGAATTTTTGTTGTTTTGAAGAAGGGAGAAAAAAAAAAAAAAAAAAAAAAAAAAAAAAAGAAAAAAAAAAAAAAAAAAATTTGTGAAAGTTTTTTTTTTTTTTTTTTTTTTTAAAAAAAAAAAAAGTTTGTTAGCAAATCACAAATAAACATGGAATGATTTAGCATCAGTGAAAATTGATTGTTTTGATTTTTATGTGAATATATTCGGTAACTGATGGAAGATAAAGAAAATGGAGAGAGAACAAAATAAATAAATTTTGGCACGAGAGAGAGAGAGAGAGAGAGAGAGAGAGAGAGAGAGAGAGAGAGAGAGAGAGAGAGAGAGAGAGAGAGAGAGAGAGAGAGAGAGAGAGAGAGAGAGAGAGAGAGAGAGAGAGAGAGAGAGAGAGAGAGAGAAAGAGATGACAGGAAAGGAAATGATTATTTACTTAACTTTTAGATGTTGTGTCATTTAAAGGAAGAAAACTAATAAAAATATAATTTTTTTTATCAATAAAGCTATTTTTATATTTAACATTATTATATAATTATATACATACATATATAAATATATATATATATATAGATAGATAGATAGATACATAGATAGATAGATAGATAGATACACCCATACATACACACATTTGCACCAAATTATATACTCATTTGAATATTTATGCTTACAAAGAAATAGATATACATATCAGATATGACTTCAGTCTCCATAACACTAACTAGATTTTGTCCTCAAGAGAAGTTCTGATCCTTCTCTGAATTTTAAACACACGAACTGCACTGGACTGATTTGTTGATAAAATAATATGTATATTTTTTAATTTATTTTTGTTTCTTTCAAAGAAGTACATGCTTATATTTTTGGTACTTCAGAATGTTAACAAAAGGATTCAAATAATGTCTTCTTAGACGGGTAATGATCTTAATGTATCTTCTTCCAGAAAGGAAATAAAAAACAATAACAACAAAAAAAACCTCTCAGAATAATGAAAATGCAATTTGTCTTCAATCACTGAAGTGATACCTATTGAAAGATTCTCTCGTCAGTGTTTTGAGGTATGCAAACACTTGAAGCATTATGGTAATTTTTGCCGAGAACGTTTATGAAAATAGGCAAGCGTTGAAAGTATGCCAAGAACCGGGAACAGAATGATGACAAAACATGCCTGGTTTTATCATTAAATATGGCCAAAAGAAACTACTGCACCTTTTTAACACTTAACGGAAGCGGTCTGGGGCCCCCCTGTGTCCGACAGATGGCTCTGCATTCAGTTCCTGCAAAGAATGAACGCCACTAATGCCTCAAAGACAGTTATAAAGATTTATGGTCTGCACGTGGTCAGGGTATTCTTACCAAAAGAAATACTCGTCTCAAGTAAATTGAATCACGATATCAGAAAAGTGATAAGGAGAGAGAGAGAGAGAGAGAGAGAGAGAGAGAGAGAGAGAGAGAGAGAGAGAGAGAGAGAGAGAGAGAGAGAGAGAGAGAGAGAGAGAGAGACACATACACACATGCAGATAGACACAGAGAGAGAGAGAGAGAGAGAGAGAGAGAGAGAGAGAGAGAGAGAGAGAGAGAGAGAGAGAGAGAGAGAGAGAGAGAGAGAGAGAGAGACTATGTTCAGTTTATAAATGTTAGTTATCGTTAAGAAGGCGCTGCACTTCATTTCCTCATTAAGAACCGCTATTATCATTAAACACAAAGCACAGGAAACATGATCACTAAGATGAACTCATCTTCAGTTCCAGCCTGAGTACCACGTAATTAGTGTGTGCTTTGTTGTCTGTGGCAAACTGTCCATAAACCACTATTTTCTGTTTTTTGCATTAGAAAACTAAAATATCCCATGTTTAACAGTCATCATTAGATTTCGGTCATATTTAGTATTCATGTCATCACTAAGGGTACATTCACTTAAAGCATGGACAGCTATTATACATACATACATACATACATACATATACATACATACATACATACATATACATACATACACAAATACATACATACATACACATACACACATACATACATATACATACATATATTAATACATACATACATAAATATACATACATACATACACACACATACATACATACATACATACATGCACACACATACATACACACATACGTACGTACGTACACAGCCACACGCACACGCACAAGTACTATGTTCATAAACAGACAAATACACAATATATATAATAAACATTACATTAATGTTTTTGCCTCTGTTGTTCAGAACTGGTTCCAACAAATGAAAATACTTCGTAAGATTACTTGAAACTGGATGATTCATTTACTGTCGATAAATCATGGCACTTGTCTCAACACGGAGAAGACGAAATGGAATATAAACAGTAATAAACTGGAAAGGTAGAGTCATGGACGTAGCTAGAATACTTCATATGCCCTCCAGATGTTTTGAATGGCACCTGGCTGGCCTATCGTCGGTGCTGAAAGCTACTCTCATTCACACATTCTCGTCTCTTATCACTATTTCAATTGGACAACCGTATTTATTCTGACGGAACGCCACTTTTCACAACCACACTCGATTCCGTAGTGGTTAAAACACAGGTTATTCTAAAGCTCATATTCTATAATACGTGTCTATCTAGCTTTTATTATTATTTTTTTTAATGACATTAATTTTTTTAATTTCTTTTCATACACAGTACACTGATAATCGAATTAAAACTGGCAGAGGTTTTCAGACTGAGTGTTAAGATTGTAACTCTGTTGACTGACTGACAGGTTAATTACCAATATTAGAATAATGTTTCTTCTTTTTTGGGGGGTATGTGAATCTGTGTGTTACCGTGTGTATTCATGTGCAAATTTGCGCATATATACAAATATATACTGAGGTACATATGTATATATTTGAATATGCAAGTAAGCATATACTATCTGTCTGCGATAAAAACGTTGCCGAGTTTTTAATTTTCTTATAATAATATATCAAGTATTTTATCAGTGAAAATAAAATAAACAAAATAAAAAGCTTATTTTTCTCTAATTTTATATTACCTTCTTCCGTGGAATGAACGGTCTTGGTATATTGTATTATTTCTGTGACACAAAGTACTGTCATGAGCAGATATTTCTGTTTATCGTATAATGGATAACATTTCAACCTACATAGACCCGTAGAAAAAATTAACTACCACATCAAATACCTATAATCCAGTGTTATTAATAATATCAAAAGCTATCAGGACATCCTACATAAACCGTACAAAATTATATTTGAAGTATTGTTACAGGTGGTATCGCTGATATACTCAAATATTAACTTCAGATAAGACCACCAACATTCATAAAATGGTGTGTGAGTGTTGAGGGGCGTGTTGACATTCTAAGGGAACTAATTCAGCAGTTAATTCAAGTTTACGTAACTGTTATCTGAATTTTCAGTTTCAGTATTTGATCCTGAATTCTGAGTCGTAATCAGAACTCTTCGTACAGTTTCTTATCATTCACTGGATCTCGTGGGACACCAGATTCGCGTTTGCTTTGTACTTGATTTGGATCTGTCTTAGCTTTGAAGTATTATTTCTTAGAAACTAAAGTAATAATTAAGAATGTACGAATAATAAAGTGGAAATATTTAATTTTGCAAAACGCAGCTGAGACACAGCTTTTTGTCGAATCTAAATAAGAACGATTATTTTTTTAAATTTCATTTTTTTTTTTTTTTTTTTTAATAATGAATGTAAACCAATGAATGTGATGAGTAAGGACTTGTTGAAATGCCAAACTTTCATCATATATATATATTTTTTAAATTTCATTTATTATTGTTATTATTATTTTTCTTTTAATTATTTTTCACATTTTTGTGAAAGATATGACGTCAGTATTATGTAATAGATAAATTAAAATGACAGAGTTTGTAAATCACAGCGACTTGATACATTACTGTCACACCATTAGAACAATTACCTGGAAACACATTTAAAAAAAAGAAAAAAAAAAAAAAAAAAAAAAAAAAAATCCAAACACCTGTACAAAAGTATAAGGAAAAAAAAAAAAAAAAAAAAAAAAAAAAAAAACCAAGCAAATAATAATAATAATAATAATAATATAATAATAATAAATAAATAAATAAATAAATAAATAAATAAATAAAAAGAAGCTGAAAATAAAAAGCGTACATAGTACATTTATAAAGACGAATTTATTAATGATAAACAGAACAAGACATAGATAACCAGGCAATTAAACGTATCTCTGGTAAAAGAGTCTAAATAGAAATTCCAGGTATTTGCTTTGTATGTTCCTCAACGTCCGTCTTTGCTAATAATAAATGTAATATGCTCGTAAACAAGACATTTCCCATTGTTTAGTGATGTCATTTCGTACGCAGATATCTGAAGAATCTCTGATAGGCTGAAGATTCGACAACTTTGCAATGATGTATTGTCTATCTGTTGTGTTTTGTTTTGGCGTTTTTTCTCTCCACATTTTTGTGTACGAAATATTACGTTCCCTTTCCACTTTCTCACTAACAAAAACAAAAATAAGTTTCCTGTGACATTTTCGAATTCGCCACCCGCAGTACTGATATCACGCGCATAACATTATGGAAATCTAAATATCCACATTAAAAAAAAAGGCATAATAATAGTAGTAATAGTAGTAGTAGTAATAGCAGTAATAGTAATAAAAATAAATAAAATAAAGGCATGCACTGTTCCGTCTGCAAGCAAATAGTGATAAAAAAAGGAATATAATCTGATATAATTGGCAAACAGAACACTGAGAGCAGGCTTTTGCTTAAAACAGTCCAGATCACGTTGCTATGGACACATTGCGTTAAGAAATAAAAACGGCAAAAATCAGATTAAACGGTGTGTACAAACTCGGCGATAAAACAAACAGTCTTATTCCTTCTTAACCTGTCTTACAGAATATTGACAGATGTACTTTCTGCTTCCTCCATTTGTTTCTGTATTCGTGTAGAAAAATAATACAGCTACAGAGTTTTTACGGCTCGCCGTCCCTCATTTGGATGCACGGGGCCACATCATTACATCGAAGAACGGCGAAAAAGCCAGCAGTACTAACACGTTCCTTAGCGGTATTCATAGACGAATGTGTGAATTCTGTTCCGCCAAGTCTTGTTGAGAAAATGTTGTCAAACTGCATGAACCCGCAGTTCTATTAAGTCTCGCTAGGCAATAATATCTTTGTTTCTTTGTTTTTCAATGGGAAATATTTGTGCACATTGCAGACGTGTTGAGCGTTCAGGGCTGCCAATAAATTCCCCTTTGGAAGAGAAGAGAGTGCACTTATTTCTTCCGCCATTTGCAGACTACAAGTTGTAGCCAAAAATATTACTGAATATTAAACTTCCTAAACTTTTCAAAGCCATAAGGCCATAAAACTAATATAAATGAAAACTTATAATAAATACTAAATAAATATGTATTAATAAAATAATTAAATAATTAATAAAATAAATTAAAAGTTTCAAAAACAGATTAAAATTTAAGTATTTATGCGCAGTATGATTACAGGTAACAACAATAACAACCAATAATAATAATAATAATAATAATAATAATAATAATAATAATAAACAAAAATAAATAAATAAAGAGCGAGAGAGAGAGAAAAAAAATGGGAGATATGAGGGGTGTCCATGATAAACACAAATCCACTTTTATTCTTACTTTGTGAAAGTCAATTCCCGCAGAATGAAAACGTAATACTACTGAATACCAGTGAGATTTAACAATTACTTGTATATATCACTGTGACCATTCCAGGACGTAATGCTTGTAAACACTTCGCTTCTGCAATGTCTTTAATGCAGAAACCAACAGAAACAATTTAGTGGTCTGCTAGTTTGTAAATCTCATCGCTTCCACATTCCAGATGAAATGTCTGGAGAAGTTTATTGGTAGGCACTGCAATCACGTGAAAACAGGTATAAATTGCAACCAGTTACTTTTGTGTGTTTAACACACGATACTGTTAATAATTACTTCATCTTGTAATGTAATTAGATTCTAGTCATCTTTGATACGATGTGCTACGTAAACATATAACAAATTATACCATTCTAACATCTCGATGTTTTCTTAATAGACTGTTTAAAATGCATCATTTTATGTAGAAAATGAATGCTGTTTTAACAGCAAGTAATAGAGTAAATGTTATTTGTAGTCAAGTCACTGTTCGCGATAAAGAATTTATTGGTCTCTCTCTCTCTCTCTCTCTCTCTCTCTCTCTCTCTCTCTCTCTCTCTCTCTCTCTCTCTCTCTCTCTCTCTCTCTCTATATATATATATATATATATATATATATATACATATACACACACACACAATCACACACACACAATATACATCCCTCTATCGCATGATCTGTCATAATTCTTGCTCGCAGATGTCACCATAACAAAAACCCACCCCAGAAAAAACCAAAAACAAAACCACATTTATTATTATTATTATTATTATTATTATTATTATTATTAATAATTTTAAAATAAAGCCAAAAAAAAAAAAAAAATTTTATTTAAATTACGACTAACTTGCACACTCGTAACTTGTTCGTAAACATTAGCCAGTCTCTCGTCGGTATCCGGCAAATAAAAACAAAACTACGATCTTAATGGCGTACATTGGCGGGCCGCTTGGAACCGATACCGACTCAAACTGACAAAGTTAATTAGACACGAGCCCAGCTGGATTATAATGATCAGGAAACCATCACTTGTTTGTGCTGGAAAAAAACGAAACATTCTAATACGACTTGAACAAATATTGCACGAAGAAAAAGAAAACACTGAATGAAAACATTAGCGACTGACAAGTCTTAGGTTAGCAGTATCAGTGTAACTGAGATGTTTATCATTTTTCTTTTATCTGTGGATATATTTCAGCTGCTGAATGTATAATGTGGTGAAAAAATAGGAGGATTTATTATGTATTGTTATATAATAAAGAAATTTGTTTATATAAGAAATCGGTTTTGAGTTTAGAAAAGAAAAACAAAATTATTATATCTGTTTTAACAACAACAACAACAACAACAACAGCCACAATAACAATATAAAAATATTGGCAAGGACAACATCAGAAAGCTGAAATAGTAACAACTGTACCTTTAAGTAATGTCTATAACAACAACATCATTATCATCATCATCAGCAACAACAACAACAATAATAATAATAAAAGCATCAACAACATTAACAATGAGTGTCATAAAAACAATAACTGTAACTCTAGACAGAGTAACGACAACAACAATTAATGATTACAAATAAACAAACAAACAAACAAATAACGATAATAGACGTAACAGTTAAAACACTATTCAGTCAGTTGTAAAGGTAACACGAAATCTGAGTTGGTAATGCAAAATTTAAGCATCCTTTTAAAACGTGCCCTTTTGCGAAGAAAAATGAAATAGAAAAGAAACTAATTTAAAACATCATCAGTTCTTTATATATACATGTGTGTGTGTGTGTGTGTGTGTGTGTGTGTGTGTGTGTGTGTGTGTGTGTGTGTGTGTGTGTGTGTTTGATGTCTAAATACTGTTCACAAGCAACAGAGAAAAATATAATAATAATTATTGTTCACAAATAATACTGCCTGCAGACTAAAGATTTGTACCAAACACCCGCTTCTGTCCAACATTTCAATGTATGGAAAACACATGGTAAACACCACGTACTCGTTTTCAATGTGTCTGACTATTAAAAGACTTGGTGCACTTCTTCACTCGTATAGTTCTGACAGCTTGGTGGAAAAAGTCGCTGATGCCTGTGCAGATAGTGTCACGATTTTATTGAAGAAGACAAACTAATTTTCTGGATTTGTAAAACACCGCCTTTGATTTGCATTTCACCAGCCCTCGCCTCTTTGAAGTGCAAGCGAGTGTCGGAAGTTTTTCACCCGCTGCACGTAACAGGAGCTAGCAGACGCGTTAAATTTATTGTTCTTTTTCGAGGCTCAAGCACGCTTTCGTGGTCAAACTTGTCTGAAGTTTTGTCTGGCATGATCAAGTCTAGCCTGGACTTTCAATACTGAATAAAAATTTGATTGCTCCCTCATAGTTTATCGCTTAAGTATATTACTATTATTACGAATGAATATTTGCTTACTAAGAATTTTAGCCCATAGTTTATATATCTGGTTATTTGAGAATGGATACCCAATGGAAAAACTATTTGGGTTATTATCTGATTAGCAGGAAAGATTTTTTTTTATTATTTATTTATTTGTTTTTTTTTTATGCACCTTCTCTTGTCAGGAAAGAATATTCCTCTTCATTCGATAAACCAGACTTTTGAAATTAGTTTATAGTTTTTTAATAAATTAGTGTAAATTTTCTTTTTTGTTTCGTTTTTTAATTTAATTTCCTGTTGTAGTATAGGAGTTGTCATTTTTATTGTTTTTAAATCGATTATCTCAAAACGTATTGGTGTAGAAATGTATGCATTTCAAATTACTAAACTGAATTCGAAGTTAGTTTTTAGAAGTTTGCACCACCTTATATTGCAGAGTGAGGGTAATGCATGAAACATGGGAGTAAAAATATTAATAATATAGAAAATCTAGAAAGTATAATATACTTACTGTGTGGATGCATAATAAAATAATTGCTTTTACTTATTTATTTATTTTATTATTAATATTTTTTGTTGTTGCTTTTGACTTTTATATATATACATATATATATCTGAACTAGCAGCAAAACAATAAACCGTAGCAAAATACTGAGTAAAATCTTTGCTGACAAGGCGTAGACTTAAACTGCAATTTTACCAACGCTTGTTCTGAATCACGTCTTCATTCTGATGTACCTGCAGTTTAGCCTCGCCTCGTTAACTGCCACCAGCTATACCATTCCTTGCGTGTTGTACAGTACAGCTTGCTGCCGCAGCACGAGTATGTCATATGTTCCGGTGTTTAAGGCAGAGACTCGGGACTCCTCTTCTGCCAAACACCATTATTGTTGTAACTAGAAATATGCTCTTACACTCTGTGAACCGCCCGTGGAAAACCGCACATCCTCACACGTTTAACTCGTTCTGACAGCGACCAAAAACGACCTTGTACGACTGTCGTAACTGCAATGTTTGTGTTTGATGTTGTAATAAATTGTCATATGATTATAATTACTTTTTGTCTTGGCTCGCAATAATATTCTTCTGAAAGATGATAAAAGAATAAGGGGGAAAAAAAAAAAAAAAAAAAAAAAAAAAATCCTTTCAATAAAAACCCCCAAAACAAAACGTGAGTAAAAAAAATAAACGATATAAAGGCCAATGCTATGATATCAATAAATATTTTTCTTATTAATACTTCTTTTTATTATTTTATTATTATTATTATTATTATTATTATTATTATTATTATTATTATTATTTTTGGCTCTTTCTGAATGAAAACGTTGACTAGTAAAAGAAACAAGGAGAAGGAGATAGAATGATTAAGGGTTGCGATAGAAAGAAGAAGAGAGAATGAAGGACAGTTAGTAAAGCAAATCATTAATAATTTTCTGAAACACTAGACAAGATAGTAGTTATAAGCATTAACTATTAATATTTATGCGAGCCTCTTAGTAATAACAATGATAAGTTCTGTTCCTGCTAATGCTAGAATTTATATGTTCATACCTTTTTATTTAATCAAAAATGAAGATGAAGATTTATATTATTAGGTGACATTTGTCTTGTTTATGATAATCGAAGATTTTTAATGTCTTTATAATAAACATTTCTGTGCAGTATGCTTCTCAATTTGTAGTATTTTATCCTTTTTCTTCAAATGCATCGCATGCTAAATAATGAAGAGTGGAAATGGAACGCAATAAACGACATATAATATAAAGGCGCCTTCACTGGAAATCTTTTAGGGAACCATTGCTTGGAACATAGCAATAAAATTGTATTAAATATCTGACAGCCGGCGATAAAACGACCGTTGAATTTTTTTCCTTTTACATAACTACAGCAGGTTTCATTTCCCTAATTTTCCAGACCACAAATTAAAATAATTAAAATTTACATGTCACATCCCAGAAGCAAACAGTAAATACTGGAGTTCCTTTTCTCCGCCTTCTCAGTGGATGCATTATGTTCAATTTTGTGGCTGAACCAATGAAATCGCGCTATTTCTAATACAAATCTACATGTCCACTAAGAGAATTAAAGTGATAATTTCACAGAGATTTCGTTGACAGACAGATTTGTCTCGCGAGAGGTGATATGATAGGCGGTCCCATTGATAAACTTTGGTCTTTTCCGACATAAATGATTATGTTGGAATTTAAGTGAAGCATAAAATTAAAACACACTTCTGTTTGTGATACTTTTCAACCTTTTTTCATGTTTTAGAATTAGTGTTGGATTACCTATGAGATATTATAAATAATTGTTATTTTTTTTTTTTTTCTGTATGCAAAGAAAACATTAATCGTAAATTCGCGTTTCATGAGTTTTCTCTATAACCGTGAGCATCTTGTAAATGAAAGACTAGATAAAAATGAATCCAACATTATTATCTCTCTCTCTCTCTCTCTCTCTCTCTCTCTCTCTCTCTCTCTCTCTCTCTCTCTCTCTCTCTCTCTCTCTCTCTCTCTCTCTCTCTCTCTCTCTCTCTCTCTCTGCTCTCTCTCTCTCTCTCTCTCGCATGTAATATAAAAAAGTGTTCTTATGCCTTAAAACTAATATTCTATAATTAATTCGTCAGACTACAGCTACAACATGGATTCGAACTCAGCTCCGTCCAGACACAAAAACAACAACCCAAAAAACAAAAAGATCACACGATCAGTAGATAAGATCGGTCAGATACTTATGAAAACATATTTCATTTCGCCACAAGCCGCGACAAACAAGGAGTATTAACAACGCCAACTTTGCCGAATTCCTTTCACATACACTTGTTCCTCATAAATAAAAGTAACCATCACAGAACGCATACTTTCCGTTGTTGTATCTCAATATTTCTTCTTGAAGGAAGCAAAACTCGAAGGAAATTTTCTCGATAGCATCGTGCAGGTAGTGTATTTAACCTAATCTGATGTACATGAATGAGAAGCTTGGGTTTTTATCACGACGTTTTATGATCGCTGGCGACTAGATTTCAATAAAAACCTTCAAACGTTGAGGAGAACGCAGTAGAAATAACTTTGTGATAAAATCTTAAATAGTGAAGATTTAGAGCAAGCTTAACTTATATAGTTTTGCGTAACTGGTAAGCAATAATAATAATAATAATAATAATAATAATAATAATAATAATAATAATAATAATAATAATTATTATTATTATTATTATTATTATTATTATAATAGTAGTAATAATAATATTGACGGTGATGATGATAATAGTCAGAATGGATAGATACCATATTAAAGGTATGTAAAATGCATTATAAAACTATTTGCATTTATATTATTTTGCATTATTTTCCTCGTTTTTTAATATTTACCTTAATAAAATAAATGAAGGCAATAAGAAAAGCAAACAAAAATATATTTAAACGAACGAACGAACAACAAGCAAACAAATAAAAAATAATCAAAGATGCAGTATTAATAATTATAAAAATTTCAGAATTTAATAATTAATTAACTTTAAAAAAAAAAAAAAATAATATTAATAAAAGGAGATACTAAAATTTTCCTATATTTTCATTTATTAATTAACGCCGTTCTTATTAAAACAGTGTTCTAGTCAATTCGAGTTATCTCCCTTGCACCAGCTGGCAAAGTAGTAATTCTACACAATTGACAGGCGCAATTTTGTTGGGCCAAAACATATGGCGGAGATTTCTAAAAACAACTTAAAAGAGAGCCCGAGCTGTTCCTTTCAGTTTGTTTATTTTGAAAACGGCAATACTTAGGAGATAAATTACATTTTGTACTGTCAGGGGAATTTAACGAGTTTCCCATTCTCTCGTTTTTCAACTTGAAAAGAAATGTAAAGTTTCCGTTTTGAGATATTTTTTTTTCCCCGTCGAGTCATACTTGTACTTCTTCCGTTTAAAAACAAACGTCAACCAACTAATTAGCAAGCTACACCGAAAGTAAGTTTACGGGTTTTTCTAAAGCTAAAAAAATAATGATAACATTTGCACACGTCCGTTATGAAATTAATTAGCTCTCTAAACAGTGTGCTGTACTTTTGTTTAAATTAAATGAGAAAGTAAAATAATTAAACCAGACTGACTACATGCACTAAATATATAAACATATAATTAACTTAATTTTAAACACAAAGATATCCAGAAGCAATCTCTCTGTAAATAAATAAATAAATAAATAAATAAATAAAAATTTGGAGAAACACAAAACAAAAAGATACTGAAATTTGTTATTTGCAAATTATTTTCGTCTTGAATTGCTATTGATATGAATGTTGTGGTTTGACTGATACATTATATTATAACTATTCATTAACACTGAGAAAATAAGGATCGTAAAAACAAACAAAAAGAAAACTAATACACATATATACACTAACACTTAAACACACGAACATAAACATATACAAACACATATTTAGATGATAAACACAAACTAACACTTACATACAGATACACACACACACACATACGCACACAAGAACAGAGACATACACACACACACATATATATATAAACTCCTGCTAGCATTTTACGTACATAAAACACACTATTAAAGCAATTTAAAACCAAGCTCCAATTCCACGACTCTATTCACGTCTTATGCCTCAGTGATTACGGTAGAGATCGCGCTCTGCATGCAGTCAGCAATGTTGAAAACGATCATGTCACTGCTCGCCAATGAGCCGCGGTGAAATGAAAAACGTCTAACAACTTTGTAAGCAGTGTGTTAAGACAATATCAGATTGGCTGGATTGAACCGAAGCTAACTCCATTCACAAACAGACTGATGATAATAAACTATCGAACTATCAGACGTCTAACAACTTCATACTCTCGCTCACTGAACGCTCGGCTGCTATCTGAAGCAGCGACTGCGAATAGTCATTGATTTTACGTAGATAATTACGAGGCAGCAGACCTATACAGTTAGTTATGTTTGCGTGAATTTATGTTTATGTTTGTTTATGTGCGTGTGTGTGTATTATGTATGTACATTTGTATGTATGTAAATTTTGTGTGTGTGTGTGTTTTTTTTTTTCTATATTTCTGTACACCAACAACAGTAATACCAGGTCCATAATTCTATTTGTCGTTTGGGAATCAATTTTGGCTTCTAAAATTTTAATTACGAAACGATTGTTAATTACAAAACTACAACAGTACATGATAACCAATAGTCGACCTACATTTTTGGGGACCTGAAGCTTGAACTTTTCATCAATGGGCTCCTTACGTGACAAATCACCATGAATCTTTTAATATTTTCACCATGGCATCTTGGATTTGGATTTGAATCATGTAGACTAAAATTGCTTTTGGGGTCCCTCCTGGATTAGGGGCCCTTGAAGCTGAAACTTGATTAGTTTCATAACATATCCACCCTATTCCAGTGCTTAGCTAGAGGAGGAACAAGGGAGCAACTACACCCCATGAAAACATTGTTCAAAAACTGGCGTCTTTTCATAATAATTAAACTCAAGTTCATTTATTTTATTTTAATTTATTATTATTATTATTATTATTATTATTATTATCATTATTATTATTATTATTATTAATTAATTAATTAATTTTATTTATTTTATTGTTTTATCGAAAGGACTAATAAGAGTTTTCTGGACTCGACTTACCTCCCATTGTTTTGAACTGTCTGTCTGCTCAGTGAACGATAGACTGGATTATCTTTCTACTCCACTGAAAGAGAATCAGCTACCAATGAGGATTATAACAAGTTAACATATACTGCTGCAATGAAGCCTGCATGAAAGAGATTGTTGTAGCTGAATCATGTATATATATCTATTACTAAACTTATGATTTTATCATGGTTTTTTTTTTTTTTATGAAATTGCATTTTGATTTTAAATACAAAATTAAAAAGTATAATGAGTTTAATAAATATTTTCTACGTTTCATGGCACCTTTTTCATTTTATGTTCTCGCTATCCTTAACCTTAAGACCTGGCTACCACCCTACCCTGCTCATAACCATCGACTATCTCTTAAATTTTTAAAATATTAATTAAAAAAAACAACAACAACAATATATATTTGCTTATACTTATTACTCACGATATCAAATAAAAGAATGAAATAATAAAAATGTTTCTTTATTGCTGTAACCTCAGAATACGTTGCTTTATGTTGAATGTATGGGAAATCTTGTAGGATAAGGGAGAAAACTGCGATTAACAAAAAGGGAAATTAAAGACAAAGATAAATGTTTATTGTGGTATAGTTTATATTTCATCATCGTCAGAATCATATCATTATTATTATTATTATTACTGTTTTTGTCGTTGTGGTTATTATTATTATTATTGTTGACGCTGTTGTTGTTGTTGTTATTTTTATTATTATTTTATTTCCTTTCATTTCCTTTCAGCCAGCTGTGTTATGTTTATCTTGAAGACATACAACTTATCTCTGTGCTTATATTTCTGTAGGTGGGTCCACATGTAATTCATATTATACCTTGTTAAATTACCAAAAATAAGTATATTATTTCTTCGGATATATTTCAGAGAAAACAACTTGTGGTAACATAATTATTAAAGTAATTAGACGAAATATAGTCACTTTTTCATTCATGAACTAAGACAGGAAGACTTTTTTTTTCACATTCAATAACAGTCACTGACAAACTTTGGATAAAAGAAGAAAATGTTGGTCAGACACAGTTTACCAGATCTTTTACCCAGTGAACAAAGGAATGTTTTAGAATTCTCAATAGCGTCTTATCAATATATCGCTTTCTCTATTCAGTATACCGTCTACTTTGTGCTTATGAAAGAATGATTTATCTCACTCAGACCGTGACCCTTGTATCGTTCTGAATACAAAGTCCGGGTTCATTACTTTCAGCAGTGGTGGTTTCTATTACAAATACAAATGTAATCTGCATGCAGTAAGACCCATATTATTACATACAAGGTATTCTGAGTGAAATGACTCGTACATGTGTCATTACAATAGAGAATTCAAATCAAGAAGCCATGTTTGTTTTTGAAAAAACCAGGCTGAAAATGTTTTAGACAGCAAAGTTAAACATATTACGAGGAATCAGTATAGACGTTTCCAACATTGCATTTTCAGAATCTGACAGTGTTAACACATATGTCGCAGACAGGTAAGTTTCGAAACGCGCTGTAATATAGCAAAATGAAGATTATATATCACAACACAGTATATAACTATATATCCACATATTAATACACATACATAAGTACATACATACATACATGATCCATTTATATATACAAATACATAAATAGATACATAAACACACATATACAAACATGTGAGGTCATGATTGGACTTTGTCCTCCTGACCCAGTGCGTTCCCGAATATTGTCTATATGTAGAGTCTAATCAGACGTACACAAGACTGAGTATTTTCAAAATCCTAAAATAGACATATATGTATGTGTGTCATTCCTCGAGTGACATAATTGTATATTTCCTTTATTAAAGTTATTACTACTATTACCATTACCATACCTACCATTAATACTCTTACCATTTCTACCACTTCTTCTACTACTACTACTACTACCATTCCTATCTCTACAACTACTACTACTACTATCACTACTACTTCTACTTCTGTTGTTATATACAAGGTAAAAATGGCAAAGCTGGTAAACGTACGTGAGAGAATGGATCCTGAAGGAGAGAAATGTATGCAGAGATGGGCTGTGTTAATTGAAAACAATGTCGAGGCGAACGACATCACTGCATATTTATATTCCAGTTTCGTACTGTCACTCGAGGACAAAAACGAAATTGAAAATGAAAAGAACAAAGCAAAGAGAATCCGACTCCTTACAAGTCGAATCATCACTCACGGAGGATCTGATGCTTTTCCAGCTTTTCTGGAAGCCTTGAAAAGCGCCCGTTACGACAGCATAAGAAACAAGTTATGTGAAACAATAGAGTCAAAACAGAAGCTTCCAGAAATTATTCCAAAGTTTGCAGGAAGCAAGGACAAGTTCAATAACGAGTGGACCAGGCGAAAAACAGTCGAAAGCAAGATGAATTTTCTGCGAACAAAAGTAACAGAACTTGAAAGTAAATTTCAAGCACAGGCACTGAAATCGAAGAAGCAGCACGAAACGGTAATGCGAGCCATAGAAGACATTAAAAGTCTGATACAAGAAAGCGTGGACACAACAAAAGCTGTGACAGAACTCGAAAAACAACTAAAACTGAAAGAGTTGAAGCTGAAATCAGCTGAAGAAAAGATTAAACAACTTGAAGAGAAAATTAAACGCATGGAGGCAGAGAAGGAGGAAGACAGAGGTAAAATAAAAAATCTTGAAGGTAAAGTGAAGCAAAATAACGAAGAGATTGCTGATTTGAAGGTTAGAGAAGAACTAAAAGATGCAGAAATAGCTGATCTGCAGAAAAACCAGAAATCCAACGAAGAAAGATTTCAGATGATTGAAAAAATGATCAAAGAACAAAACAGGAAACCACCTGCACCTGCGAAAGCAAAATTTGTTCCTCAAAACAGATTTCAACCAAAATGACCATATCTGATAAATACAGTTGAAATAAAATGAAATAAAATATATGAAATAAAATAAAATGAATTAAATAAAGCATAAAAGGAAACTACATATCACAGAAATTAAAAGAAGGTTGCAAATTAAAAGTAAAGAACGAAAACAACTCAGCAAATGTTACAGGCAAGAAGAACCACTTTGATTTTCAAGACAAGTTAACTATGAGATTTCAAACATAAAAAAATGAAAGGTACTCTATTTTCTATTTTATATGCGCTGTATAAAATATTTTTTCCTGAGGATAGATTATTAACAGAAGATGCGTTTGAATTTACTAAGAAACAAATTAACTTTTTGCAGTCACATCAAAGTCATATTATTTTGTAGCAATTTATTTTAATAGTAGAATGTAGATTAAAATATATCATTATATTACTTATTATTTCAGTATTAGCTAACAGTTCATCTCTCTCTCTCTCTCTCTCTCTCTCTCTCTCTCTCTCTCTCTCTCTCTCTCTCTCTCTGTGCGTTCATAATTTCTATGCTTCATTCCTTTTATCTCGTTCATCTTCCTATCTCTTTCATTCACTCTGGCTTTCTCTCATTCTCATTTTCTTCCTCTGTCTGTTTCTTCTTTATGTGTGTATATATAGTATGAGTATGTGTAATACATGCTGACAGTTAATAGTAAAATACTGTTTTGAATTTAATCACATCCTGTTTCTTTTTAATTTTTATTTTAATTGGTTAATCTATATTATTTCATCTTTTTACCTTCACCAATGATGCTTTTTACTTTTAATTAATTTGATGTAAATTAAAATATTCTTATTCAGAAAATCTGTTATGATATTCAGTAAAGATAAACGAGAGTCCATCAAGATACGTCAGATGACTGTATCATATTATAACTATTTAATTTATTTCATTACTTAAGAAATTTTCAATGTCTAAAGAAAGGAAGAAAAACAATAAGCACTAACTGTTTATAAATACACGTATTACTATATTTTGTTACAATAAAATTTCTTATTTTAACACAATTACTGAAATACTATTTATTTATTTATTTAATTATTATTTTTTCTTTCTTTCATCTAGTCTTGGTGTTGAAATACAGAGCATTTTTTTTTTTTTTATTTAAAACCTTACTATTTTTGTTGTGATATATATATATATATATACACACACACACAAACGTTTGTATAGACCAGTAATGGTTGTCTGACATAAATAATGCAGACAATGTACATGTCATTTCATGGAACAATAATAACACATTATTTTATTTATTTATTTATTTATTTATTTATTTATTTTTGATAAGTTTTTACAGTATAAGAAACATATTCTATTAAAATAAAAATTTATGATATAAAAATATAAAATAATAAATCCTGATAATTACTAAAAGTGAATAATAAATCTAGGATATCATAAAAGGGCGCCGACGTTTTGGTGGATCATGAATGTAACTCTAAAGGTGAAAAAAGTTTCATTACATAATTAACAATAAATAAATAAATAAATAAATAAATAAATAAATAAATAAATAAATAAACTGCTATGTATGTTTCCTGGTCTCCTACGGATGGGCAAAAACTGTGAATGCTTACGACACACATACAACTGTGCAATTTTACCCTGAACTTGTTCACAGCTGTGAGTTACACTAAGAACTACTAGAAGTCACGTATTTTTAATCACTACAGCGCTATAGTGTATAGTATGCCTTCTATGAATATAAATTCCTGTACAATAATGTTTAAAAAATATTTTCAACAATCTTTCACTCCCAACGGAAGAAATTTGATATGCTCACTCTCTCTCTCTCTCTCTCTCTCTCTCTCTCTCTCTCTCTCTCTCTCTCTCTCTCTCTCTCTCTCTCTCTCTCTCTCTGTGTGTGTGCAAAAAAAAATCAACTGCTGTTTCATTGATAAGAGAGGTATATGTTTAAAATTATATTATATAATGCACGTGTGTATAAGCAATGGTTAAATATTAATACGGTATAATATTCGAATATATATATCTGTATTCAACGCACGGTTAAGTTCTAAGTGGAATTTTGCGCAACAATCAAGAACGAAGAACTCAATGTTTGAAGTTGGAGCATTTACAAATATCAGTAGATAAAAGTAAATAACACAATTTATGTTTTAGAATATTATATATATCTATATATATAGATATATATAAGATGATTAAAAGTTTTTGATTGAACTGGTACTGAACCATAGATAGTATTTTTTTTTTTATGTAAACTGATTACAATATTAATTAGAAATTAAAAACGTGAAATAATTTGTCAAGTTCAATGGCGCATTTAAGTCAATTTGTTATTATGTTCAAGTTAATAGAGATACCAATGACACGAAATACGTATGTATTTGTTTGGATCACGAACTTAAATAAACGACTGCTTACCTCACAAATAAGCGATGACCAAAGAGAAATAGCGGTCCTCTTTTTAGGCTATACACACATCATACCTTTTACTAACTAAAGTAAATGCACTTTGTCGTTGCTTTTAGAAACCCAGGTAGTGTGTACTAAGGCAAACAAATGTGTTTTAACGCGAATGACAGGAATCATATTTATGAGCTGTGTTGAGAAACATTTAACATTTTCATATTAGAAAAAGTGATGGCGATGTTTAACTCACTGGGGACTAATGTGAAACAATGGCCGTTAATTTGGTGTTACTTGAATTTTCTGCTGTTTACATCAGTGGTATGTATATTTTCTCGTTTCAAATACTTTTATTAAAATATCGAGTTTTGATGGAACATTTATTCGCATACAGATCTCGGCATTAACGCAATTACACAAACACACATACAGATCTCGGCATTAACGCAATTACACAAACACACATACATATATTCAAACCAAAAGACACAAAAATATATTCTGGAAGATATTTTGCTACTGAATGCAGCTGTAAAGATATCACAACCACACTGAAAATGTTTTTATTATATTCAGCTGTTCATTTATTTATTTATTCATTCATTCATTCATTCATTTTTTAACTGTTATTATTATTATTATTATTATTATTATTATTATTATTATTATTATTATTATTATTTTAGAAATATCTGTATATGGCAAAAGCGGTATAGAAAAGTACGACTAACATTTAACATGTTGTACAGTAATTACTCAGATGTGCAATGTTTCAGGAATGTCTGTACATGGCGAATCTGGGAGTCGTGTCCATACACGAAGACGTCTACATGCAGACAAAGTTGACTGAAATCCCTTGTAACGATTCATCAGCATCTGACAATTTGTGTCCTTCTTGTAATATTGACAGGACTATTTCGCAATCCGGGCCTTTTGATGTGTGGAGAAATGACGGGGAAAAAGGTAAAACTTCTAGAAATGATTGGTGAAAAGGTGAGATTCGTGTAGAAATGATGAGGAAAAACTGTAAGACTTCTAGAAACTATGGGTAGAAAGATAAGAAGTTTATACATAAATAATGAAGGATAAAAGATGTACGGAGAAATGATGTATACGAGATCTGTCCGGAAGGTATCCAGCCATTGTGGATAACTTGAGAACTGGTATACCGCCTTTGACGTAACTTGGAAGGTGATTCTACTGCATATCTATGATCATCCACATTCACATGGACAAAATTCGTTTGGCTGGCAGAAATCGCTGAGTGAACGTGGGGTCTGTGTGCCAGTGGCCGAGCGAGACGATCAGTGTATCTGCAAGTTTTGCTACAAACTTGGGATCATGTGAAAGTTCTGACAAGCCTTCGTCAAGCAAAACACCCGAACAATTAATGTTGAATCAACGATTTACAGTGCGAGAATTAGAAGAAGATCTAGGGATTACGTAGACTATTGGTTCACAGATGTTTACGGAGGACCTTGGCATGAAACGAGTATACCCTGATCTTCAAGATCGGCCTTTGTGAATGCGGTACCAGTTTTCAAAATATATAGAATGGCTGGATACCTCTCGGACAGAGCTCGTATTCGTCTTATCTTTTTCTCCAATCACTTCACCAACTATCTTTCTACTACTACTACTGCTACCACAACAACTACTACTACTACCTCTGTTTCTGCTATTACTACCATTACTCCTCCTCCTACTGTTGTTGATGTTATTATTATTATCATTATTATTGTTGTTGTTGTTGTTGTTGCTGCTGCTGTGGTTGTTCTTGTTGTTGTAATTTTTTTTTTTTTTTTTTTGTTTGCTTGTTATTATTATTATTATGACAATCATCATCGTCATTATTAATATTTGTTATTATTATTATTATCATTATTATTATTATTATTATTATTATTATTATTATTATTATTATTATTATTATTATTATTATTATTATTAATTCTAGTATTCAGTGCTTACTATGTGGGAGGACTGTCGACAAGCGACCTCAAGTACTCGACGTATATGCTGTACATTACGTGTGTGGCAGCCGATGGGAAATCTGTAACCAAACGTTTAGAAATAGACGTGCTTCCAAATGCACCACCGAGTGCACAGATGACATGTACAGGTTAAGTCGTGGTCGTAACCGCTTAAAAGCGTCGTAAAGGCGTTGTCTCGGTCATTATTATCGTGTTAATATATCACAACAGCATGGTTCTTTTAGTGTAGACTGAGATGTACTTCCGTAGGAATCGGATGCCCAAAGTGAGATAGCGACTGATTTGACTCCATCTCAGAGTGAACTAAACAAAAATCTTAAGGAACAATTTTGTAATCACATGTAAAGGCCCAAAATCATGGAAGATATAGAAAATGGCTTACCACTTGACTAGCTTCAGTGATGTTAGACTCTACTGTAAGGTTTTCAAACATGCCTGATAATCTGGAACATATTTCAGGTCAATAGTAGATTAAGGTCATGCAAGAAGATCAAGGTAAAGGTCATTTTTGACTGGTTTCAAGCCGACAGGAGATCAAATATCAAAACAAAGGTCAACATATGATGAACATTCAATAAAAATAAATTATAACAATTAGGTCATGTTACTATCTTTTTTTTAAAATAACAGCATAATACTAGAATACAAACGTACAAACACCAAGGAGGAACATATTCAGAATACAAATAAGCAAACAGAAGTAATTGCCAATAGTGAACAAACTGCACTGAATGTCAGGCAAGCTATTTAAATGAATAAGATTAAATATATCGTGGAACAGGCCATGTTGAACATTTAGTGAGTTAATTCATTGGTTCACAGTCTTCTGATAGAGTCATCCGTGTTCATCCTCCTGCAACTGTCATACATCATCTTAATCTTGCTGCAGTCAGAATTTTAGTATCTGCAGAAAGAAGTGCAGGTAGGGTTTTTCTTACCTTAGATTTTTTAAGGTTCATACTGAAATAAAGTCAAATCAGTCACTTTTGGCATCAGATAATGTTTATTGTGGTAAAGTTTATATTTCACCATCGTCAGAATCATATCATTATTATCATTATCATTACTGTTTTTGTCGTTGTTGTTATTATTATTTTATTTCCTTTCAGCCAGCTGTGTTATGTTTATCTTGAAGACATACAACTTATCTCTGTGCTAATATTTCTCTAGGTGGGTCCACATGTAATTCATATTATACTTTGTTAAATTGTGGTCAGTCACAGATCACCAGACATTTTACCCAGTGAACAAATGAATGTTTTAGAAATCTCAATAGTCTCTTATCGATATATCTCTTTCTCTATTCAGTTTACCGTCTACTTTGTGTTTTATGAAAGAATGATTCACCTCACTCAGACCGTGACTCTTGTATCGTTCTGAATACAAAGATCCGGCTGATTATTTTCAGCAGTGGTGGTTTCTAAATATAATGATTCGTACGTCTGTCATTACAATAGAGAATTCAAATCATGTTTGTTTTTGAAAAAAACAGGCTGAATGTGTTTTAGACAGCAAAGGTAAACATATTACAAGGAATCAGTATAGACGTTTCCAACATTGCATTTTCAGAATCTGACAGTGTTAACACATATGTCGCAGACAGACAGACAGGTAAGTTTCGAAACGCGCTATAATATAGCAAAATGAAGATTATATATAACAACACAGTATATAACTATATATCCACATATTAATACACATACATAACTACATACATACATACATGATGCATTCATATATACATATACATAAATAGATACATAAACACACATATGCATACATGCATGCAACACTATTATAATCATCATATAAACATACATATATATACATACATACATCTATACATAAATATATATATATATATACATACACTCAAATAGAGAGACATACATATATACTCGCTTACGTACACACGTACATAATACATACATACAAACGTACATACATTGCGGGTGAATAGGTACCATACGTTCGAGTCTTGTCAGCAGCATCTGACGGGGTTTCTGAGGTCGTGATTGGACTTTGTCCTCCTGTGCTAATGCGTTCCCGAATATTGTCTATGTACAGAGTCTAATCAGACATAGTACATAAGACAGAATATTTTCAAAATCCGAAAATAGACATATATATACAAATACATACATACATATACAAATATGCATGTGTGTCATTCCTCGAGTGACATAACTGTATATTTCCTTTATTAAAGTTATTACTACTATTACCATTACCATACCTATCATTATTACTACTACCATTTCTACCACTTCTTCTACTACTACTACTACCATTCCTATCTCTACAACTACTACTACTACTACTATCACTACTACTTCTACTTCTGTTGTTTTATACAAGGTAAAAATGGCAAAGCTGGTCAACGTACGTGAGAGAATGGATCCTGAAGGAGAGAAATGTATGCAGAGATGTGCTGTGTTAATTGAAATGAATGTCGAGGCGAACGACATCACTGCATATTTATATTCCAATTTCGTACTGTCACTCGATGACAAAAACGAAATTGAAAATGAAAATAATAAATTAAAGAGAATCCGACTCCTTACAAGTCGAATCATCTCTCACGGAGGATCTGAAGCTTTTCCAACATTTTCTGGAAGCCTTGAAAAACGCCCGTTACGACAGCATAAGAAACAAGTTATGTGAAACAATAGAATCAAAACAGAAGCTTCCAGAAATTATTCCAGAGTCTGCAGGAAGCAAGGACAAGTTCAATAACGAGTGGACCAGGCGAAAAACACAAGAAAGCAAGATGAATTTTCTGCGAACAAAAGTAACAGAGATTGAAAGTAGAACTCAAACACTGGCACTGGAATCGAAGAAGCAGCACGAAACGATAATGCGAGCCATAGAAGACATTAAAAGGCTGTTACAAGAAAGCGTGGACACAGAAAAAGGTATGAGAAAACTCGAAAAACAACTAGAACTCAAAGAGATGAAGCTGAAATCAGCCGAAGAAAAGATTAAACAACTTGAAGAGAAACTTAAATGCATGGAGGCAGAGCAGGAGCAAGAAAGAGGTAAAATAAAAAATCTTGAAGGTAAAGTGAAGCAAAATGACGAAGAGATTGCTGATTTGAAGGTTAGAGAAGAAAAAAAAGATGCAGAATTAGCTGATTTGATGGTCAGAGAAGAAAAAAAAGATGCAGAAATAGCTGATCTGCAGAAAAAACAGAAATCCAATGAAGAAAGAATTCAGATGATTGAAAAAATGATCGAAGAACGAAACAGGAAACCACCTGAATCTGCGAAACCAAAAATTTTTCTTCGAAACAGATTTCAAAGAAAATGACCATATCTGATAAGTACAGTTGAATTGAAATGAAATGAAATAAAATAAAATGAAATACAATAAAATAAAGCATAAAAGGAAACTAGAGATCATAGAAATTAAAAGAAGGTTGCAAATTAAAAGTAAAGAGAAAAACAACTCAGCAAATGTTACAGGCAAGAAGAACTACTTTGATTTTCAAGACAAGTTAATTATGATAGATTTCAAACATAAAAAAAATGTAAGGTACTCTATTTTCTATTTTATATGTGCTGTATAAAATATTTTTTTAAATATATTAACAGAAGATACATTTAAAATTAACTTTTTGCAGTCACATCAATTTTGCTCAACGATCGAGATCGAAAAACTGAATGTTTGAAGTTGGAGCATTTACAAATAACAATAGGAATATAATAACTATGTGAAGATTATATATATATATAAGATGACGTAAATAACATTAAAAGTTTTTGATTGAACCATAGATAGTATTTTTTTCAATGTAAACTGACTACAATATTAATTAGAAATTAAAAACGTGAAATAATTTGAAAAAAAAAGTTCAATGGCGCATTTAAGTCAATTTGTTATTATGTTCAAGTTAATAGAGATACCAGTGAAACGAAATACGTATGTATTTGTTTGGATCACGAACTTAAATAAACGACTGCTTACCTCACAAATAAGCGATGACCAAAGAGAAATAGCGGTCCTCTTTTTAGGCTATACATACATCATACCTTTTACCAACTAAAGTAAATGCACTTTGTCGTTGCTTTTAGAAAACCACGTAGTGTGTACTAAGGCAAACAAATGTGTTTTAACGCGAATGACAGGAATCATATTTATGAGCTGTGTTGAGAAACATTTAACATTTTCATATTAGAAAAAAGTGATGGCGATGTTTAACTCACTGGGGACTAATGTGAAACAATGGCCGTTAATTTGGTGTTACTTGAATTTTCTGCTGTTTACATCAGTGGTATGTATATTTTCTCGTTTCAAATACTTTTATTAAAATATCGAGTTTTGATGGAACATTTATTCGCATAACGATCTCTGCATTAACGCAATTACACAAACACACCTACATATATTCAAACCAAAAGACACAAAAATATATTCTGGAAGATATTTGGATACTGAATGCAGCTGTAGAGATATCACAACCACACTGAAAATGTTTTTATTATATTCAGCTGTTCATTTATTTATTTATTCATTCATTCATTTTTTAACTGTTATTATTATTATTATTATTTTTATTATTATTATTATTATTATTATTATTATTATTATTATTATTATTATTATTTTACAAATACCTGTATATGGCAAAAGCGGTATAGAAAAGTACGACTAACATTTAACATGTTGTACAGTAATTACTCGTTTGTAATCTGCTCTTCCAATATGTCAAAACGAATAACACGATACCGGCAAATGCTGATGATAAAAAGAAACGGAAGACAATAACTTTAAATACAAAATACATTATCACAAATGAAACCAAAACCCACAAAAATGAACCCACAATGAGCGGCATATAATTATTTCTTAATGTATTTGTATAAACTGATTTGTAAATGATTTACTGTTTACTTAATATCTATAATCTATTAAATCATTTATGTCTAAACTGCTGTTTTATTTCTCCTTATTTCCCTTTTTTTTTTCTTTCTTTTTTTCTCAAATTTCATCAACGAGAAAGTAACCACTGCTTTTAACCTTAATTCTATGTAAATTAGTCTCCCGCTTAACGATATCTCACTTAGCTATCGGAAATTTGGAACCAATTACATTTTTAATCTGAGGTATTATTGTAGTATGGATATCGCTTATCGCATAAAGTATGCAAATATGACAAATATCGAAATAATCTAAGTATCGAATGTAGTGAATGTAAATAATTAAAAAAGAAGGTATTGATCTAAATGTGTCCCCAATGATTTGGTCCTGCGGAAAAACATTTTCAGTCGCTATGACTTTTGCAAAGTATTTGCAGGTCATAATATCTTTAGTGTACATACTATTAACATACTATGTCACATATATTATATAATATGTGCACAATGTGAATATGTATGTGTGCATAACGTAAATATGCTGAGTAACATATATCTTGAACATGGTTAAGCTGAATATGGTTTAATTCGAACAGTTAATGATAAATGTAACGTTCACATTCTATTTACTGAATATAAGTGAATTACTCGTATGTACAATATGTTTTTTTTCAAATTATATTGCTGAATAAAATTAGTTATTTATAATATTTTTGTCGTTTTCTTTTACAGAAGCAAAATTAACAAAAAACACATCGTGCCGCTTTTTTCTTTTCTTTTCTTTTCTTTTTTTTTTTTTTTTTTTTTTTTTTTAATAGATAGATGAAATTGATGTAAAATTGTTTATTATTGGTCGCTTGTTTTGTAACGGAAAGGAAATGTTTATGAATTAGAAATGACCAGTTTAAATAATAATAATAATAATAATAATACGAAAAAAAAGAAGAGAAGAATACGAATAATAATAATAACAATAATAATAATAATAACAACAACAACAATAATAGTAATAATATTATAATAATAATAATGTTGATGATGATGATTATGATGATGATAATGAGAAGGAAGAAGATGATGATGATAATAATGAAATGGTATAAAAAAATCTACAACAAATGAGCAGTGAACGCTTATTCTGCTTTCGGTTGATGTTACATAATTGATTTAGGAACAATGCGCTCCGCCTCTGAATGTTAGAAAGAAACCAGATGTATGTACAGGCCAAGTTCATTATAAACAGAGGTAATCAGGTATTGCGGTACACGAGTTTTTTCTACGAAATGGGAATTATACGAACTGGGAATTCTACCAAATGGGAAGACACCCTAGAAGTCACATATTTTTAATCACTACAGCGCTGTAGTGTATAGTATGCCTTCAATGAATACAAATTCCTGTACAATAATGTTTAAAAAATATTTTCATCAATCTTTCACTCCCAACGGAAGAAATTTGATATGCTCTCTCTCTCTCTCTCTCTCTCTCTCTCTCTCTCTCTCTCTCTCTCTCTCTCTCTCTCTCTCTCTCTCTCTCTGTGTGTGTGTGGAAAAAAATCAACTGCTGTTTCATTGATAAGAGAGGTATATGTTTAAAATTATATTATATAATGCACGTGTGTATAAGCAATGGTTAAATATTAATACGGTATAATATTCGAATATATATATCTATATATATATCTGTATTCAACGCACGGTGAAGTTCTAAGTGGAATTTTGCGCAACGATCAAGAACGAAGAACTCAATGTTTGAAGTTGGAGCATTTACAAATATCAGTAGATAAAAGTAAATAACACAATTTATGTTTTAGAATATTATATCTATCTATCTATCTATCTATCTATCTATCTATATATATATATATATATATATATATGTATAAGATGACGTAAATAACATTAAAAGTTTTTGATTGAACCATAGATAGTATTTTTTTCAGTGTAAACTGACTACAATATTAATTAGAAATTAAAAACGTGAAATAATTTGTCAAGTTCAATGGCGCATTTAAGTCAATTTGTTATTATGTTCAAGTTAATAGAGATACCAATGACACGAAATACGTATGTATTTGTTTGGATCACGAACTTAAATAAACGACTGCTTACCTCACAAATAAGCGATGACCAAAGAGAAATAGCGGTCCTCTTTTTAGGCTATACATACATCATACCTTTTACCAACTAAAGTAAATGCACTTTGTCGTTGCTTTTAGAAACCCACGTAGTGTGTACTAAGGCAAACAAATGTGTTTTAACGCGAATGACAGGAATCATATTTATGAGCTGTGTTGAGAAACATTTAACATTTTCATATTAGAAAAAGTGATGGCGATGTTTAACTCACTGGGGACTAATGTGAAACAATGGCCGTTAATTTGGTGTTACTTGAATTTTCTGCTGTTTACATCAGTGGTATGTATATTTTCTCGTTTCAAATACTTTTATTAAAATATCGAGTTTTGATGGAACATTTATTCGCATAACGATCTCTGCATTAACGCAATTACACAAACACACCTACATATATTCAAACCAAAAGACACAAAAATATATTCTGGAAGATATTTGGATACTGAATGCAGCTGTAGAGATATCACAACCACACTGAAAATGTTTTTATTATATTCAGCTGTTCATTTATTTATTTATTCATTCATTCATTTTTTAACTGTTATTATTATAATAATAATTATTATTATTACTGTTATTATTATTTTACAAATATCTGTATATGGCAAAAGCGGTACAGAAAAGTACGACTAACAGTTAACATGTTGTACAGTAATTACTCAGATGTCCAATGTTTCAGGAATGTCTGTACATGGCGAATCTGGGAGTCGTGTCCATACACGAAGATTTCTACATGCAGACAAAGTTGACTGAAATCCCTTGTAACGATTCATCAGCAGCTGGCAATTTGTGTCCTTCTTGTAATATTGACAGGACTATTTCGCAATCCGGGCCTTTTGATGTGTGGAGAAATGACGGGGAAAAAGGTAAGACTTCTAGAAATGATTGGTGAAAAGGTGAGATGTGTGTAGAAATGATGAGGAAAAAGTGTAAGACTTCTAGAAACTAGGGGTAGAAAGATAAGAAGTTTATACATAAATAATGAAGGATAAAAGATGTACGGAGAAATGATGTATACGAGATCTGTCCGGAAGGTATCCAGCTATTGTGGATAACTTGAGAACTGGTATACCGCCTTTGACGTAACTTGGAAGGTGATTCTACTGCATATCTATGATCATCCACATTCACATGGACAATATTCGTTTGGCTGGCAGACATCGCTGAGTGAACGTGGGGTCTGTGTGCCAGTGGCCCAGCGAGACGATCAGTGTATCTGCAAGATTTGCTACAATCTTCGTCCACAGAAACTATCCGAAAGACTAAGAAGGCTTTCCGGGATGATTAAGTCAAGAAAAGTTAAAAAACAATTTCGGTACAGACATTTAAAGAGAACCGGGAACCATGTGAAAGTTCTGACAAGCCTTCATCAGCAAAATACCGGAACAATTAATGTTGAATCAACGATTTACAGTGCGAGAATTAGAAGAAGATCTGGGGATTACGTAGACTATTGGTTCACAGATGTTTACGGAGGACCTTGGCATGAAACGAGTATACCCTGATCTTCAAGATCGGCCTTTGTGAATGCGGTACCAGTTTTCAAAATATATAGAATGGCTGGATACCTCTCGGACAGAGCTCGTATTCGTCTTATCTTTTTCTCCAATCACTTCACCAACTATCTTTCTACTACTACTACTGCTACCACAACAACTACTACTACTACCTCTGTTTCTGCTATTACTACCATTACTCCTCCTCCTACTGTTGTTGATGTTATTATTATTATCATTATTATTATTGTTGTTGTTGTTGTTGTTGCTGCTGCTGTGGTTGTTCTTGTTGTAATTTTTTTTTTTTGCTTGTGATTATTATTATTATTATGTCAATCATCATCGTCATTATTATTATTATTTGTTATTACAATCATCATCGTCATTATTATTATTATTATTATCATCATCATCATTATTATTATTATTATCATTATTATTATTATTATTATTATTTAATTCTAGTATTCAGTGCTTACTATGTGGGAGGACTGTCGACAAGCGACCTCAAGTACTCGACGTATATGCTGTACATTACGTGTGTGGCAGCCGATGGGAAATCTGTAACCAAACGTTTAGAAATAGACGTGCTTCCAAATGCACCACCGAGTGCACAGATGACATGTACAGGTTAAGTCGTCGTCGTAACCACTGCTATCAAAGCAACCGTAATTTTGTCACCGATACTGTAAAGAAAAGCGTTGTCTCGGTCATTATTATCGTGTTAATATATCACAACAGCATGGTTCTTTTAGTGTAGACTGAGATGTACTTCCGTAGGAATCGGATGCCCAAAGTGAGATAGCGACTGATTTGACTCCATCTGAGAGTGAACTAAACAAAAATCTTAAGGAACAATTTTGTAATCACATGTAAAGGCCCCAAAATCATGGAAGATACAGAAAATGGCTTATCTCTGGAACCACTTGACTAGCTTCAATGATATTAGACTCTACTGTAAGGTTTTCAAACATGCCTGATAATCTGGAACATGTTTCAGGTCAATAGTAGATTAAGGTCATGCAAGAAGATCAAGGTAAAGGTCATTTTCGACTGGTTTCAAGCCGACTGGAAATCAAATATCAAAACAAAGGTCAACATATGATGAACATTCAGTAAAATTAAATTATAACAATTAGGTCATGTTACTATCTTTTTTAAATAACAGCATAATATTAGAATACAAAAGTACAAACACCAAGGAGGAACATATTCAGAATACAAATAAGCAAACAGAAGTAATTGCCAATAGTGAACAAACTGCACTGAATGTCAGGCAAGCTATTTAAATGAATAAGATTAAATATATCGTGGAACAGGCCATGTTGAACATTTGGTGAGTTAAATCATTGGTTCACAGTCTTCTGATAGAGTCATCCTTGTTCATCCTCCTGCAACTGTCATAGATCATCTTAATCTTGCTGCAATCAAAATTTTAGTATCTGCAGAAAGGAGTGCAGTAGGGTTTTTCTTACTTTTTTGGGGTTCATATTCTAATGAAGTCAAAGCAGTCACTATCTCACTTTAGGCATCAGATTCCTACGGGACTGTGAAATCGCTATATAGCGGCTTACAACATTTCTGGTCTTGGCTATTAGTTCGTCTCTCTCTCTCTCTCTCTCTCTCTCTCTCTCTCTCTCTCTCTCTCTCTCTCTCTCTCTCTCTCTCTCTCTCTCTCTCTCTCTCTCTCTCTCTCTCTCTCTCTCTCTCTCTCTCTCTCTCGTTTGAACAATAATATTAAAAATCGTGAATTTTTTATGAACATAGTTCTTGTTTTATATATATATATATAAAAATGTTAAATTTGGTTTTATTCATTTATTATTTTCCTACAGTCGATGTAGGTTCGATTGATGCCAAGAACACACGAGAAGGGACTGTACTCTGTAACATGGAGGTAACTGATCCGGAGTCGGAACATGTAACATACAAGTTATACACTGAACCTCCTGTTGACTATTTCACTATTAACGGTATATCATCATCATCATCATTATCCTGTTGGCTATTTCAGTGTTATCGTTATCATTATCATTTCTGAGTCGTTTTTTAAAAAATCTCTTTTTTTTTTACTGGATGCTGTGATTATTCATGTTTTTTTTTTTTTTAATTATTTCTTGTCGTTATTTTATTTTATTCATTTATTCATTTTTTTTTTTTTTTTTTTTTTTTTGTCCATGTTTGGAATAACATTATCTCGGTAAAAATGTATTTTTGTTTTTCTTGAATGTTTTAAAAAAATATTTCTTTGCATACAGACAAATACTAATCATGATGATGGTGGTTAATATTAGTTATTTTCATACTTAACTAAAATATATTTCGAATGTTGTTTAAACCACTACTGAAAGATTAAATGTGTATGCCATTTTAAAAGCTATTTTTCCTATGAAAGGTTATGGCGCCATCAAGACAGCTAAAGATTTGAGAACTGTTGTGGAGAAGGCGGTGTACATCAAGGTGAACGTCAGCGATGGACGAAATGTTGTGGGGCCATTTACACAGTTACTCAAGTTTCAAAGTCAGTGACATTATCTTTTATTTAATAATTAACAGGCAGATTCATAAATAAACTGATGTTATAAAATTTTGAATTATAAATTTTAATGTTATCTTGATATGGATGTGGATGCGGATGTTTCAAAGAAGTTTCAATTTCAAAATAATAAGCAGTATGAAAAACGTCTCCAACTGAACGAAAAAGCAACTTTTGTTTACTGACTATTACAAATTGTTTACTTCTTTTTCATTATTATTTTATTAATATTATATATATATTTATTTATATGAAATTAACTGACGCAATAGTCACTAACCAATAT
Source organism: Chrysomallon squamiferum (assembly GCA_012295275.1). Lineage (NCBI taxonomy): Eukaryota > Metazoa > Mollusca > Gastropoda > Neomphalida > Peltospiridae > Chrysomallon > Chrysomallon squamiferum. The sequence goes on along the minus strand of CM022665.1, from coordinate 22,222,582 downwards.
TATTAATATAAAAGTGATTGTCGTAATATTATTAATATGAATCTAATTGTTGTATTAATAACATTAATAATATTACTGATATGAAAATGATTCTTGTAATATTCAGTAATCAGTATTATTATTGTGAAACTGATTGTCGTAATGTTTAGCATTCAGTTTCATTAATGTATTTTCAGACCTGAACGAAAGGCCTACAATAAAACCGTTACCCACAGATATTTTTGTTGAAGAAACAGCCCAAGCTGGCCATCTCCTCGCCAAACTTAATGTACATGACGATGATCAGTGGTCTTTTACATACGACAATACTGGCAGAAATTCCATGACGCCAGCATGCACGGTGCAGCCAGCGTCAGAATCCTACAAGTTTGACTTCAACTTCTACACTGGCTCAAGTAGGCTCTGTTTTCATAATAACTTGCAAATTCTGAAATCTTACTAAATATACCTATTTTATATATAATTTTACACGCACATAAATATACAAACACACACACATACATACATACATACATACTAGAAGGAAGAAAATATCATTCAACATTATGGAAGTAATCGTTGGTATTTTCATATTTCGGAAAAGCTAATCTGTCATACGCACATTTTCACCCGATTCTACTTAAATTTTATTTTCAACAATATATTGAGATGGCGGTATATTTAAAAGTAATAAATAACAGGATGAAATTCGAAAACTGAATTCCTTGGAGAACCAGTAAATCACATGTTTACTTCTTCTAACTCCTTTCTTGAAGATTTTATTCCAGAATTCTCAAATTAAATTTATTTATTCGTAAAAAAAAAAAAAAAAAAAAAAAAAATAATAATAAAATAAAAAAAAAAAAATAAAAAAAAAAAAAAATAAATAAAAAATAAATAATAAAATAAATTAAAATAATAAAAAAAAATAAAAATAAAAAAAATATATATATGGCTTTACATTTCAGCATGGGGACAAATACGTCTTGCTGATTTAAAACCCGGAGAAAAGTTGCTGGACGCCGAGGCTGTCAGCTACTACAACATCTCTTGCCTGGTAAACGACGGCTTCCTGGACTCGGTAGGACAGTACATCAACTTGTACGTCAAAAATGTCAATGAACCGCCTGTGTTTCACCAAGACATTTACTACTGCCAGATGGCCGAGTCAGACGTGAGTAATTTCAGTTAGTTCTCAGAAAATATCAGCAATAGTAATTAACTATCACTAACTCTCTCTCTCTCTCTCTCTCTCTCTCTCTCTCTCTCTCTCTCTCTCTCTCTCTCCGTTTTCTCCCATTTCTATTTAAATACACTTTTACGAAACATTTTTGGATTGCTACAGAAACCGTGTTTCTTAATTATTACATTCATCAGCGTCATTTTCGTTTATCTTCTTCGCTTTTCACTGTTCCACTTAATTGTTTTATTTTAAGGCTTACGTTTCCTGGTGCGATCTTGGAGTAACCGTCTCTGACCCTGAGTACGACGTAATAACTAAAGTGTACTTGCAACACAGAAACGACAGCAACAGGTTTTACTATGACGAATCCCATAAGAGACTGACGTTCGCCGTCAAATACGACATCGATAAACCAAATAATTATCCAACTACAGTTCTCCTGACAATCGCCGCAGATGACGATAAAGGTGCCATTGGAACGTCTACGATTCAGGTAAACAATGAAGTGGATGTGATATAAACAAGTTATCTGGCGTTAGTAAATGAATTCATTTACTAACTGAAACAGCAGAGCGTGCTTTTATCATTCCTTTATAAGAAATTTCTCTCACTCTCATAAACATAAACATGATTTAAAATAAATAAATGAATAAAAAAAAGTAATAATAATAATAATAATAATAATAATAACAATAATAATTAAAATAAAATAAAATAAAATTAAAATAAAATAAAATAAAATAAAATGAAAATGAAATGAAATGAAATAAATAAATTAGTTGATAAAGTCAGCAGTCACTTATTTTCTGTTTAGGTGTTTATCTATGATGTAAACGACAATGCACCCGAGTTTGAACTAAACGCACCAAATGTTAACGGTTACGTAGTCACTTACACCGTCACTCAAGGTCAAAATCTCGGTCTCCTGGGATCCATCAGTGCTACAGACAAGGACCGCACTGCTCCGTTTAACACTATCAAGTATACTCCCATATATGGTCCTCAGTTCGGTTCGTCTGTCAAAGGTGTGGTTTTGGGAAACGGACATATTTATTACACCAACGAATTCGACCCAAGCGAATACGGTCAGAGCTACTTCGTTTATCTGAAAGCTGAGGATGGCGGTTTACCTGCCAAGTCTTCTACTGCCACCATCCAGATCACGTACCAAACGACAACTACGTCTACGACAACAGCTTCAACGCTGACAACGAAAACAACTTCGACCACAGCTTCCACTACAAAGAAGCCGTATAACTTTTTCGACTACCCTGCTAATGTGGGAATGTTTAGTGTGTTGATGGTGCTGCTGACAGTCGGTACCGTTGTCGGTTTATATTACTTGTACCAGTATCTCACCACTGGATACTGCTGCGGCAAACCAAATCCGTAAGTATCTTAATAAACCAAATCCCTGAGGATCACAATAAACCAAATCCATGAGCATCTTAAAAAACCAAATACGTCTTACAATAAACCAAATCCGTGAGTATCATAATAAACCAAATCCATGAGTATCTTAAAAAACCAAATACGTCTTACAATAAACCAAATCCGTGAATATCATAATAAACCAAATCCATGAGCATCTTAAAAAACAAAATACGTCTTATAATAAACCAAATCGTGAATATCATAATAAACCAAATCCATGAGCATCTTAAAAAACCAAATACGTTTTACAATAAACCAAATCCGTGAGTATCATAATAAACCAAATCCATGAGTATCTTAAAAAACCAAATACGTCTTACAATAAACCAAATCCGTGAATATCATAATAAACCAAATCCATGAGCATCTTAAAAAACAAAATACGTCTTATAATAAACCAAATCCGTGAATATCATAATAAACCAAATCCATGAGTATCTTTGAAAACCAAATACGTTTTATAATAAACCAAATCCGTGAATATCATAATAATCTAAATTCATGAGTATCATAATAAAACAAATCCAGGAGTATCTTTAAAAACCAAATACGTCTTATAATAAACCAAATCCGTGAATATCATAATAAACCAAATCCAGGAGTATCTTAAAAAAACAAATACTTTTTATAGTAAACCAAATCCGTGAAAATCATAATAAACTAAATTCATGAGTACCTTAATACCAAATCCATGACTATCTTAATAAACCAAATCGATTAGTATCATAATAAAACAAATCCGCGAGTATCACAATAAACCAAATCCCTGAGTATCCTAATAAAACAAATCCGTTAGTATCTTAATAAGTCAAATCCATGAGTATCATAATAAACTAATCCGTGAGTTTCTTACTAAACCATGTTTGTGAGTGTCGTAAAAAACCATATTCGAGAGTATCCTAACAAACCAAATTCGTGATTATCTTAATAAACCAAATTCACGAGCATCTTAATAAAGACCAAAACACACAGATGCAATTCATTCTCTCTCTTTTTTTTTTTTTTATTTCACGAATAAAAAGTGTTTTAATAAATAAGATTAGATTATTAGCGAATAATTTCACGAAAGCAGTCTAATGTAACAATTAATATGTCCAGTGATAGCATATATTTTCTTTTATAGGCCCGCCAGAGGCAAACAGACTGGTAAAATAAAACCTTATGAAGATTATGACGATTATTTCAGGTTAGTGACACATATAACAATAGATATACCATCGTAATAAATAGTATCAATAAATAAGAACAACAACAGCTGCAGCAGCAGTAGTAATAGTAGTAGAAGTAGTAGTAGTTGTAGTAATTCGTTCAATAACTGTATGATTTGCTATATTTTTTCCAACTTCATCTCCAATATTTAAATGTTTAAAATGTCCTCTATGTAAGTTACGTATTTTGCACACGTTACAGTAATAGTATTACCGGTTGTCGTGGTGGTGGTGGTATTTCTAGTATTAGTAGCAGCGGCAGCACTAGTAGCAGTAGTAGTAATTACAGTGGTAACAACGGCAATACTGTAATGACAACAACAACGTTAGCCATAGCAACAACAACACCATTAATAAATAATTTAAATAAATATTTCTGATTCCCATTGTTTGTTATTCGCAGACGACCGAATACATCGTCCACATTATCGGACTTCAATGACCGACACAAAAGAAACCGTAAGTAAACGTTATTGTTGTTAAGCAGTAACTAAAAAGTATCTCCTTTTTTCATAACTTACAACTATGGAGATTAAAGTAGTAGTCTAATTTTGAATTTCAAAGGTTAATTCTTAATATACCAATATACAGACTAGATAGTTATCTTGTACAAAGCAAGATGTAGTTTTAAAATCAGCTGTGAGATCTACAGGGTACGTGTGCGTCACTAGAGTTACTTCCCTTCGATTGTATTAAGACTAGTGATATTGTAAAATTAATATATTTTTTATGTAAAATTAAAATATATATATATTGTTTATTTATTTATTAAATGATAATGATAATAATGGTAATAAAATATCGTTCAAAATATGATAACTCGTTTGATTTATTAAAGTCATCGAGAATATAAATATACGTATACAAATTAAAAGTTTTGTTATATTGTTGTATGTCTCTATCCGTTTTCTACATATATCCTTTCAAAAGCCAGACATTTTATAGTATTTATTTTCTTCTATAGTTAGTTCACAGTTTGTGGCATATATAATATCAGTTTCGTTCAGATAATACACAAATCAGTCAATATATAAATGTTTTTAATTTTGAAAACGATCTACATTTTTATCATGCATCAATAATAAATACTGTTCCAGTTTTTTTTTTTAACAAGTGAAAAAGCATGTTACATGTCCATATGATTATAAATCAAACTGTACCTCTGATGTACCCTTTACAAATTATAATGAATTTTCATAGATATTTTTTTACTAATCGATTATTATTAATAGTAATAGTAGCTATTTTCATTTATTTATTTATATATATATTTTTTTTTTTTTTTTTATTTAGATGACTATTTCGATGAACGAAGTCACACACCTCAAAGCATCATTGTCAAAGTCGGCGAATACAATCGATCTTACAGATACTGAAAATAAAAATTCGAAAATCGACTCCATTCTTCAAGAGCAATCATTTCTAACAATCGATTTTTCCTAACATTACAATTCATTTTCAGTATGAACTTACAATTCGATTCACTTCTCAGTCAGTAATATTTGATTTATTACGTGGTTTTTATAAAACTTCCTTTCCAGTGTTTTAAATGCTTTTAATGTCCTATATGTCAGTTACGTATTTTTGCACACACTACCGAATTTTTTTTTCAATAAACAAGGACTGGATAATTCAGTCTGATAAATTAAAATGTCACCAACAGAATAAAATTATGTCTCAGCACCAAAATGTAGTTTTTAATTTTTGTTTGTTTTGTTTATCATTACGCACTGATGGTTATTTAACTTAATCCAGTCAAAATAGAAAATAGTAGTAGTAATAGTAGTAGTAGTAGTAGTAGTAGTAGTAGTAGTAGTAGTAGTAGTAGTAGTAGTAGTAATAGTAGTAGTAGTAGTAGTAGTAGTAGTATAGCAGTTGAGTATGTTACTGTAGATGTAAAATCAGTTTCGGAAATACATCGTAACTTAATACAACGACCATCTATTATTTCATTCTTCACGTATGTCAAATTAATGACATTCCTTTGTATGATTAGAAATTTATGGACAGATCAATTCGCCACGGTTCTTAGCAGTGTTCCTCTTAACGTACCTCATTTATTATAATTTAGTGATTAAGTTAGTATCGGCAAATCACGAATGCTTACAGCAAACCGTTTACCATACGGAATTAATCAAAATAACTTTTATTGCAATAAAAATTCTTCGTAAACAGCATTTGTTCGGATCATAAGCAATATAATTAATTGTGATTATCAAGGCTACGACAAAACGATTGGGACCGTTTTATCGGTTATTCACAAAAGCGAGTGAAAAACCCTTAAGTCAACAAGTAGGACCGCCATGGTGATAAGGTAAACACGACTGGGCACGGTACTTGAGGTGACAGTACGGGTCATGTTTAGAAAATCATACAAATGACAGTGTTCTTGTCAGGATTTATCTCCTGGTGTATCGTGTATTGTGATGTTACGATGGTCTATATAAATATATGCAGATATGTTATTATATAACTATTTTCAAATAGTGTAAAAGGTAAGTATCTGCTTTTTGACTGACTGTGTTTGTTTTTTTCCTTCTTCTTCTTTTATTATTATTATTATTATTATTATTATTAGCTTTTTTTTTTTTATAAATAAAAATCATAATCTTAATAATTATAATCTCCAAATATTCCTCTCTCTCTCTCTCTCTCTCTCTCTCTCTCTCTCTCTCTCTCTCTCTCTCTCTCTCTCTCTCTCTCTCTCTCTCTCTCTCTCTCTCTCTGTGTACGTCTGTCTGCCTGTCACTTATGTATACGTGTGTGTGTGTATGTGAGAGTTTGTGTTAGTTTGTGTGTGTGTGTGTGTGTTTGTGTGTGTGTATACAGAAATAAAAACAACGTATAGAGAAACACACATGGGTGTATTTATTTATTTGCTTTTCATTCATATTAAACATAATCACGTGTTGTTTAGTCAGTGACCGTAAATACCTTCGTAATTATGTGTACCTACAAATTTTAAACTGAGCCTTAACATGTCTGCTAATCTGCTAAGGATAACCAAATCTATTTTATGATATACGCGTGTGTGTGTGTGTGTGTGTGTGTGTGTGTGTGTGTGTGTGTGTGAAACAAAACTAATAAAATCTTGATATTTACCATTCATCGCTTCGCTGTTACGTACACAACTGAAATATTACTTTACACGAAAAACGTTTACACACACAAACTTATAAGTTTATCAGTTTTAATATACATTACTCAACTTAAGAAATCTTTAACTTGCTTGAAAAAAAAAAAAAAAAACGTATTAAAATCCATTTGTATTGTTAATCTCTTTGTTCTTCTTTTACTAGATCTCTGATAATGGCTAACACATTCAAGAGAGGCCGAGTGGAACTGATGATCAGCTGTCGAGATTTGGTCAGTCTTGACGTCTTCACTAAAACAGATCCGATGTGTGTGCTGTTCATCAAACAGTTTGGTCAGTGGAAAGAATTCGGAAGAACTGAGGCAATTGCAGAATCTCTGAATCCAGGAGTTAGTAATTATTTATTTATTTATTTATTTATTTATTATTATTATTATTATTATTATTATTATTATTATTATTATTATTATTATTATTATTATTATTATTATTATTATTACTTTACTTCAGTTAAAGTATTTCTCTCTCTCTCTCTCGCTCTCTCTCTCTCACACACACACACACCAGCATATGAATTATAAAGTATAAATTTATTATTTGTTGTCGAGTAACAATTTATACTAACGATTTATCCACTTTGAAACTGTTAAAGTAGGAACATGTTTATTACAACATATCTTCTTTGCAAAAATACAATGCTAAATGTGGAATAAATCAAACTAAAAATCACAAACACACCATCTCCCAAGAAAACAAAAGTTTACTAGTACTACTACTACCACTACCACTACTGCTTATAATAATAATAATATCATTGTCTTTACTTATAAAGCATATTTAGCATCGAATTTACTTAGCCATTTATTCTTAAATCTTTATTACGATCATTACCTTAATATTTTAATGTGAAACGTTTTTAGTTTACAGATTCATTCATTGCTGACTTCGAGCCAGGCATTTTCCAGTCTCTCCTCTTCTCTGTGTATTACATTGACAGCAGGTATTTTAAATACATAAACTCCTTTGTTTTTATTACGTCCTTAAGTTAAACATATCACATATCCGTCTTGAAATTAAGTGTTTTATGGTTTGTACGAAGTATCGTAACCTTTTTGTTGACCTTTATTTTTCGCGTTGACAAAGGTGAAACCCATACTTAGAACATTTATTTATGGGGTTTTTCATTTCATTTGTTGTTTTGGTTTTTTCAGTTTTTCATTTATTTTCATTATTCTTTTTAATTAAAAAACTGTTAAGTGAAATCTAAGTTTATGTAACTGCTAAGTTAACGAAATAATGAACTCTGGATTTGTTTGTTTGATATATTTACGTAATCAGTTGAAAAATGCTACCTTCATTGTGGAATAGAACAAAATATTTTCTCAATATACGTACCATAACAACAACAAAAAACAACGACGACGACAACAAAAATTATGACGAACGCAAATAAAAAGGATAAACCATGATTATGGCTGAATCGATGTTTAAAGTAGAATTATATTATAAAAGGTTGTGACAGAAGATCTTACCCTGAATGGTAATAATAACAACAACAACAACAACCACAACCTCAGTCACAACAACAACAACAACAGCATCAACATAATAATAATAATAATAATGTTGATGATAACGATGATGATGAATTTTTTTCTTCTCTTTTTAGGTCGAGTGATTTAAGAAAACACGACTTTGTTGGATCAGTTGAGCTCACGTTGGAGTCTCTGGTTGACCTCAGCAAACCATGGACAACAACTACTACAACACTGAGAATGGCGGGTAATTAAACTTTAATTAGGTAACTTTAATCAAATAGAGAGAAGAAAAAATAAAGACAGACAGACACATACACACACACACACACACACAGACATACAGAAAGATAAGTAGGCAGACAGACAGACAAACATAAGTGCACACAGACATACAGACAGAGAGATAGCTGAGAATTTATTATTTATGTGTGGTTTATTTTGATGTTTTAGGAGATCCTAAACCTCGAGGGTTGATGAATATCACAGCTGAAATAGTGAAAGAAACAAAAGGAAAAGCTCAGTTCCACATAGCTGGACATAAATTAGGCAAAATTGGTCTCTTTGCCAAAAAGGTATTTATGCGGAGAAAATAACACACGAGACAATACGTTTGGAAACTACAAACTGTGACGTAAATCGTCTTTAGTTTTCACAGATATCTTTTATTTTACATATATCTGAAATAACTGTTTCGATTGACTGAAAACTAAAAAATAATAATAATAATAATAAAATGGCGGACGAGGTTTTTTATAAATAGAAGAGCAACGTGTACCTTCAGGCGTCATAGTGTTTTCCACTTATCCACGTTAAGTAATCAATTAGAAGACTCAAAATAGATCTGTTACATTGTTTTGCGAGATACAGTATAAAAAGAATCAATTATTATATGGATATGTCAAAAAATAAATGATTTGTCGTGAATATTTTTAACATAGAAAATTAGCAATAATCAACCGAATCTTTTATTATCTGTATTTGTTGACCTTAATCGGTTGTTATTTATTTGTTTATTTAGTATTATTGTTTGTTTGTTTGTTTTTTAATTAAATGTATTTACCTTATTTTATTATAATTTCTTCTTCTTCTTCTTTTTCTATTCTTCTTCGTTTTCTTCTTCTTCTTCTTTTTTTTATTATTATTATTATTATTATTATTATTATTATTATCATCATCATCATCATCATCATCACTTGATTTTACTCTATATATTCTTAATTTTTAAAAATTACTTCAATAAATAAACTTTTATTAATTCAGCCCGACGCCTATCTGGAGATAGGACGACAGATTAATAGTGTTACCTACCAGCCAGTGTTTAGAACAGAAGTGCAGTATAAAACCAGAGAACCTTGGTAATTTATTCTGAAACTCAGATACATAGTCAATATCAAAACTTAATGTCGGTAAAAGAAACAGTCTTTTTTATGTTTGAAGGCCAAAACGTAATTTAGTAAACTGCTGTATATTTAAAGGTGAACATGTACATATAGTTTTAATACGTTCCGTATATTTCTAAGTTATTGTTTTGTTAAAATATAAGTAAGCGTCGTAATTTTCTTTAAAATACGTGGTAGATTTGCCTTTATGATGCATCTTCACAAACTCGATATTTTATTATAATATAAAATCGGTCGTGATGAAAAAAAAATATAAAAGTCATCTGGAACATCGAATATGTCATTGTTAAGTCGAGATGTACGTGCAGCAAACTCTTTAAAGATTGGTATAGGTGTGTGCTATTTAAACTGGCACAAACACAGGACTAAAGCATACGTCTGAAACTGTGCATCAAGTATACGTTTTTATTTCAATGTATCTAGGTGGCGCCCTCTAGAAATCAGTGTTCAGAAGTTATGTAATGACCAATGGGAACGATCCATACAGTTTTCTTGCTGGCATTCTGGTTCAGGGTAACCGCATTTATAACCAATTATAAATTTAGATTCATCTTTTGACATTTAAAAATAAATGAATAAATAAATAAATATACAAATAATTGAAATAAAGTTTTAAACTGGGCAGAATGCAAATCTGTTAATAAAATAAAATATAATTACAGGAAGCATTTTAACAAATTTAATAGTTGAAACAGAAATACTTACAATGCTCTTTCGTTAAATTTTGAATTATTTGAAAATCTCAATGATAAAGTCATATGCAGTATTCTACATGATAATAAAATTTTAAGTAATTTATTTCACAGAGGAAGTGCTGGGAATTCTACTACATTACTAGGTGTTACGACTGTCACACTTAAAGAACTTACCAACATGAAAAGGTAATTCTAAAATTCTTCGTTGATAAAAGTTTACTTAATGATACAAAAACACTTTTCAATATTTATTATTATATTACAATTACTATTATTATCATCATCATCATCATCATTAATTATATTTTGTATTAATAATACTGAAGTGAAAACTTGAACCCACTACATTATCAGCTATTCTTATTGATTAATAGTGTGGACATTAACTTTGACTGAAAACCCAGGATTAATATCTCCTCTGATAAGGCTCATTGCCTGAATTGATCATACAGGAAGAATAATTCATGGTCTATGCACAAGGCAGGCACTGAGCCATTGATCTGTAGCATTCTGATACAACCCATCTGATTATATCTGATAAATAAATTCAAATTTATGTTTTAAAATATATTTATCTTTTGTTTAAATTTATTAATATTTTCCACAAGACATAATAATAAATTAAATAAATCATGACTATTTGATTGGGAAAAATTTAATCTAGTTTTCACAGACAGCTGTTTTTAAGCTGTTTTGACTGGATTTCTGAATTGAGTACCCAGGGTTTGTTTTGTTTTTGTTTTTTTGTCCAAGGCAGAGTAACAGTCGATGCTTTAAAAACTTAGAGAGTGCAGTATGTAGCTATATCTAGTATGCTTCCATCAGAAGACAGCTGTGGGTATAAACAGTGGTTATATATATTTTTTAAAATGCTGGAAGTGAGAGACAGACTACAGAAAACAGACAGAAACAAAGACTTCTTTCTCCATGCATAGCATTGTGTTTTTACTTCTCCTTAAGTAGCTATGGATAAATGTTAACTCATAATGTAACAGACTCTTCAGTACTGATACATTTACTGGACTATGCATCCATGCATAGAGAGGCCAATAAATCAGAGATTGAGTGGTCTGTAAGTACTACAGGAAAGAACTTCACTTGAGAGTAATGAATGCCCGTGACACTGTTACAAGGTTTTTCTGTAGAGACTTGTTATTATAGGAGATTTTCATTTCTCCAACTAAATGTTATAATAATCTGATGGTGTACCTGGAGTAGAATAAACTATTCTCTGACAATGATGATCATTTTACACATAAGAGTACAGCTGTAGTGTCAAATACTTAGGTTTTCAGGCTGTTTTTGATTTTTGATTATTAAACTTTTGGTATTTGTTTATTTTCTCTTCTTCATCTTCTTGTTATTATTCTTATTATTGTTATTATTATCATCATCATCAAATAAAATGTCTAAATCTTCTGGGTTTATTTTTTTTTGTTTAAAAGTAATTTGTAACTTAAAATTGTTATTTTTATTCAGTATGACATAACAATTATTTAAAAATATAAATTAATTTTGTCGAAGTTAATAAAAACAGTATAACATGAGATTAATTTTTTTATTTTCATATTTAAAATTAATTTTTTTCCACATATATTTAAAATTAATTCTAAAATATGCATTTAATCATTATACATGGGAGCACTTGGTGTATTCCCATCCTGTATTTTGTCAGTTATTACTGTTTTTTTAAACATCTTGAAAGTATTTATTATTGTTGTTGTTGTTGTTGTTGTTGTTATTATTATTGTTATTGTCTTGTCAGTAATGAAACGTGTCAATAAAGATGAAACTTTCATTTATCTGAAATCATGGATCTAACTAGACATGATAGCTTATTGCAGTTTTCTCTTTACAGTGTGAATAACTTCAAACGTCTGGATCTTGTTGATCCAAAGAAAGAGAGAAAGAACAAGAAGAAGAAATTTTCTGGCAGTTTAAGATTTTACCAATGCAGGTGAGATTTAAAAATAAAGAAATAAATAAATTAACCATTTCTTTCTTTTTAGAAAAACTGATAGAATATTATATTTTTTTCAGTATTTCGAATTAAAAGAAAAATGGGTATTTTACTTGTATATTTTTGTTTTATCATTATTAAAATTTGTCAAACTAAAGTGAAATACAGGAATTCTTTATAAATAATAATAATAATAATAATAATAACAAAAATATGTCAGACTAAAATATTTTTTCTTTAATTTAATATTTTTGGATGGATTTTTTTATGGTAATTTTTCTTCTTTGTAATCTGAAGTAATAGAAGCTATATAAAATAAGAATGACAGATACTAAATACAAAATACACATTAACAAATTTTCCATAATAATAAATTCTCTAAACATATTTGGTTTAACCTCACTGTGTCCATTGTCTGTAGGGATTAGTAAGGATTAAAATGAAGACTTACTCAGAATCCAGAGGATCTACAAGTTTTAAGATTTGCTGAGTACGTCACTGAACAATGGATTGAATTTTCAGGTAGAAAAGTCTGGAACCATTTTGAGATAAATGGTGAAGCTAGTTTTACAGTTAAGATCTGGTGAAAGGCTGGCAACTTGACTTTGACATATGCCCACAGCAAATGCTCCCATTTTGTTGGACTGTGAAATGTTATAAGTTCATTGTTGGTCTATTGTTTCATCATTTGCTATCCTTGACTGCTTCAGTAATATGTAACAGTAGGTGTGGGCACAGTGAGGGACAAAACATATTTATCGCCTTTCAAAATAATCCAAGACTTTTGTTGTAAATATATCTTTCATGTATTTACTCTGGAGTAACTTATGTTATAATTATGAAATAAAATTATTTAATGTAGAAATTCTCAGTGTTAATATCTTTTCAGAGTTGAGATGCAGCACTCACTGATGGATTATATCCAGGGAGGTTGTCAACTTCGTTTAATAATAGCAATAGATTTTACTGTAAGTAATACATGTTAAAAACAATTTTAATCATATATATTTTTATAAAAATGAAATTATTATTTATATCTACATAACAAGCTAGAATTTTTTGTGAATCAAATTATACTGATTACCAACAATGAAAGTGCCTTTTGCTTTGAAAATCATATAGAATGACCTAATGGCAGGATTAATATTACATTCAACCTAAAATTTAGTAAAAGATAAAAGTAAATCTTAGTAAACACTAATTCATATACCAACTTACTTGCCAATAATCTTATATTTGATACTATAGGAACAGATTCACCAAAATGTTTATCACTAAGGTAGCAATTTTGGATAATTCCTTGATCTTTCCCTGTAGAATCAAATATTAGCTGATGGGAAAGTAACAAATTATGGATAATAATATAAATAATAACATGGATAATTTCTTGGATAATAGTTTCATCAGCTGTCCACATCTTTCAATTTTCTGTTAACACAATTTTTAAATTTTTTTTTATTAAATGGTATTCTGTAACAGTTATATACAACAGTACTTTTTACAATGGAGAAAATAAATAAAAAATTTGAGTTTGTATACTTTATATTTCAGTCTTCCAATGGTCCAATATCAGATGAAATGTCATTACATAGTAGTGAAGTAGAAGTAAGTTTGCTATTATATAATAATAATAATAATGACTGTGCCAGTCATTATTATAAATAACCATTTGAACTTATTAAAAATTAATATACTAAATAAATTTGTTTTTGTACTTGCCCAAACCTTATAATAATAATGATAATGATGATGATGATGATGATGACAATTTTGATGGTAATGACAATCATTATTATGAATAACTCATTGAATAAATACTATTCCTTTTCATTTCAGAATAACCAGTATCTAACCACAATAGAGACTCTAGGTGCATTAATTGCTAGGTATGATATTGAACAGAAAATTGCTCTGTTTGGATTTGGAGCGAGGAGAAAGGAAGGTGATAATCCAAAGATGTGTTTTCCAATTCATGACAAAATTACTAATACATGGGTCAGTGGAGTAAAGGTAATAATAGAGGTGTTGAAGATTTTAACATTTCATTTATTATTGTTATTATTGTTATTGCTGTTGTTGTTGTTGCTAGTACAAGTATTATTCATTTTTATTGTTATCTAAATTGTGTTATTGTTATTATATATATTATTATTATTATTATTAAATAAAAATATGTAAAACAAATTAAGATTGTTTTAATACAGCACTGATGATCATGATGATCATGTTATGATAATAACAACAACAACAACAACAGCAACTGTAGTAATAATAATAATAATAATAATAATAATAATAATGATAGTAAAAATTAATGGGTAAAGAATAATCCTAAAAACAATTAAAACACACCCACAGCACATTATATTAAAATCTAAATCGAAAGTATCTTCTACTGCAAGATTAATTAATTTTGTTAATTTTTTTTTTCTTGTCACTTCCAAAAAACAAATTAAACATAAATTATTTTCAAGAGTGTTTGATTTTCAGGGTGTGGTTGAAGCATACAACAACATCCTTCCACAGTTGCAGTTTTCTGGTCCAACATTCATAGCTCCTGTAATATCTACTGTGACCAAACTTATACAGCACGAAAAAGTCACTCAGGAAGAACAGTCTTATTATGTTTTGTTGATCTTAACAGTAAGTGCTTTTAACTCTTCACTTACAAATATTTAATTATACACTACTTTGATTGTTATCAGTAAAAGTGTTGTTATTACTGTTGTCGTTGGTGGTATGGTTTTATTTATTTATTTATTTATTTATTATTATTATTATTATTATTATTATTATTATTATTATTATTTACTTTTTATTTTTTTCATTTTTTATTTTTCATTTCAGCTTTAAAATTTCTGACATTTATTGGGGTTTTTTGTAATGTTAAAGTTGAAGTTAAGATGAAATACAGATTTTCTTACATGTCTTTAAAAATAAGTTTTGAAATATTATTAAATGATATAAATAGAATTATCTTTTTGTGTCTTTTTGTTTGGGTATTGATTATTATTTTGCAGAATAACAAAAACTATGTTAACACCATAACAAACTTAAATTTTATTTGGGTACACATCTTAATTCAGTTTAATTCAGAAAAATTCTAAAATGACAAGTATTGTTATTTTTTAACTGTTACCTTTTTTAAAAAGAAAAAAATATTCTCATTGAAAATTCCCTTTGCATTATTTTCAACAGATAAATGTGTTGGCAGATATTTTAACATATGTATTTAGTTTAATTTAATTAAATATGAAAGAAAGAATCTTATTACGAAAAAAAAAACAGAGAGAAATAACACAAAACTAAGATCCATTAACTTGCTTTTTCTATTTCTTTTGACTTTTGAAACTGAAGTTTAAACACTTCTCTGTTTTAATAAGAATTTGAATAATTTATTCACAGGATGGAGTTATCAATGATATTGATTCAACAGTGCAACAATTAATATCCACCAGTTCTCTCCCTTTATCTGTTATCATTACTGGTATTGGTCCTGCAGATTTCACTCTGATGGTAAAATGTTTTAAATGTTTAATATTTTCTCATTTTTATTATTTACTGTTGTTACTATAATAATAATTTAAAATAATAATAATAATAATAAAATTTATAAAATTAAAAAATAGTAAATAAATAAACTAAAAAATTAAATAATAGTGATAATAAATAAATTAATAAAAATAAACAAATAAAAAATAGAGTAGAAAACTAATAATATTATAATTATGACGATGATGATGATATTAATAATAACAATAACAACATCAGAAACAGCAATGATGATAACAATAACAACATCAGCAACAGCAATAATAATAATATTAACAACAAAAATAATATTAATAGATACAATAACAACAGCACAATATATATATATGACCTAATGTTGCTGTCTGGATGTTTTAAATTCAAGATTCTTATTATTGTTGTTATTATTATATTTATAATAATTTTTCTTCTTCTTATATTTAAAATAAAACAAAGTCATTGTTTCTGCATGTTTCAGGATCAGTTTCATGTAAATGTCAACAGTCCACTGACAGATGAACGGACAAAGAAGTCTGCAGAAAGACCTAACGTCCATTTTGTAGCATTTAACAAAGATCACATGAGATCTGCAGGAAGTAGTACAACAGTGGTAAATAAACTAATTATTTAAAATGCTTCTTACAAACAAAACAAAACAAAAAATAATAATAATATTACCTGGGTAATTATAATAATACAAAATATATATCTTTCTTTTCAGCATTATATTTCTAACTTAATTTTTTTTTTAGTAAGCTGTAAACTGTTAGTATAGGTTTTCATAATGTGTACATACTTCTCTTTGTTGATCTGCTTGTTTGTTTGTTTATTTTTGATATTATTTATTTATTTGGTTTGGTGGTAGGTTGGTCTGTATCAAAATTCAGGAGGGGAACATACCTTCAATAAAGGGATTCATTTCACTGATAAATTCAATTAAATGGATATAGCCAGATTTTATGAAATCACTGATCAGCCTTTATTTTTATTTTTATTTTTTCTCTCCATATCTATCTTCATTGTTTTTGTAGATTCAAGAAACATTTGCAGCACTTTCAATCCATTTGACTCGGTATATGAAATCTAAAAATATTGTTCCCAATCAAGCCAGGTTGATGAGGATGGATCCAATCAAGGGCTGGGTGAATCCCAACATGTCATTAACAAATGAAGATGACCAGTTTGGTGAAATCAGATTGAATCCACTGAGGTCATCGTCCTCAATGATATCTGTATCAAACAGTATGTCAGGTAAATTTAGTGTTTCACTGATTTCATTAATAGAATAGATATGTTTACAGTTTATTATTGTTACTTTTTTTTGTTGTTGTTGCTATTACTATTATTATTATTATTGTTGTTATTATTGTTGTTGTTACAGTCATTATTACTATATTTATTATTATCATTATTATTATTATTATTATTATTATTATTATTATTATTTAACATTATTTATATTATTTGTGTTGTTTTGTTTTATATTATTTTTTTTAAAATCAATTGGAAATTAAATTTAAATACTTGAATGCCAGTGCACTAATTTTGAAATTATGAAATCATCTGTCACCCGTTTTTATATAATAAAATAATACAAGAACATTCTTGTTAAACAATGATAATTAATTAAATTAATTATTAACATGTCATTAAGTAATTTAGTTTCGATGTTAATTGTATAGATCAGCGATTAGCTATTAAAATTAATCATTTTGCACTTATTTCTACAATGGTTTACTTCATAGAAAATTGTGAGGTAAAGTTCAGCATTCAGATATTCATATGATGTGTTAAATTACCATATTATAATAAAATATATTATTCTAAAATTCTACAGAACTAATGCATATGGTCTGAACCTTCATTAGGTCTGTTTGTATTGTTCTAACTGAGACTTACGCAAATTATGTTTAAAAATATCCTTTCAGATATTGAATATGCATGTGCGAAAAAAAAAAAAATGATAACAATAATAATAAATACAATACATTTTTTTTTTTTTAAATTAATAGTTAAAGATTTAAAAACAGAAAAAATCAATGTTGTTACAAAACCGATTTAATTTAATCTTTTTAAAATGTATTTTACAGTATTTTAATTATTTATTGTGTTTCATCCTATTTCAGGCCCCATGTGCCCTACCTGTGGTTCACACTTAGAACAAGGACAGAACCTGTCAAATGGATGTGTGAGTGTTTTATAGGACACACACACACATACTGTGAAATCTATTAGGGCTCGCTCAGTCTCAGGTTTTCAAAGAAATGAAGCAAAGACTTCACAACCTAAGAATATTATTACTGCAGCTGCATAATGAAGCAACTGTGCAAAAAAAATGAAGTGATGCAGTAGATGTGAACAAAACAATAAAATGATGAGTGACTGCAAAATCAATGAAGTGGTGCAGTATATTTTAAAAAATGAAGTGAAGCAGTGACTGCAAAACAATAAAATGATGAGTGACTGCAAAATCAATGAAGTGGTGCAGTATATTTTAAAAAATGAAGTGAAGCAGTGACTGCAAAACAATAAAATGATGAGTGACTGCAAAATCAATGAAGTGGTGCAGTATATTTTAAAAAATGAAGTGAAGCAGTGACTGCAAAACAATAAAATGATGCAGTGACTGCAAAAAGAATGAAGTGGTGCAGTATATTTTAAAAAATGAAGTGAAGCAGTGACTGCAAAACAATAAAATGATGCAGTGACTGCAAAAACAATGAAGTGGTGCAGTATATTTTAAAAAATGAAGTGAAGCAGTGACTGCAAAACAATGAAGTGGTGCAATAGATGTACTAAATTAAATGTGTGATTCTACCAAAAAAATGAAAAGTTATTGTGCCAAAATTAAAAAAAGGTCTAAATGAATGTGTCTGAAATGGTAGATATGAAATGTGTGAAATGAAATTAAAATGTATGCAAAACATAAAGAATTAAGGCTGTCCTATAACGGTTAATATTTTATAAAAACAAGTGTATCATTTGTAATATTTAGATGAATAGAAAGATGACTATTTTTCACGCACACACAGACATAGAAATACATGTGTAGACATATCCTTGGTATTAAATATATCATATATATGTCCACAATTACACTTCTTTGATATGTATGTAAAAACATAGTAATTTACAGACATATTTAAAATCAATGTTATATGTATGTGATCTTTAGTGGTATTTGAATTCAGACAAGTAATTCTTAAGAATTACTGTTTTTGTCAATATTTACATGAATTTAATGTTATAACAACATTCTCACATCATATTTATGTATACAGTATGCTACATTAGCTGTAAGGTAGTTTCTAGTATTAAAATGAAGACATATATTCTAAAAAGATTCCACAAATATTTATCATGTGACCATTTTTCACACTGACCATTGCATAAATTTGATGAAATATATTCTGCATAATTCCTAGTTATATTTAATTTTTAATTTTTAATTAATAGTGAAGTATAACTACAAAATAATAGTTTAGCCTGTAACTGTGATGTCATAGCAAAGATGGCTGTCTGATTTGTTTTAATGTTTTCTTCCAGTGTCGTAAGAAAACAATACCATTACAACTATTGATCAGTTATGGATGGTATTCTTTTATCTTTTTCACATTATTAAAAATTTGTTGGGGTGGGGAAATACAGTATGCTAAATTTATTTATTAATTTATTTGAATGTCAGATATTTTATAAATGATTTTTAATCTAAATATTTTTTGTTCTGTACCTGAGGTGAACAGTCCCCCAGGATAAATCAGTTGACAAGTTTGAGTTATCCCGTATTAGCCACTCTGAGGTGGGGGTGTCATCACTCACCAGGTGACTCACTGTCGCTGCATTTAAGGTACAGTTTATTAAGATAATAAAAGGTAGATTTAATGATACTATTAATAAATTTAAATGGTTATGAAAAAAAAAAAAAAAAAAATTTTTAGAAGTAAATAATAACAAAAAATAATAATAAAAACCTACTCAAAGAATTATTCCTGCTGTTATTATTGTTAGTAGTAATCACAGCAACAATAAACACTTTTTGTTTTTAAAAACAGTTTTTATTTCATTTAATTATTATTATTATTATTACACTAAATAGTAAAAACAAACAATAAAATGGTTTTAAAGAGCATGTTTATTTCATTTAATAATTAATTGTTTACCGAAAATAATAAACAAACAATAAAATAGTTTTAAAAATAATTTTTATTGCATGTTGTCCCGTTTATACTCGCATGAATGCGGAAGTGAACAGAATAACGTTTTTATGTCTTCCTGCTTTGTTGTTATATCTGCACATATACTTGATGTGTGTTGTTTTAATTAATTGATTTATTTTTATTTTTCTCACAAATACACGCCAAAAGAAGGACATTTTTGTTGTCTTACTGTTTTGTTAGTAGAGTTTGTCCATAAAACGCAAATGTAACAACAGTATGGAAGTACATACAATGTATTTAAGCCATTAGTTTATTGTCCTACATATGCACTTTGATAATGAACTGTGTTAAATTCTTTAGTTTAATGTGCGTATTGATTCTTCTGCACAATGATGTAAATGACATTAGAGTGTATTTGGAATATTGTCACATAATGGTAATGAATCAACATTTCGTATTTAACTTCATTCATTAAAACTATGACTAATGGACATTTTAATTTTTACTTTAAGCAGTATTTAAAAAGCTCCCCAAAAATAATCCCAAGAAATAATCCCCAAAATAATCATTAAAAATAACAGATAGATGGATAAATATATACAGATAGATAGAGAGATAAACTCAAACACACACACACACACACACACACACACACACACACACACACACACACTTACATATATACATGAGAGAGAGATTAAAAATAATAAAATGCAGTATCATGTATGACACCTCTGAGTAATAGTAGTCTGACTCCATTTCTTGAACGCCAGACTACCTTTTGTATGAACATACAATTGTCAAGCTTTAGGTAATCCTTTTAGACTGGAAGTTTCTGGAAGTTTGAACAATCAAAGTATTCAGTTACAGTTGAAAACCAAAGTGGATTAGTCGACGACATCGGCTCCACATAAATCAAATATGGGATTGGTGTTTGCAACTGTCTATTACGAAGAAGTAAATATTATACCGTATTAGTAGTAGTAGTAGTAGTAGTAGTAGTAGTAATAATAATAATAATAACAATAACTGCTGAAAAAGTCTTTAGTAATCTATCATAATCATTTTGTACGTGTAGGTTACTTCAGATCTATTTACAAAATAATAATTATGATGGACAGCAAAAATATAAAAGAAATCTATTTTTTATTTTTTAATAAAATAAAACAAATATTTATTCATATTTATTTTATTTTAATTAAACAGCATCCATCGTTTTATTTTATTTAATTCAGAAATGTCATTTCTAGGTATAGACACATCTCTAAAAATCTTGCCTAATACTAATCTGTAATAATTACATCCTTTCCCTGTTGGTCACTCTGTTCCTTAATACGCGGTCACACTATGCGATTAAACGCAATGTTAGTTCCCCAACTGATACTAACATGCAGTAATGCTAATTTCATCATATATCTGAAAATGCCAGGAAATGTCACTGTAGATGAATCTTTTGTTTTCAGTTTCTAAACGAATCGGAAATCTTACTGTACTGTTAATGTATATAACTAATTATCTTACTGATAAAACGTCTCAGCAAATCAACAGTCTACGAATGCCCTTAATGAAAGAACAAAAAATGGCGGCGATGCGAACCGGCTGTATCCTCGTGGGATCTAAAAACCTCATTGTATAAAAGAGTCAGACAAAATAATTACACAAATCTGAAAGGAATTAAAATTCTCACTGATTCCTTATTATACAAGTTAATGATTAAACCCAAACGCTGAAAGGAATTATATGACTGATTGCGTTAGCATACTTAACTCGTATCCCTGACGTACCGAGAAAACTTGTTGGATTTCAATGTCTAGCAGTCTCGACAGATTAATATTATTTTAAATATTTTATTTTAAAGTGTGAGAATATCTACAGAACTACAGAATCGGTCAAATATCTGTTTTGGACAAGCTACTGAGAAGCCAGATTATTTCTTGTAATTGTTAATTTAAATGCATGAATATTAATTTAACAAAACGTTATATATATATATATTTAAAATGAACTGTTAAGGATGAAAGACATATGATTGAGTACGTTTTTTCATTATGTTTTATCACCTATCGTGCAAAAAAACAACAACACTTAAGCAATAAAATAATAATATTAAAAAAAGAAGAAAGAGAAAAGAAAAACAACAACAAAAACATAATCGTAAATATTAAAATGTTTTACTGTTTCGTGAAGCAAGTATTCATATATTCATCACTTCAACTGAACAGCACGTGTCTCGCGGTCTTAAAACGCAACGCTTTTTAAAATGGCAAAGAAGCTAAAGATCTAACCGTGTGTGTGTGTTTGTATGATATATTCTAACCTTATTGAGTCATTTATAATACAGAGTATCTTTGTAATTATAAGAACATGTGAAACAGCTCTGGTTTAACGTTTTAATAATAAAATAATTCTATGTATCTATCTGCGTTGTATCGGGGAGGAATTTAAAAATTGAGCCAATATTTAAAATGAAAATTTGTTACTACACACGTTATATTAAAAAAAAAAAAACGCTTCTAAATTTCACAAGCTTCTCCAACTGACAGCAAAAGGTTATTTTATTTGTACTCGGTAATAATTTTCTTATACAAGAAATCCGCAGACGTTGCTGCTGTAGGAATGAGACAGAAGTCTAAGAGAGCACCGCCAATAATTAATCTTAAACTGAAAACATTTCTTCCACGGCCAGGCATGTGTTTGTTTGGTTACGTTGTTCTGTCACTGACTTTGTTTTGAGTAATGTTAGTAATCGTGATTTCCTCAATATTGAAAAGTGACCTGCTGAGTCAGTCTGGAGAGAAGGGCACGCAATGCGCAATGTTCTAGTGAACGATATTGCTGGAAAAATTAATGCGTCTTCCAGTCGGATTAGTTCTAAGACAAATTGTACCATTAATTAAGGACTATGAAACAAACACCCATCTCTACAAGAGACTTTTGTTTTATTGTGCAAAATTGCTGTGAGAGAGAGAGAGAGAGAGAGAGAGAGAGAGAGAGAGAGAGAGAGAGAGAGAGAGAGAGAGAGAGAGAGAGAGAGAGAGAGAGAGAGAGAGAGAGAATTTTCATTAAATGGAAAAAAAAAAAAAAAAAAACAAGAATAATCAACAACATACCTACAAAAATTGGCAACTTTCAAATAAATCATCTGTCAAAGTAGGTTTTATAGTTTTAATTTTATCCGTTTGTACGTACAAAAGTGTAATGATATAAATATAACTTTAAAATAGAAAAACTGTATATTATTCACTGGGAAGAAAATGATGGAAACATTAAATATATCACAAAAACAACAAAATAAACATATGTCATTAAAAACATTCGTGCCCCATCTCTTGTCCTAAAAATATCTTTTAGTTCGTATTTTCGATGAAATATAACCAAAATATTGACCAGTGAGAAGATTTGCGGATTCTTCATAACAGCCCGGCGGTACTTTACAGCTAACAGCGCCATTTGGTCATTAGAGTTCTCACAAACACTTGACAATATAAATAGCAGACCCCATTTGAAAAGCACACGCACTACGCTTCCGGGCGTGCGCCATTTTGAGACATTTCGGGTGTAAAGGATTCCTACTAGAAGGCATCCAGGGGCGTTGAGTTTAATGAGATTGCCTTTTAATATACACGTCATAACAGTATAGGCTGAAAGCTAAACATAATTCTTTAAACACTGTATCGTTCTAGTAGTAGTTATTCAGTTAAATTAGACGATGAAATAAGCCGTATTTCAAGCGATGGGAATAACCTATGCTGAACAGTGTGATGTATCTGTAATAGAGTGCCTTAACATTGTTTCTGTGAAGAAACAAAACGTTTCACTGTCAGTTTTGTTCTTGGGACTTCCATGCGTTGGCGATGGAGAGTCTTGAAATCTGGGTTCTATTTCATCTTTTAAATGGTGCTAAAGTGTTTTATAGCTCCTGCAATAATATAATTGTTTAATGTAATAAGTCTTTCATATTCGCTCTGGTATCAGTTTAAATCTTCTTCTTCTTCTTCTTCTTCTTCTTCTTCTTCTTCTTATTATTATTATTATTATGTATTTGTTTTTGTATTTTTATATATTTTAATGGCATGGACTGGGTTACAGTGGGGTACTTGTGTACTAAAGTTTGATCTCAAGAAGTTTACAGATCTTATATTCAATTAAATAAGACAAACATCAAATACAAATACTCAGAAATATATTTATTTTCATTTCCTCTATAAAAACATTATTTTGAAAAATTACAGAAAGAAACCGCGTAATAAATGAAAATGTTATAAATAATTGTTTTTAATTTTTTTTTTTTAAAGTAAAATAAATAAATAAATAAATATAGAAAATGTTAGTTATTACATTTTGCTATTCCTTTCAATGAACATGCTTTTACAGATTAGCTGAATTCACAAACTTGGTGCATAAATAAATGAGTTAATTCCAGAGAGATGTTCATATGATCTGACTGCGAGCAGGTGCTTATCACGTTTGAACCAGACTAGATAGAGAATAATCATCAACCTTTTGTTTGAAACACTCTTGGTAAAGACTGTTTTTGTGAAATGAGTAAATAATTAAAGTACTTAGCACACTTCAGTCTATTGTTAAATATCGACATTTACATACTGAGAACGAAAACAGATAACACGCAACTCACCATGACATGGGGTATTCTTTTACAATTAGCAGTAACAGATCCTTTTCATGCACCTTCCCTTAAACATGAAAGCATTTCCCATGGCCTTTGATAAATCGCTTTTGCGGCAATGGCTGGAAAAGGATGCAGTAAGGAGGAGTGTAGTGAAGATGCCTGTGTATCACTCTCCTCTAAATCATCGTTTCAAAATAATAAAACATGCTAATTCCACTCTGTTTTAGGCCAAGAAACTAGCATTTTAGGATTACGTCGCACGATTAAGTGATATATTTTCACTCAGTTTGGATACTTTTTCTGACGCGATGTGATGCATCTTTTAAATTAATCTGTAGAAATTACCCAAAGAGCAATTAATATTACGAGACAGTATGTTCTTCATTTTATGGTGTTCTTTGAGGATTTATACGACAGGTTTTAACTACAATAATCTCTATAATCCAGTCAGCCCTCAATATGTCGCTTTGTACTATTGTTCTTTTTAATCAATGACATTTCAAAAAACAATAATACATTCAGATCTACTGCGGTCAATCAAATTTAAGCTATTATCTGTCCTGCGTGGCCTATAACTTGATTTCCCCGGCCTAAACATAAAAATGAAATAAATAAGTGTAGTTAGATATCGAATCTTTCTTGCTGTGTGGCGTACAAACCGCTGACAATCGTATTCAGACTCGTTCATTACAGAGCTCTCGACAAAGAGCTAGCCAATTTACAATTCTCAGATAAACGTGTTAGAACAGGTTATACAGACTTGTACTGATGACTGAAAAAAGGTCTGTTCACTGTTTTAATAGACTGAAGAGTGTTAACAAAACATCATAACAAATATAAAAGTACTTATATGGACGCATTTGTGATGTGTGTGCGTGTAATGTATGTATGTATGTATGTGTGTGTGTATGTATGTATGTATGTATGTATGTATGTATGTATGTATGTATGTATGTATGTGTATGTGTATGTGTATGTGTGTGTGTGTGTATGTGTATGTGTATGTGTATGTGTATGTGTATGTGTGTATGTATGTATGTGTGTATGTATGTATGTATGTATTTATGTGTGTATGTATGTATGTATGTATGTATGTATGTATGTATGTATGTATGTATGTGTTTGTGTATGTATGTGTGTGTTTATTTGTTTGTTTATTTATTTGTCTGTTGTCTGTTTGTTAGAATATGTATATATTTGTTAAAATATTTATTATATGTTTGGAACAGTCTGACCTAGGTGGGTAATAACCGACTAGGATTTCCATCTGCTTTCATGCATCATTGATTCAAATATTATTACTGACTGCTGTCTGTTTCAACTACTAATTATGTGCTTAATGTTGCTGAAGTAGACGTAATAATTAACGCGGCTGATATCACTAAACTGAGCTTGTATTTATTTCAGTAAGTCTGTGTTATAAATAAAACGGAAGGTACGAAGTGTACTTCTAGCGGTAAGTCTAGTCGTATTTCTCGAAGTAAATCTGAGATGTTCTTCTAAAAAAAAAAAAAAATAGAGGTTGAGTCTATGATACACTTCAGTGTTTTTAATCTGTGTAATACCTCTAGCGGCGTGTCTGAGTTATACGTTTTTGGTGTTGCATAAGATTACCGAATCAGACTGAAACAGAACTTAAAATGACCATTAATGACTTTTATAATTGTTTCAATGAAAGAAATATACTTTCAATAAATTCAAAGATTAGTTTGTTATAACTTCATATTTTCAGTACTAAAGAGACTGTTCATATTTTGAGATCATTCAACGCTTAACTCTAGGCTGCTTCTGCTTTCTAAGTTTGAATGAGAAAAGAGTAGCAACACCTAGGCCACTTTTGAACTGATGGATGTCTGTTTGAAATAAATAGACACAAAGCTGTATTAATGGTATTTTAAGGTACGTCTCAACCCGATTTGATATACCGTTACCTTTATAAACTAATGTAACTTTCTGATAGCGGTAAAAGATACATACGAAAACTGGGAATAGTCTTCTTCTTCTTCTTGCTGTTGTTATTTTATGTTTGTGTATTTGTTTGTTTGTTTGTTTGTTTATTTATTTATTTATTTATTTATCAACTACACTAAGAGATTCACCTTTTATTAACTTTTACTAAAGATATAACTGAACTTTTTTAAGAGTACACGATAATATTATCACTGATTGTAAATGTCGTTTCCAGATTTCCACTGTTGATTTTACTAAATCCTTGTCGGAAATCTGGTTAAAATAATTGCTTGGTGACGGTCATTTTAAGCTATATGATACCAGTTCTTGAAGGAAGAATAATATTATTCGTCTTATTTAAAACACGAAAAGTGCTTCATTTCACATTTTAAATTCGATACCAACGATGGCAGAAATCAATAAGATTGTATGAGATATAGGAGAAAACAAACACACAGACACTGATAGACACAAAGAGAAAAATATCTATATCAATATCTTAAGCTCAGAGACAAAATAAGTCTATATCTACATCTACATCTATATATCTATATATCTATATATCTATAGATATATATATATATATATATATATATATATATATATAGAGAGAGAGAGAGAGAGAGAGAGAGAGAGAGAGAGAGAGAGAGAGAGAGAGAGAGAGAGAGAGAGAATTTAGATAAATACTGTACAACAGAAGAACAACAAAAGAAACAATAAAGAAAAAAAAATATTGCTATAGCAACCCTGTCAGTACGATTTGATTTTGGTGGAACTGCTTATGTACAGAGCAAAAAAGATTCTCAAGTTATTTTCGTGTTACTATACATTTCGGATTAAACAGGATGTCCTGTTAAATGTACAGAAAATGTTATATATATATTACTGAATTTCATCTTAGAAAAAAACAGCACCATTATTTGCTAGCAGAATTTCTTTTTCTATTATTCAGTGTTAAATTTATCACTGTCAGGCATGGGTTTTTTTATTTTGGTTTTTTTGTGGGTTTTTTTTTTGTGTTTTTAGACAAAAGTATTCACAAGAATTATTACGCTATAGTCTTAAGCACAGAGACAAATAACAGTCGAAGATGAAATTATGATGTGTTTCATTATTATTTTATATGTAATCATTTACATGTATATAATGATTTAGGTGGATGGACATTGCTCTGCATGCGTACATGTATGAACATGCATATCGATGACGTACGGACAAATGTTATTATTATTTTTTGGGGGAAGGGATAGGACTAAACCATTTTAGAACTCTTGGTTGTAGTGGCATAACATACGAAAGGAAAGGTGATGATGATTATAAATAAATAATTAAATAAAGACAAAGCTTTAGAAAATGTATATTTTTTAAAAAACGTCATTTGAATAACCAATGAGAAAGAAACGAAAAACGAAACTGGATTAATGAGCTGAACTGGATTAGAATTAAACAAAAATTAGTAAGAGATTATTTGAAATCAGAGAATAAATAAATAAAATTAATAATAATTCACGAGATTCCGGACAGATGATGTCCATGGGCGTTTTGAGTCGACAGGAAGTCTCATTTTAATCATCGATTGGTATCGTCTGCTACGAACGATCAGCACTTGTTACGGAGAAAGCGAATCTATTATCCATTAGCATACCCATACCTCATAGAGCCGACAGCGTTCAGTGGAGTTTTCAAAACTCGCATCACGGAGAGAGCGATCAATACAATTCGCCGTGTCAACGTTAGAGTTATAAAACAACTGGTCACTTTATAGACACTATTCGCTATTAGCCGAGTCTAGTAATAAAACAACAAGAAGACAGTGCCAAATAAACAAAGGCAAGACGACAGCTAATAACAAAATGGTGTTTATCGAGAGAAGCAATTACGAAGATTCGACTAAATTGATTCTTTATTGGTTGTCACCATACCGCAGGTACCATCAGAGTCGGCTTGTTGCTTCTTGCTGTTTCGAATTATAAACTACTGTTATGGCTGGATCACGCTTCTAAACTATCTGCAGCCGGCGTTTTCTTTTCTATTCATTTAACTTGCAGGAATTACAGAATGAAATTGTTTCCACGACGTCAACTTGATATTGAGGTTGATGAATCTGGAGGATGGGCGCAGTACGTGTCGTGAAGTGTGGTTTTCACAACGTGCTTCGTGCGTGATTTTTCTTGTTAGGTAAGACAGAGACAGCTATTTTCCGTTACTGAGGACGAATTCAAGAATAATAATAATATGTACAAAGCTGGAGAATCAAGAAACTACTGCAGCATTCTTCGACTGTGAGCAAAAAATTAAACAGGATCTGTTTTGTAAAATACCAGTCGACGTTTACGTGAGTATTAATTAACGTGCTTGCTATTTCTAGTGAGAATCTGCTTACAAAACATAACATGAAAATAATTTGTCAGTAGATGTATTTATAACAATGCAACAAATAATCTTCATCGTTAATATATAAATGTATTCTGTAGAGCATTACAGTATTAGTATTTGTTTATATATCACGTGTGAATAAATAGTGTATGTTATACATGTGTTTATCTGTATTTTGTCTGGTTTGTGTCTGTGTTTGAGTGTGTATGCATATGTGTGTGTTTGCTATGTTTAATATCTGTAAAACCATGGACATCTTATAATAGCCATTACGTCATCAGTGATGTTAAAAAACATGCACACAAAGTATAATACACTTCAATATCTAACAGATTCTGTGGTTGGTTGTTGTTGCTGTTGTTATTTTTGCTTTTAACCTACCAATACACCAACCAGCTGAACTGATCTTTAATTTTAACGGTTGCATCAAAATGTCCCCTTGTATTTGCATGTTACGCCAGTGGTAGAAACATAGTCTTCTGGGACCAAAACAATTACTCTGTTTTTATTATCAGTTATTTGAACGCGTGTTCTTCCATCTTAATTTTGATATATTGCCAGTTGCTGACACAAATCACGAAGAGCTTTACAGGTTTGATGAACTTACGATGGAACTGCTTGATTAAAAAGAAAAGAAAAAAAAGGAAAAAAAAACAACAAAAAAACCAACATGAAAAGTAAGAAGAAAAAAACAACAAACATTTGCCATTTGAATTAATGTAAAAAAAAAAAAAATGCCAAGGTGAATTTGTTGTAGTAGTTACAATATATGCTTGACATTTGACGTATGTATGGAATGCATTTTACTGTGTCATTTGCTTGTTTCTATCGACAAATCAGCAAAATGTATATTTCCATTAAAATTATTCTGCATTTTAAAGAATTTCAGTAGATAAGAACATCTCTTTTATATATACATTACTTATTTTCTTAATTCCAATATCACCATCAGCAGCATCATCAGCATCATTACTTCTTCTTCTTCTGTTACTAATATTACTGAGTGTAACAGTAATAATAGCTGCGTTAGCAGTAGTGATAACAGTAGAAGCAGAAATAGCAGCAACAGTATCTGTCGTAGTAGTAGTAGTATTAGTAGTAGTAGTGGTGGTGGTGGTGGCGGTAGAAGTTGTTGTAAAATTTCTAGTAGTAACAGCAGTAGTCTGCTACTACCACTAATAGGTCATCATTAATTTATTTTTCAAATTTATGGTACTTCAACCAGAATAATCTTGTGTTAGAATTACTGAATATGTTACAGTGTCGTCTTGAACCAACATTAGGGAAACATTAACGTTCATAGTTCAAAGATAACGACGTTGAGGTTATAACTAAAGTAAGTACTTGACAGCAAGAAGAACGCGACAAAATTATTGTATTTTATTTTTATGTAAAATGTGTAACAAATGAAAGGATCAGTCTTATAATTGGAAACGCGCGTCTGTTTATAAATTAATCCATTTCTATTAGTACACAATCACAAACACATTCAAAACATAGACAAATTTGTATTCTGTGCTTGTGGATTTTTCTGTTTAATCAGTTTCCAATTATAGCGCACAGTTAATCGTAAATCGGTACATCTAGACTTCAAACATCTCACACGACATGTTTGTCCACGGCACTCCACTTTAAGCAGAATTAACAGCAACACATACAAATCAAAAACCAAATTAGCTGGATGAAAATAAGTCCTCGGATTTAAAATTAGATATATATATATATATATTATTATTAGTTCCTTTTTCACGTAATTCCTCACTTATGATTAACATGTACAGTTTAAAATGGATATTACTTCAAAAATATCTGAACAGACCAAGACTCCATTTTTATTGACATATCCACCATCAATAACCTGGCTGTGGTCTTTGATGACTAATACGTAACTGTCGTAATGGTGAATGTAAATTTATTTCAGTACTCTGAGTCACATGCAACTTGGTTATAAACAGATTTAAAACTTAGTATTAAAAGTATTTATCAAAAGAGATGAAATGGCCACCAACATCAAATGCTGCGAAAAGAAATATGTTGTGAAATAAAAGACAGTATCAAAAGTATATTAGTAACAGTATAGCGTGCAAACAATATAGAGCAGTGACTATAAATCTAGCAGATAATACAGCAATAGTATTAGCAACCACATCGGCATATCACAGATACTATAATATCAACTGTATCGGCATAACACAGTAAATGTACACCAACCATATAAACACGCGGTTAAATAGTTTAGTAACAATATCTGCATGCAATATAAAATAGTTTTAAACTGTAATTCTTTTAGCAGAAATAGTACCATCAACTACATCATCAAATATTAATTTTATCATAAATAATGAAAGCACAGCATTGTTATTAAATGCATCTCAGAAGCAACTCAAAGTTATAATGTGTAGCAGTAATCCACGAATAACAGTTACAAGTGTCCACAACCAACAGATAAAACAGAAATAATATCAAAATAACAAGAACTGTCAAATACAGTTCCAAGTGATTTTATGTGATTAATAACAGCAGTTATCCCTTTTTGAAATCACGTTTGCAAAGAAATTAAATATACAACGGAAATAAAAATCAAAGCCAATTTAAGTGAGAAAGGTTCCCGGTTGCAGGTTTGTGCCAAAGAAACACGCCACGCGAAAATGTGTGTGAAATCAGATTAACTAATTTAATAAGAAAGTTCTTAGCTTGAAGACTGGTGTTTGATGGGTCCATTCAGCATCCTCCGAATCATACATCAAAGGCCACTCTCTTGTGTGTCGAAGAATTCTCTCTGTTAATCTGCAGTGGCCCCTGAAATGTCAGGACCGAGTTTCATCTCTAACATTTAACTGTCAAAATACCTGCTGATAATCTATGTACCAGTGCCACCAAACCAACATTATTTTCCTTTTGGTTAAGGTTTCTCGACTTAAGCTGTTACAGTATTCTGAAGACGAGATTTCTTTCGTTTACTTTTCTATATCTTTATATATATGTATATAAATGATTATAATTTATTATCATGAAACTACTCTGACTCTTTTAAATCACATTTCGATCGCCCGCGGGTAAATTTCTGTACACTGTCTGTGTGTGTGTGTGTGTCTCTCTCTCTCTCTCTCTCTCTCTCTCTCTCTCTCTCTCTCTCTCTCTCTCTCTCTCTCTCTCTCTCTCTCTCTCTCTCTCTCTCTCTCTCTCTCTCTCTCTCTCTCTCTCTCTGTAATTGTCTCTGATGCTCTATCAAATCTCATACACACACGCACAAACACACACTCACACACAAGCTGAACCAGACAGATACATACAAACACAAATTCATATACTAACATATGTTATGCAAAATTTAAATATAGGAACACTCTTCACTCCGAGTCTGATAACAACAACAACAACAACGACCATACCAAATGAAATGGATATTTTTTTTTTTTTTTTTTTTTTTTTTTTTTTTTTTTTTTTTTTTTTTTTTTTTTTCATCTTCCAGAATCATTTTTTGTTTATCGATTTCTGTTCAAACAGGGTTTCTGCACTGTGAATGGAGCATGAATTCTAAATGGGAATGCTGTCCTCGTTTGCTTTAAAAGCATTTTCCTGATTTACTTATCCCGACTGCAGTATACTGTTCTGCTAGTGAGTGACGTTTTTTTTTTTTTTTTTTTTTTTTTTTTACGTTTTTTTAAAGACTCGCAGTGTACAGCCTGGGGATATTTTGACACAGACTCCCCGGTTATTTATTTTACTGATCGATAGTACTCTTGGTGTTTACATATTGCATTAAGCTACGTTATCAGTCTTTTTACTCACGATTCAGCGCTTTTTTTTAATCACAGAAGGCATTATCTTCTTGTTATCATTTCACATATACTGTTTCAGTTAGATCAGTGATCTCGCTATTTTATAATGGTTATGATGATGATGATGATGATGATGATGACAGTAGCAATAATAGTAATACTAATTTAATATTATGACAATGTCGATTCTTCTTCTTCTTATTATTATTATTAGTATTGATGGTGTTGTTGTTATTGTTGATGCTATTGTGGTAGTTGTAGTTCTACAGTAAATGTTTTTGACACGTCTGCTGACATTACCAGTACAACCTCCTCCGTTCTGTTATTGCTGCTACTTTTACTACTATTATTTCTACTACTACTACTTTGTTTATTTAAATAATTTTTATTAATTTACTGTCCCGATTTTTTAACGTAAACTTTCAAAGCTAACAGAATAATTGTCAGCTGTTGAAAATTATCTGTTTCTTAAAAAACCCCAAAACAAACAAACAAAAACAAACAAAAAACAACAACAAAAAACAACCAACAACAACAGAAAACAAACACAAACCATACAATTACTGACGATTAAAACTGATTTGATAAAGGCCAGAAACAACGTTCTTGTTTCTTCTTACAGTTATTTATTTATTTATTTATTTATTTATTATTATTATTATTATTATTATTATTATTATTATTATTATTATTTTAAACTATGAGAAAAAATCATTCAAAACAGAGAGTTTTCTCTTTTCATCATGGTTTTGTTC
The DNA here is from genome assembly GCA_012295275.1 of Chrysomallon squamiferum. NCBI lineage: Eukaryota > Metazoa > Mollusca > Gastropoda > Neomphalida > Peltospiridae > Chrysomallon > Chrysomallon squamiferum. The sequence continues at coordinate 22,188,910 of CM022665.1, read as the reverse complement.
CTCAAACGTAATCTAACATTCGCTAAAAATTCGGGTTGGGTCCATATTTTTTACAGGGTGGTGCAAGGAATAAAAATGGTTGTAAAATGCGAGTCCATTGATGTGAAGACGCAGACTCTCTGTAGTCTATTGAAGTATGCCTGTTTAAGTGTAATTAAAGAGAAGAAAAAGTGCAGGTAGGTACTTCATCGTGAGATGTTTCCAGATAATTAATGCAATTCTTGGAATCATCGCTATTCTGAATTTACTCATGGAATCATCGTTGCCTTAAGTATATCATTATAGTCCAGTCTGGCTTTGATGCACCGATTAAGTGATGGAGAAAAAAAGAAAAGAAAACTAATACAGTGGAGATGAGCTGATTAGCTTCAAGATGGCCGCTTTCTGTATCCGGTTTATCGATGTCTGCCTGTACCTATTGATTTAGACTGAAATGTATGTTGGTACGCGATAAATAAATTCCTAAAAGCATGCACAGTGTGGCATTAACGAAACTTTTTATGTTATGACCTTTTGACAACAAAAGAAGAAGCAAGAATGATTAATAACGAAAATCCTTTGGAAACTGATAATGTGGATAAAGAAGAAGGTGGTGATGATGATGATGATGATAATGATGACAAACCTGCGTCATCAGAAGCAACGAGAGAACGTAATCAATACTGTACTTAAAATTTAAATCGTTTTGAAATCAATAATAATAATAATAATAATAATAATAATAATAATAATAATAATAATGATAGTGAAAACAGTAACAACAACAACAACACAACACCATCACCCTGTGACACACGTAATGACAGCAACAACAGCATAAATACTGATCAGTTTGTAAAATGCAAGTTAACAGAACTGTGTACTGAATGTACCTAGGTATATTCAATTATTAATGTCTTTATTAGTCCATTTAGTTAACTGCCAAAGTATGGACTGGAGAAAGATGCATCAGCATATAAATAAATGAATGAATAAAAGAGCAAGAATATATAATATCTGACAGTATAATCGTGGCTGACTGTTACCACTTAAACGTATTTCAAAATTTTATCGCAGAAATGTTAGTCTTTTCAGTATGCATGGAAATCTGCTTCACAGTAAACCTGTTTGGAGTAGAATATCAGATTTGTATCGAGGTCAAACACAGGCATTTATTTCACAGTACATCTAACTCAGGGTATAATTCAGAGATTTGTTTCACATTCATTGATCTCTGCTTAGAATATAAAAAAAATATAAAAAATAAATTAATAAAATTGTAAACACTACACATAATTTCCGGGTATAATAATAATTAAAAAAATTGTTTTACAGTAAACTTGTCTTAGGGTATAATACAAAACTTATTTCTAAATACTCCAATCAGGGTATAGTTAAGAAATTTGTTTCACAGACCACCAATATCAGGATAAAATAAAGAGATGTGTTTCACGGTGCACCTATCTCAGAGTATAATTAAACGATTTGTTTCACAGTACGCTCTCTTAGGGCATAATTAAGAGATTTGATTCACAATACATTTATCACAGTATAATAAAGAGATTTGTCACAGAACACTTGTCGCTAGGAATCTGAGGAGAATGTGTTATCTGAATGAGATCATTCAGCTACTGGATTGTCTGTGATAGATTGACTGCTGTCGGTAAGCCCTATATTACAGGGAATAGCTCAGTTATTATTTTTATTAACGACATCTAATCACACACATCACCTGTATTTGAGGCATTTAATTTCCTGGAACATAAAACAGAATAAATTCATTTTCATAGCAAATACATTTATTATGTGAAATGCTCGAGATTCTGTGCACGCATCTTCGACTGAAAACCACGTTAAAAATATTAATCAGAAATTAAATTCTAAACAAAACTGATATAAAATGCATATATAATAATTAAAGATTCTTTAACAGTTATATAACTAACCTTTATTAACTGAATGAAAACGTATATGTAATTAAACCGTCACCATTACAAATGCAAAACATATTTATAGAAAATTCGAGTCCATTAATCTTGAACCCAGCCGCTGATATAATCAGTAACAGAGTCTTAGAAAAATGAGGACTACCTATTATTAATTTTTGTTGTTGTAAAGAATAAGTTATAAAATTATTTACTAGAAACCAAATGATTGTGTTAACATTAACTTCATGTCTGCATTTATATCTTCAGTATTTACTGAATAAATTTATTTCCGTCTTTCATAATGATCCTTTTCTTCAGTTTTGGAGAAAAAAATAAAATTAAATGTTTAAGGATATTTCAGTTCATTTTTATACTGACTGCTACCTGATGTCTGTGATACGCTTTATTTGTTGTTTTTGTTGTTGTAGTAGTAGTAGCTGTGGTCACTATTTGTTTATTTTTGTGTTTGTTTGTTGTTGGGTTTTTTTGGTAGTTTTATTTTTATTATTTATTTATTTATTATTATTTTTATTTTTTTTACGGATTTTGGAGGTTTGTGTACTGGTTTTGTGTATAGGTTTCTTTTCTCTCTCTCTCTCTCTCTCTCTCTCTCTCTCTCTCTCTCTCTCTCTCTCTCTCTCTCTCTCTCTCTCATTATTTGTGTGTATGTGTGTGTGTGTGTGCATATATATATATATATATATATATATCTGTTGATGTGTGTGTGCGTGTTTGTATTTCTATGTGTGTGTGTAAGGTGGTGTTGGTTTGGATAGGACGAAGATCATAAAATAAAAAAATATGGAATATTTCCACAGGATATTCATATACAGTTTTTCAAGAACACTGCAAAGATAGTGATAAATTTGTTAAGAGCGAAGAGAAATAGTGATAATAATATGATAAAATTTTCACTATTTGATAATATGATAATATTATTATTATTATTATTATTAGTAGTAGTAGTAGTAGTAGTAGTAGTAGTAGTAGTAGTACTAGTAGTATTTTAAATTTACAAATAAATTTAGTTAGACCTCCTTTTCTTTATCATGGAACCTGTATGTAATTATAATTTAATGTTGTACTGTGCGGCCCTATAAACAGTCGTAAATTGGGTCAGTGAAGATTTTTCTTTGTATTTCCAGACTTCAGGCAATACCTTGAGATGGCCATCTGCAGCCACGATATTGAAAATAACGATGTGCTGAGATCTAATACTTAGTCATCTAAGAAAATCTGACGGGTGAACCGGTGTTAGTTTTTCGTTCTCTGAAATGGAAAAAACTCGCCGTAATGAAGTTGTTTCGGAAGCAACGGTGTCAAAGAATGATGCCCGAGGATTCATCACACGCAGCAAAAATAGCTTTTCCGGGAATGGATATCCGTCGCTGTTACCTGATTTCTCTTCTGCACCCAGGAATTCTGTCGACTGTAAAAGTCTGAAACAGGCGCTTCAGAGTGCCGAGAACAAAACGTATCCACAGTTGTACACGGGAAAGACCTCTCTGCAGGCGCGGATATACAACTTTCTTGAGAGACCCACGGGATGGAAGTGTTTTATATATCATTTTACTGTGTAAGTGTCACTTACATATCGTTAATGCTTACTGTGTGTCGCTGATATCATTTTACTTGTAAATGTCACTTATATCATTTTCTTTGTAAATGTCACATATATCGCTTCTCTTGTAAATGTCACATATATCGTTTTTCTTTTAAATGTCATTTATATATCATTTTACTTGTAAATGTCACATGCAGTTTTGCTGTGTAACAATTAGATAACATTCTCTCACACCATCAGTTCATATCAAAACGGTATTTGATATCGCACGATAAAATTTCTGAAATACGAACTAATAATGAATGTAAATAATTTTCCTTTATACAAACAGATTTTCATATCTCATTTTTTAAACAGGGGTAGGAAAGTAACTGTTACAGATAGATACAAAAAGTTTTTAAAACAATTTAAAACGTCCTTAGACAAAAATAGCATGGAAAAAAGAAAAAAGCAAAGTGCAAGATAAATATATACTGTTAATAGTTTAATTAACTTTCATCAAGGCAAACGTATTTTTGGCTCTCACCTTTGCCAGAGATAATTTAATTTACTAGATCTACCTGTAATAATTGATTGCTTGCATACTGCATCTGCGATCTCAGATACTGGACGTTTTTCGATTGATGAATTCACGGTTCTTTGTTGTTTGTTTTTCGTAACCATTTTCCTCCAGAAATTAAATTAACAGTCTGTTTATAAAGAGCTACTGTAACACGATTTTAACTCAAGGTATTCCTGTAAAAGTATATGCTGTTTTACTCGCGAGTATTTGAACAGACTGAATATTCAGTTCCAGTGTTTTACCAGGAACTATAGTTTTAACTGTTGACTTTAGGAGTTTTTTAAATTCTACTACATTTGATTGTTGTTTTTGTTGCTGCTGCTGATCTTGTTCTTTTAATTTTACTTTAATTTTCTTTCTTCTACCTCTATTTTTCTTTTCATTATTATTATTATTATTATTATTATTATTATTATTATTATTATTATTATTATTTTTTTTTTTAGATTATTTTTTATTATTATTATTATTATTATTATTATTTTTTTTTTTTTTTGAGTTCTTTATATGTTGCACCAAAGTAATTTTTGCATTGATGATAAGCATTAAAACTCCGCATAACATATACTGTTATCTTTATCAACAGCTAAAATCTAGCGGAACTAACAGTTGTGTGTAACATCAGCTGTTAACGTTTGTTACTGTTTGAACTGGGGATTAACTAACCAACAAACATAATTACATGACCGATATTTCAGGTGCGAAATGTGTTTATTTGTACAGTGTCAAAAGTGATGTTTTAAATCGATTCGTGCAGTTTAATGTTGGAAATATACGGGCCGGTGTAGAAATGATAATTAATAACGATATATCATTGATTGTTGATTCGTTTGGCGTATGTGAAATGTCAAGAAACGTGTTTGTAAAATAATAATAAATCTACAATTGATTATTAGTTCATTTGCGAATGTGGTGTAAAATGTCGAGCAACATATCGAATTTAATATAACTTTTAGCAAATATCTCAGTACCTCGCCTTTCTTATCAGTATTGTTATTATAATAATCATCTTTATCGTATGTATTTGTGTGTGTAAACGTCTCTTTATGTCTATGTGGGTTTATGTATGTATATGTATTTGTATGTATGCATCTGTGTGTGTTGTGTGTGTGTGTGTATAAATATATATCCATTCCTTTATTTATATAAATGTATTAATTACAAATATTACTTCTAGTGACGCTGCTCCTACTTCTACGTCTTCTACTGCCACTATCACTACTACTACTTTTTGAATCTCAGTATGAATATTAATAAAACATTAAATTGTACGTTTTTAATCAGAGAAAGCAATAAATACAAGACATAAATAAAAGGAATTCCGATTCCCTCCCCGTCTCCAGTTATGAGACTTGAGAAAATATTGAATTATGAAAGGGTATCTCTGTGTTTGTTCTGAAAATAGTATTATGATATATCACAGCTAAACGAAAAATCGTTTTGTAGACATCTCTGACAGCATAACAAATCTGTATTTAATCAAAATAACGCGGTTTCTAGGTAATAATCATTTCTAATGTTATTTTCACTTTTATTATATATACGCTTGACAAAGTAATAGCAGTTCGATTATATAAATATTAATATACATCCAATCTTGAAATTAAAAATTATTTATCAGTTTCCTAGTCTCGGATTGCCAGTCTGTCTGTCTCTTTTTATGTACACTGATAAACACATGCACAAACACACATACATACACACGTTCCCACAAAATACACTCACACACATACATACATACATGTGTATACATGCATACATGCATATATATATTCATACATACATACATACATACATATATACATACATACATTCTTACACACACACACACACACACACACACTAACAGACACACTCATGTCAGTCCTTTATATATCTTCAGTAAGAAATAAACAACAAAAGTTTCTCTGTGTGTGTCTTATTGTCTGTCGGTATATATCTATTTCTATACGACTGATAAAATAATAATATAAATAATCCTAATAACATGATCTATTTTTATTCTCTTTATAAGCACGTTACATTTATCGATTAGTGTACAGTGGTCATTTTAAAACACATCTCATATCCATTTGTATGCGAGTGCATATGTATTTGTAAATATACGAACGTGAGGTACACGCATATACTATAATGTTTATTTTTGTACGTCACTGCGCGTTATGTTTGTATGTAGACAAATTTAAACACACACACACACACACACACACACACACACACACACACACACACAAATTCGCGCTCTCGCGCGCCCAGCCTATCCTTTATCCGCTATATTAAGTCTCGAACAAAATCCAAATAAACAACAGAATTATATCATTATTCGCCCCTAGTTTCACTCACAGTGTTCGTGACATTAACAGTTTAGAAACAACACCAGCACATTAACACTCTTTACCTTAATGCTATGCCATTAGCATAGGTGAGTGGAAATAACAACGTGTATTTGTACAAACACGATACGCAGTTCTAGCCAGTATTGATCCGTTCTGTGATTATGTGTCGCAGAAACACTTGTTTGATGTCCAGCACCCACTGTGTTTCAGTCGACAGAGAATCACTCCGTGCAGAGGCGATCATTATTTTTCCATCACTGGATTTTTTTTTTTTTTTTTTTTTTATCTTCTGCAAAAGTACCCAAGAGAAAACAGATTAATAAGCTCAGAGATAGGTAGAGGAAAATGCAAGATCGACTCGAATGTATTTTTAAATATTTAATCTGGGTAAAGTGTTAAAGGTTTCAAGTGTCTTCTGGGTTCGTTAAAAAATAGGTCGACGTACTTCGTACTTGAATCTCCACGTTTGAGTATAACAGTTAATTTATTCCGTTTTTTTTTTTTTTTTTCTGTTTTTTCTTGTTGCTTTTTTTAAATCATTAGTTTTACAAAATGGATATACATTTGTAATTTAGTGTGTATTATCAATCTGAAGTAAAATTTATTAGTATTTTTACTTTTAAAACAATGGGTTTTTTTGTTCAGTTTAATGCTAATAAAATGAAGGGTGATTTTTTTTGTGTGTGTGTGTGTGTGTGTGTGTGTGTGTGTGACGTGAAAAACCCCGAAGAACGTGGTGTGCAGAAAGTGAAAGACATTGTTTGACAGAAAAATAATTAGTTATATAAATATACCAATACAGAAAGACAGAGAATTAGTTATAGGTCAAAATCATACTATACTGGACACTGTTGAAAATAACTATGCCAATCAGTATGATTATTTACTATTTTATAAACCCCTTATAATTCCTTTCCCGTATTTCAGTAACCTATACAAAAAACAATACAAAAAAAAAAAAAAAAAAACGTATATTGATCTTCAGCCGGTTGAAAATAAATAAAATTAATTTCAGATTTAAAAGCGCACCATTCCTCGGTGAACTGCACGAAATATGGAACCAGCTAATTTATCAATAAAGTTGAAATTTTCTCTTCGTAATTATGCAGTGATAACAGAAGAAAACGCGTTTGTATTTATTTCTGAAAGAGACTAAATCATTCAGCTGTAAAATATCACAGTAATTAACACAGTGTCAAGTGAATGTTAACACGTTTTGACCAAATGAAGCAAAAGCAGAATTTCCTAAAGAGCCGAAGTAATTAAATCACACACTGATCTAACGAAATTATTATTTAAAAGATGCCTTATTATTATTCTTATTATTTTTTCTCTCTCTCTCTCGGCTTAATTTAACAATTCACGCGACGCTGTTTCGATTGCAAAGCAAAAGCGACAAAAGTACAAGATAAAGAAATTTGATTGTCAAATAATAACGCGCGCGCACACGCACACACACACACACGTACACACACACGCCAAGGCAGCATGGAGCTACTGTTGTGAAAGTGTCGGTAACCAGTCTATCTGTTCTCGTTAAATTATCAGCTTCCATACTGACATAAAACTGACACAGACGAGGTTCGGGGTTGTAACATAAAGCTGACGTTTTATTTTTATTTGATGGCAGAAAGGTGTTTAATAGCTCTCTTTTTATGTATGAGCTGTTTCGTTGTGTTTTTTACTAAGCATTAAAACACGGGAAGCGTTGTTGTGATTAGCTGAAACATTTTACAGCCAGTACAGATCAAGTTAGTTATAGAATTACGTAATGTAACATCTTTCACTTCATTATCGTCGTCATTATTCCTTATTCGAAATAGTTCTGCCGGAATTTTTCGGATTGTGGAATATAAGGAGAATATGATCTAAGTCTAAATATGAATTTCATTTATATTTTATATAGGACTTATATAGACAGCCTGTAGGATTATTTATAATCCTATATAAAATAAAGCAAACCAATCCGAAAACTGTAAGATATCTCTATTTTTGCTGCTCGTAAAGAGTATTGAATTTCTCAGCCTTTAATATTTCGGAATTTCGGATAAGGGATCTTCAACCAGTATTATTATTATTATTTAAATTTATTTATGAGACACCTACTACTTGAATAAAAAAATCCAATATTAATCCCCAATTAAAGAGTGTGTCATGATGCTGACATCAATGTTGTATGTAAATATTACAGTCTGACATGTTGAATTCATAATACTGAATCACAGGCACCGAGATTTTCGGTCCAGGACAGATGTACTTAACCTGCGTTCACTTGCAGATCCGAGCCAACTGATAATTCCGTTGCAAGTTAATATTTGTATTGCACGTCAGTATTACACAGTTGGTTGTTTCTGCTGCCAGACACAGATATATTATAATAAGATCTTGTGATGGCTGGTCAATCAAACTAACCGATAGCGTGCACGTACTGATTGATTCAGTTAATGTTTGTACATATCTAAATGTGCATGTATTTATGGAGATTTTTAACGGACGTAACTACTGCAGATGAATGAATGTCGATACACACAAGGAAAGCTGTATCAATGAATAATGATTCAGTGTGTACACTGTTCGTTATGGAACATGTTCTGCTGCTTGTAACGGAGTACGACGTTATTAAACAATTATAAAGAGACGATCATTCAGTTCAGCTGAGAGATTAATGTTGACAGATCTGATTTAATTATTATTAACAACTGATGAAGCGGGACGAAGTTTAGCACAACGATAAAGAATTTAACTCTGGCGCGATGTGACATAAAATTATTATCACTCTCTCGTGGGCTTCATGGGCTACCTCCTTCTGCGGTATCAGGTGACATGTATGTCTATAAGCTTTCCTGTCTACGGGAACGTCCATATTTAGAATCACCAGTTGCTAATCAAAAAGAACAGACCATGAAGTAGATTTTCTGTTTTGGATTTCGTGACACAAAATGAAAATAATAATAATAATCAATATTCATAGCACTTAACAATGGTCAATAATAACAATGCACTGAGGTGCTGGTTAAACATATTTGATTCCATCATTCATTCTGCTGAAATAGCTTTTTTTTTTTTTAATATTCATTTTAAACCTTTTATCTTTAATAATACAGCATTCCTTGCAGTGATGAAGTGCTGTAAACTAAATTAAAATTAAAAGCCTGGATACATTTTGCATACTGAAGTACATGCATAGCTTTATTTGTTTGTCAAGTGCATCCTTTATTTATAATAAAGAATGGCAGTAGAAAATAAATAACAATGACACTGAATACACATCAGCGTATCTTTATCGCTACAAAATTAATAGTTACAAATGAGTTTAATTATAAAGAAAGAAATTTCGGTCGAATACGCATATACATGAAATGTCAATTATCAGTAATAAAGAAGAAGAACGAGGAAGAGCTAAACCAGAAAGTGTCTGGGGAACAGTATAAAGGATACTTTTTGTCAGATAATGATTCTGCGACAAAATTCTGTCAGCTTATAATCATTTAGGCCTACATTTCTTGGGAATTTAGCACAATTAAAGAGACAGTGACAAGAATGTTGGAGTCTGTTTCAGATATTGTAGTATGTTAGGAAATACATTATGTTGAAATAAATAATAAAATTCTATGTCTGTTTATCACTGTTTATATCTCCAGCCGTTCTTGATACTCAGTGAAGCATATGTCACTATCCGTCTATCTACTAACCGTATTTTCTATTTGATGGTATTTTATTACTCATACACTCGATCCTTTTCTTCTTTTGTGTTTCTTTCTCTCAGATATTTATTGATTTATTTTTATTTTCATTTCTGTGGTAATATGATAGAATTAAAAACAGTGTGTTGCGAAATTTGTAATAATTGTTGTTATGTTTGTTTTCATGATCAAAGATGAAATAATTTTTGGATAATGTTTGTGCGTGCTAGAATGTATTTCTGTGACTAGCGACAAAACTAATGGGTATTCAGTTATAAAATAAATTCTGTAAAAAGATAACTAATTCATTGATCTTGTTTCAGTTATTTGTAAATTGTATTATATGTTATTAATATTATATCGATCACTGCACAATATAATATCAATGCAATTGGTTATTTTTCTACTCTCTTCTCTCTCTCTGTCTATTTATCTATCCTCTATCCATGGGTTTGTCTGTCCGTTTATCTATCTTTATCTGTCTCTCTGAATTTAATATTCAAACGCTAGCACACCTTCATACTGTTTTATGTTTTATATTATAATTTTATCTGTTTTGGTTTTGGTCTATGTGAAATAAACTCCAAACAATCATTATTAATCAACTTTATTTTCAAGAACATTAAATTTTTGAAATTTCTGTTTTGTAGATTTATGATGGTGCTTATCTGTCTAATCTTCAGTGTCTTATCAACCATTGACCAATACTCATCATTCGCTAATGAAACTTTGTTCTGGATGGTAAGCATACGTTTTTACATCATGTTTTCATTCAGCCGTGACACATTGAATGATTCCTAAACCTAATGTAACAGGTACCTTTCTTTGCCAAGCATTCTCTCTCGTAAACGTTATTCATTTTGGTGTTATTCACTGGTATTTCAGCCATCTCATTTTTTTCGTAGCTAATTCACAGTCAATCCTTTTCCATTCCTTTCCTTTGTAAATTATTGAGTGCTAGAGACAATATAAATGAATTAATGAACCAAAAAAGTAATTTTTATCACAAAATAGTTTCAAATTACAAAATTTACTGATGTTTCACCTTCAACCAATTGTAAGTTCGGCAGAAGCTTTAATAAATATTACATGAACCCATTAGATGAAAATGGTTTACCTTAGATACTCATTATATAAAATGTAAGAAAAAGTATTCATCCGAGTTAAGAAAAAAAAAAAGAATTTATATGACTGAAAAAGAAACTAATGGACTCTAGTTCATGAATAAAATGTTTGCAAGAGAAGAGGTGTGTCACGTGATCAGTATGCACGTATTAACTTACTCCCCGTTAAAGCCGGAGTTCACGATGCGTACATTAATCATTTCTTGTCTGTGGGTGTGAAACATGGAATATTTAATATACAATTTCAAATGTTAAAATATTTATTCCTTCACTGTTATTATAAAGGCTGTTATCATTTTACAAATTATGACTCAACTTCAAAAAATGTCTCTATTCAGATTTAGTTTATCACTGAAATCTGTCAAACTGTTTACGATGAAGCGTCATATATCATTTTACCTTTTTTCTTTTTCTTTATTTTTTTTTCTTTATATATTTTTGTATTATTATTATTATTATTATTATTATTATTATTATTTTTTTTTTATTTCATTATTTCATTTTTTATTTAATTTTATTTTATATTATCTTATTTTATTTGTCATAGGGAAATAATATGCACTAAAATATTCTGAAACAGTAAAGATCGGGATATTTGTATTCTAATAACTGACAGAATGTCAAAAATAATCCTATTGTTTGAAAGATACGTGAGGAAAATGCGCAGTGTACTTGAACAGGTCAGCTGGTTCATTATCGGAAATCCTCGGGGACAAACCATTAATAATCTACAGGGTTAAAGAAAAATATTCAATAAAACTTGTAACATTTACAGATTAAACCTAATATCCCTCAAGTAATGCTTTGCGCAGAAAAATAAAATCTTTTTCGAAATTTCCTGATCTCGGATAATGGAGTGTCGACTTGTACCGGACACAGCTAAATTTGAAACCTGAAGTTAATTAAATTAAATTAAACAATATTTAACGCGCGTATATCCGTGTTGAAAAGTTCAAGCAAGAGCAGGATATTTGATTTAGTCAGGTGACGAGCTCGTAACGGCTGATCGTAATTAGTAGATTGTGTGACACAGTGGGTGTAATCGCAAACGTGCTTTCATGTCAGGTCTGCTCGTGTATGCCTGCCTTGGGCATAATAGCGAAATGTTTTGTGAAATTGGGAGTAGTGACTGAGTTAAATGAAAAGTATATAATTGTTCTAGCATGCTTGTTGTGGGCCAGCCATTCTCCGGAAAATTAGTCTGAGTGAAGAAAATCGTACAAAACTGAGTTAAAAGTGAGAATATATATGTGTGTGTGTGTCTGTGAGTGTGTGTCTGTGTGTCTACATGTGTGTGTGTGTGTGTATATATGTGTGTGTGTGTGTGTACATGTGTGTGTGTATATGTATATGTGTGTGTGTGTACATGTGTGTGTGTGTATATATATGTGTGTGTGTATATGTGTGTGTGTGTGTGTGTGTGTGTGTGTGTGTGTGCAAAGCTATTCTAGCTTGCCTAGTGTTGTCACTTCATGAAAATGTTCATCACATGGACAAAAGAAAATATCGAGTTATTTAGTTAAATATCGAAAATACCCGAGTAATAAAAATAAATTACGAGCAGGTGCATCTAAGAGCTTCTAATACAAGCATAATGATAGAGTAAAAATGTTCTACATTAATTTTCAAACATAGATTTGTGTAATGAATTTAATACATTATTAGAATTATCGTAAGTCATAGACATTCTCACAGTAACTTTCTTTATCTTTTTGTTATAACATATAACTAATATTTTTACCAGACTTGGTGACTCAGTGGTTAAGAATTTGGAACCCCTACCAGCTTGCACCCGGAGCTAATCTTAAAATGAAAGACCATTACTTTTCATTTTCTCTCTAACATACTAACACTGCAGAATTCCAGGACAGATGTGCTTCAAAAAATGACTGAATATAAATACGTTTTAATATAATTTGTTTGTCTCTTGTTTTGTTTTTTTCAGGAAATATTTCTCGTGACATTTTTTGGAGTAGAATACGCCATACGACTGTGGTCTGCTGGTTGTAGAAGTAAATACATGGGCGTCCGAGGTCGAATTAAGTTTGCAAGAAAACCCATTTCTATAATAGGTAGACATTGTTTTCATATAGAAGACACGTTTATAAATGTATACCTTGTTCTGTGTATGTTAGTACTAGACCCGTTATAAATTTACACCTTGCTTTATGCATATTAATACAAGGCATGTTATTTCGTGTAAGTTAGTTACGTGGAAGTTACTACTAAACTCTTTATTATTAACCTTCTCTCAGGTATGTTATATATAATTAATTTTGTAAATGTTTAAACACTAAAAAAAAAAAAAAAAAAAAAAAAAAAAAAAAAAATAATAACAGATGTAATTAAAAAAATAAAATTAATATAAAAAATAATAAAAGAACTAATTCACTGATTTGATTTCAGGTATTTGTAGACAGTATAACAGTAATGTATAGAATTTATTTTTGTTTTCCTTCACCTGCTGATATCGATCAGCTTAATGGGTCTTCATAAATTTACCGTGATGTTTGAACAACAGCAGCAACAGTAATGCCATTACCAACAGTACCACCATCAACAGCATAATAATAAAATGATAATAAATACAACAACAACAACAACAACAAGAATAACAGCAAAAATAATGTATCGTTTGATTTAATCGGTAAATGTGTTAACTTGCATAAAAGAAAAGGAGCACATTTCGCGGTGAAACGGTGGCTGGATTTAAAGAAACAAAACGCAAACTGCCCCTGGCAACAAACTAATATTTACCAGTTGTATCAGTGCATGCATGTGAAAGCAGTAAAACACTGCTTTCATTAGCGTATTATCACAGCTCAGTATCAACCCGAGCTCGCTAGTTAACGCATGGGCCTCAAAGAACGATGAATAAATCCTGTTTAGCACGCCCAAAAGGCCATTTCCCGATTTAACCAGGGTCCCAGAATAGATTTTTTTTTTTATTATTAAAACCGTTGTGTGTGCTTTCCTGTCGGTGGAACAATGCTTATACAATAACGAATAATAAAATAAAAAAATGTTTTATTTAACTGCTCAGTTAATACATTTTTTTTTATTCTGATGTTTTACAGGTTCATGCATGTAATTAAGGAAAATCCAGACAATAACAGAGGAAGCTGTTACTGATGTGACTTATTATTCTTTCACTATTAACAGCATGTAGAAGCTGCTGACTGATGTGGCCTCTTTTGTCGATATTATCTTTGATACCCAACAGTTGATAATTTTATGATGTGATGAGCTAACATTTAAAAAAATCACTCATTATAATATTATAACATTATAACATTATAACATTCATCACATTCACACACAAACACACACACACACACACACACACACACATTGTATATGTATTAAAATTCCATACATGTAAAAGCTATCTTTTACAACTTCTTATGTATGAGTAATTTGAAAACTTTGTTCTATTTTTACCATCTTGATGTCAGCACTGGAACATAAAATACACAGCATTATTTTGTCATTAAAAACAAATAGCAGCTTTCTAAGAATAGGACACAAGAACGAGCCGCATTGCTGTTCGCAGATAGATTCAAAATTAAAGTAGGCAGTTCCATCTATTTCAAGTTTTTATACAATGGCAGACCATCAGCCTGTGGTTAGAAGAGATTCCAAAATTCCTGTGTTTATCTAAATATACATCTGTAAAATAGTGCAAGATTGCGTCTGAAATTTAATCAGTAACAGAATCGATCATTCTCTCTGGACTTACTGAACTAGGTCATCTCAAAAGATTATTTAACCTGTGTATGGCAAATTATACGAAAGGCACAAGATGAAGAGTTGTGAATCATAGGATCAATTCGAAATTACGCGATCACTGGTCTATTTCCCATTCCACCCCAAAACTTTTTGTGGTTTGTCCTCTTTTTTTTCTAATAATAATAATAATAACAACATAGAACATTTTCAGTATTGCTCTTTTAAGAAGAAGAAGAAGACGACGAAGAAGAACGTATACAAATAATTTCTAAATTAAATGTCTTAGAAAAATATAATATTTTGATTTTTAACTTATTATTTATTTAAATTTTTTATCTACTGATAAAGAAAGCACACAGTATGTAATTTCGAATGTCTTTTTATTTATTTATTTTTCCTCATTAACAGATTTAAAAGTAGTAACAGTTATCGACGTTTTTCCTCTTCGTCATCCTGGTTCAGTTTAAATTCACTACTTAATTCTGATATCACTGTAACATGGTCTTCACATCTCAGCGTTCTTTCCCTGCTGTTGAATTTCTTCTCGCTGAAAGATAATGAAATCCTTTACAATAATGTGATCAAGTTTCCTTTGAGAGCTGCTTTCCAAATAGATGTACCGTTCAGATAGCATTGTGTAGTGTTGTTGTGGCAATACAGTGCCATTAGCAATTAATAACAATAATTTGTTACAGGAAATATCCGCACTATTTTCATGTCGTTAATATCGGAAAAATGAGGAAAACAGTCTTTGAAATTCCTCTACATATACGATCTCTGTGGCCTTCCCGCACCTGATCACATGGCAGAAATATGACCGAGGTCACTTGCACTGTTCTTGTATGCGTTCATTTAATTTATGCTTTTATCTCGCGAATACTGGAAGAATTAAAAATAGAAGATCAATAAAAATACCCGGAAAATGCGGAAATAAAATATGACTGCCAGGTTGTTTGTTTGTTTGTTTGTTTTTGTGGGCGTTTCTTTTTTTTTTTTTTTTTTTTTTTCAAATCTAACAACAATAAAATTGTACTTAGGATGAATACATTTTTTCTTTATTTATTTTTTTAAAACATTTTTTTCTTTTTAATTTCAGATTTTATAGTGGTTATTGCATCATGTGTAGTGTTTAGCATTGGCTCTGAGGGTCAGGTTTTTGCAACATCAGCCATTAGGTAAATTATTACTTTTGTTCTTTGTTTATTACAGATTCTAACTTCTAATGTTTATCACATCTTAGGACTGCTTAAGCATGCCTACCATGGACTGGTTGTATGCCCAACCTGGATTTGTGCATGCCTAGCACAGACTCAGCATGTCTGTCGTTGACCCAAGCAGGCACTTCGTGGTCTTAAGCATGCCTATCATGAACCCAAGCATGGCTATCATGGACTTAAGCACGGCTATCATGGACTTAAGCACGCCCATCATGGACTTGTGCATGCCTATATATATATATATACATATATGTGTGTGTGTGTGTGTGTGTATGTATGTGTATGTGTATGTATGTATATATGTATCTATGTATGTATGTATGTACGTATATATACGCATGTATGTACGTATATATATGTATGTATGTATGTATGTATGTATGTGTGTGTGTATGAGTGTGTGTGTGTGAAAGCGCGCGTGTGTGTGTGTGTGTGTGTGTGTGTGTGTGTGTGTGTGTGTGTGTGTGTGTAAACCCACATGTGTAACCCAGTTATCTGGCTGTTTATTTTTGTGTTCAGGTTTTAATATAAATGTGTTTTCTCCACAGAGGAGTTAGGTTTCTTCAGATTTTACGCATGCTTCACGTAGACAGACAAGGAGGAACATGGAGACTTCTAGGTTCTGTTATTTATCTTCATAGGCAGGTTAGTCAGAGAAAGATTAACTAAAATACTTCATCATTTTAAAAAACTGTGATATTAATTACCTTATTTATAGCATTAATTTGTTACACTCACACATATATATCACAATAAAAAAAAATCTATCACTCTCTCTCATATATATAAATATGTCTCTCTCTCCCCCCTTTTTCTGTCTATCTATCTAACTATATATACATAAAATATTGTCTCATGTCCTTGAAATATTTGATGTCAAGCTATCTTTAAAAGAAGAATGTTTCTAAACCTGTGTATAACAAGTGGATGTAGCATACATTTGTATGACTGTACACTTTAGTAATGATTCTATTACAGAATTGCCCAAGGAGTTGAAAGAATATAAATAGTTTCAAGGATATCACGTCAGATTGTAGCTAGTAAAGTGAATAAACAACGTATCTGGTTTTTAAGAAAGTAGTTTTATTACACTGATAGAATAATAAAACGATTTTATTATGGATTTTATTCAAATTATAATTTTCAGTTTTATTTTTTGTTTAAATATTATTTTTTATTTTTTTATTTCTTATTTTATTATTTTTTTAAATTTTTATTCATTTTAAAATTTACGTATATAATTTCAAACTGTTCATTCATTTATCTATTTATTTTCTCTATCTCAGTATCTGTCTGTATCTTTATATTTATTTTATTATTCATGTATTTTTATTTTGTTATTATTTTTTATAGTGTTTCCTTACCATTACAGCATCCTTAATAAGAGGAAATGAAAAAGAAACCCTTTAGAAAATAATCAAGAATGAAAAAAATAATTTCAGATAATTTAGTCGATGCAAAAGAAATAAAATTACTTTTTTAGTTGATTCTGCCTTTTTGTATTTTTTTTTTTTTTTTTTTTGTAGCAAATCATTTATTGATTTTTATTTTTTGTATTTTTTTTAAACCCAACAAAATAACCCTCCGAAAAAACATAACCACCCTCAAAAAAATACTCACAGCAAAACGTTTTTACGAAGTGTAAATTACATGCCAAGTAGTAACAATTATTGAGAGGACGATGAAGCCATTGTGTGCTATTGGATCAGTTTGAGAAAATCAGGTTTCACGTTTTTGATGAACAAATATCAGAGTAGAAAGTCAGTCCAGCCATGAATTGACAAGCACTGAGCTGTCTGGGCAAATAGAGTTGTTTACAAAAGCATTCACAGAGTGACATAAAGTATACCAGCACGATCTAATGAAATCAGTCTGAGTGAATGAATGAATTTCATACACTGGGAATACATTGCTAGAAAAAAAAAAATAATACTAAAATATATATATATATAAAATACAATACAGAAAACTGTATCAATCAAAGTCTAATAATTAAAAAAAAAGAGAGAGAGAAAAAAAGGCTTCAGGGACATTATCTAATAAAAACAGCCAGACACTTGAAGTTTTCGTTAAAATTATCAGCAAGATCTAATAACAAAAAGAAACCTACTCAGACTGCATTTGTTTATAAAATATCAAAATTAACTTTAAAACACAAAAACGCAAAAAATAATAAAAGTAATAAATAAAAAATAAGAAGAAAAAAATAAAAAGAAGAAAAAACAAAAAACAAAAATACAAAGAGAGAGAGAAAAAAACACTTCTTAAGGACATAAATGAAAAGTCTCATTTCTATTTTCTCTTTATTTATGTCTTTATTTTCTCTTAATTATTTTTTATTATTATTTTATCCCTAACATTACTTAGATGATCAAAAGAAATAATAAGAACAACTAATAACAAAAAACGAAGTTTTACAGTTCTTTGTTAGACAACGTCTAACTGGAAGGCAGTCTGCTTCTTGTCTGAATTAAACTTCTACATCTTCGCTACAAGTCACCATTAAAATGTCAGAAATCTTCACTTAATGTCAAACTTTCCTCTTTATATAAACAAACATGTCCTAGAGCAATGTGTTCGTCACAGTTATTTTAACTTTTATACATCAGAGATGTGTTATTAAACAACGCCAATTAAGGTACAGCGCTTTGGACACGAATAGAAATAATTATGTTCACATACATTTTTCATAGAAGGGTCGATTTGAAAATCAGTTCCTGTAATTCTAAATAAGAATTTTAAAATTCTTTTATCCACTCTGAGAAGTAATTCCAGTGTGTGTTCCTTAATATCTGATTCAAAGTTTTAAGATGCATTCTCATTTTCAAATATTTTATAATTTATATTATAATTATTATTATTTTACTTTATTTTTATTACTACTACTACTACTATTTTTGTTTGACTGATTGTTTGTTTAGTCATTTATTTATTATCAGTACTAAATAAAGTTTCAAATAGGAAAGTTTGGCATTCAGTTAAGAATTGTGGCATTTTAATTTAGTGAAAATGTAAAAGAAAGATAGCTCAAAAAGCAGACTGAAATGAACTCATATTAAAAACAATTCAAGACAACAGTTATTTTTCAGTACATTAAATTACATGAACTCAGAGAATATGTAGCAAAACAGACATAGACAGTAATACAGAATACCAGTATCATCTAATACTGTAAAATCAATTATCTCAGATTTTTTATTTAACCATTACATCACTTACATCTACTGAATTTTACCCAAGAAGATAAACAAATCTGATCGGTTAATTAAAACATCTATATATTTAAAATGAACAACCTGCAAACTAAAAAATATATTTTCACAAATCAAATCTAAGCTTCAGATTCATACTCTATCTAAAATCCTATCTTGACGTAACACATAAAAATGAAATCACCTTTCAAAATATAATTCCAGCAATTATTGATTTTGTTCTCTTTTTCATTCCAGGAACTTATAACAACATTGTATATAGGATTTCTTGGCCTTATATTTTCATCCTACTTTGTGTACTTAGCGGAGAGAGAGGATGGAAGAAAAGATTTTTCCAGCTATGCAGATGCCCTCTGGTGGGGTGTAGTAAGTAATCTGTATACACAAGTCTATGTATATTTATCTCTTTCTCTGTTAAGTTTACACACCTACATCTTGGTGCATTGTATACAGAATGATGTTGATGCGTACCTCTCACAGTTACATATACAAATCTGTATCTTTGGGAGGCCCGTGCAAAGCTGTATTAGGCCCATACAAAACTGTATTAGGCCCGTGCAAAGCTGTATTAGGCCCGTGCAAAGCTGTATTAGGCCCGTGCAAAGCAGTATTAGACCCATACAAAGCTGTATTAGTCCCCTGCAAAGCTGTATTAGGCCCATGCCAGATGGAAAATGTAGGCGTCAGTTCAAACCAACCATTAACAGTTTTTGTAATCAGTACTAAATAATAAACATTTATGTATGGGTATATGAATGTGCATGTAGTGTATGTGATGTAGTTACAAGTAACAGAACAGAAAAAAAAAAAGAAAATAATAATCTTTATCAAAGGGTCACACTTTGCCTCTTCTAAGGTGAGCAGATCGATACCATCCCCTTCCCCACTTGCTATTATCTGATCTTAGATTCTTGATTGCCGATATAAATCCTGTATATAGTTTGAAGTTAAGATTATGTTAATGATGAGCTGAATTGCACAAACGATTAATATTGATCATTCTATAAGTGACCTTATGTAAATGTTCTCAGACACGCATCTTTTTCGTATTATAAAAATCTGAAGTGCATAATATGCACACACTATATACAATACTACAAACACATTTTTCATATGTATTGATATAATACAAACAGCCACATGGATACAGACATACAGCCGTTATGGAAACATTTATATTTTAATTATTTGTTTTATTTTATTATTGTTTAATGTTTTATTTTCAGATCACTGTGATGACTATAGGATATGGTGATAAAGTTCCTCAAACATGGATGGGTAAAATTGTAGCCTCCTGTTTTGCTGTTTTTGCAATCTCTTTCTTTGCTCTTCCAGCAGTAAGTTTTATAAATTAAATACATATATCTTTTAATTCGACTACATTTTCCAATACATTGTCCTTCAGTGTTTTCTTTTTTCTGTATTTCTGTATTTCTGTTATTCTTCAATATTATTGTCATTATTATTATTATCATCATAGTAATATTATTACTATTACTATTAGTGATGTTCTTTTTATTGCAGTAAATTTATATATTTGACACTGTATTGTATTGTGTTACATTATATTATATTATATTATATTATATTATATTATATTACATTATATATTTGTTATTTTTGCTTTAGGAGTTTATATTTGTTTAGTTTATTATGTTTTGTCCTTTTTTGAAGAAAAAAATAATTACTAAAATATTATTCGTTTTTTTTTTTTTTAATTGTTTTAAGAATATTTATTTCCTTTGTTTTTCAGGGTATTTTAGGATCAGGGTTTGCCTTAAAGGTTCAACAAAAACAGAGACAGAAACATTTTAACAGACAAATTCCAGCAGCAGCCACATTAATACAGGTATTCATATTTCTATATTTACATGATTTATTGATAACTTAAATAACTTTAAAAAACTATCCAGTTTTAAAATCTATTTAGGTAAAAAATAAAATTATAATATTTGTTGAAAGCTATATATATCACAACTGAAGTAAAATTAACATCATTATTCGTATTGTTATAACTATATTAAATTTATTTATCTATTATTACTGTTATTATTATTAATATTATTACTATTATTATCATTATTATTAATACTGTTATTATTGTTACTATTATCATTACTATTATCATCATCATCATCATTATTATCATTATCATTACTATTATTGTTGTTGTTAGGTATTATTTATTTATTAACTATTATTATTATCAATTCCTTCTTTCATTCATTCAAGTATACATCAGTCAACGTATTCATCCTTAACCCACTCATTCATTCATATTTTCTCTCTCTCTCTCTCTCTCTCTCTCTCTCTCTCTCTCTCTCTCTCTCTCTCTCTCTCTCTCTCTCTCTCTCTCTCTCTCAGTGTTTATGGAGATGCTACGCATCTGACCCGTCATCGAAGTCTGAGGCCACGTGGAAGATTCACGTCCACGACCCTGCAAACGAGGAGACGATGTTCGCGCGTGTTGCACGTCGTGCCAGCCTCACACTACGTAAGCGTCGAATGTCCCGTCTCGATTCTTCAGCAGCTCCTGCGAGCCGAATGAACCCACTCAGTCCTGTCAATCAGTCAGTTTTCCAACATCGGGACAGTTTTCCGTCATTGTCTTTTGCTGAAGAAAAATTGGGTTAGTTCAGAGAACGTTAACCTTTAAATTAAGAATTTAAATAACAAAAAAAAAAAAAAAAAAAAAAAAAAAAAAAATACATACCGATAAAATATTACATTTGAAAAAAGAAAAATAATAATAATAATAATAACAAAAAAAATAATAATAATGAAATAACATTTGGAACAAAAATGATTTGAAAAAAAAGAAGAAAAAAGATGATTATTATTATTTAAAAATAATGATTATTTTAAAAACAAAATATTTGAAAACTAAAGTGATATTTAAAAAAAAAGCTTCCAAAAATGTTTATTTCCAAAACAGTATTGAAAACATAATGAGTATTTTAAAAAAAAAAAAAAAAAAAAAAAATAAAAATACTGTTTTTTCTAAAAGAAATAAGAAAGAAAACGATAGAATTAAATATAAATAAAATGAAATAAAGCTTCATGGATGATATTTGGTGTAATTAAAGCATGTTTACTCCATTGGTCTACTCTTACTCATTAGCATCAAAGGATCTTTTACATGCGCCTTCCCATAGACAGAGCATACGAACACCTTGATAAACTAATTGTGGAGCATCTTTTAGAATGATGATTAGTTCTTGTCTTTACTAACAATGACTAAGCTACAGACTTCTTATTTGGTATCTATTGACTCTGAAGATGGTAACTTCTTACTTAGATAATTCATTAACCTAAGGCTGAAATGTATCTGCCAGTTTACAGTATTTAAAAATACAAGTGGAAGCACAGTACTTTGTCAAATAATTTGATACACTGGTAAAAACTGTATTAGCATTTGATAATTAAGTCATAATATACTTTCATTTTGTTATAATTAAATAATTGCTCAAGGATTGAATTTGTAATTTTATTTAAATTATTGCTAATAATTTAGATATTTTTCTGGGCAGTTTAAACATCTACGATTTAAACAAGGTGTGAGGTGCACATTGTGATGAATTATAATTATCAAGATAAGTTTAATTTCATTATAATTTAGACAAAAAATAAAATAAATAAATAAATAAGTATGAGTTATGTAAGTTGGGCAGATATTTAAATTTAGTTCATATTTTAACTGATAAAGGTTCCAGAAAAACTTTAATAAAAACAAAAAATATAGCTGATAGATGAATACTCTGAGGTAGCAAGCAGACTGTTGTACATGGAAAAAAAAACAGCATTAAAATGTAGACAACCCTGCTTTTAGTACTCTGCTATCGTTTGTGTTTGTGTCTTCTTCTTGTTTCTAGTAATCTTTTTTTTTTTTAACCATTCAGTTGTATTGTCATTGTACAGTAGTTTAGTTATGTATGTATACATGTATTTTTATATGCTTAGCATAACTAATACTTTTTACACATATTTCGTAGTATTGTAATTTGATATCATATTTTTGAGGTCCTCATACTTTATCAGAAAGCATTACACAACATTATATTTTCTCCTGATATAAATATTACTTTGGACATCATCTTTTCATCACATTGTTATAAAATAAGAGAAGCTGGACTTTTATCAGAATTTCAGAGTAAGGAAGGTTTGACAGTCGCGTACATCCATACATGTGAAGAAACATACACATGCAGCTGCATGCATATAGACATCTGGGGCGGATCCAGTTTTTCTGATGAGGGGTCCATGACAAAAAGGGCACCATGACGTTATGAAAAGGCACTGTTAAAATTACACACCGTTCACATGGACCATAATATAACATTGCTACAACAGGGACGCTGGCAGACGTATTTTACAGTGTTCTATACATTGACAGAAATTTTAAGAAACTAAATAAATTTGTAAAAAACCTAAGAATCCTAAATAAAAAAGACACTTCTCAAATTTAAGGCTGAGTTCAAACACATCCTCTCGAGTCCTGCAGCTTTGCTTTTGTGTTAATCTACCCTGCACACAATCTCTCTCTCTCTCTCTCTCTCTCTCTCTCTCTCTCTCTCTCTCTCTCTCTCTCTCTCTCTCACACACACACACAACAAATACAAACACACGTAAAAACAGACACAACACATATACATACATACACACATAAAGAAGCATAAATAATCAGAGAATAAAAGATAAAAACGAATGGATGCATATACCCAATTTTAAACGCACGCACGCACGCATACTCACATGCACGCATAATGAAACGTACATAAGCATACATACAGAGAATAAAAGATAAAAATGAATTGATGCATTTACCCAATTTCACACACACACAGACATTTATATTGTACACACACACATACACATACTGTTAATGGAGAAATGAACTACCAAGAGAGAAAACGACAAGTGTACACACTGTAGTGCAGAATGAGCTTTACTTCAGGTATTCATCGTGGTAACAGAAAGGACAGTCATCGTCCAAGTATATGTGGAGGCAGTGAACAGTATGACGATACAGACTATGACGAAGAGGAAAACACAGAAAAAGTGGTGCAGTGAGTTTATTTATTTATTTATTTATTTAGTTATTTATTTTTTTGTTGTTGTCATTAATTCATTCATTTTTTAATTAATTAATTTATTTATTTCATCTATCTAGTCATTTTATATATTTATTTAGTTAGTTAGTTATTTTCTTACTTATTTTTTATTTATTTATTTATTTATTTATTTATTTATTTATTTACTTATTTATGAAAATACAAACGAAAATAGACCGATCTCCATTTAATTAATATTTCTATATATTTATGTAAATTTACATCATTTATATTTTCATGGTAAAAAACAATTAGACTTTTCTCCATTAAATAACTTCTGTAATTGTTTTTTTTTTTTTTTTTTTTTTTTTTACAAATTTAATAGAAAAATAAATTACTTTGATTCTTCCCTAAGAATGTTAATTTATTTTAATACTTTGTCATTTTAGTCTTTTAAATTCTAATATTCAAAATAATATATGTATATATATATATATTTTTTTTTTTTTATATTTTAATAAAAGAGATAAATTTAAATGTAATACTTTATCAGATATTTTAACATTTGAAAAATATTTATTGCCTTTTTGATGTTAAGATGTTAAAGTGAATGGACTTGCAAAAACCTGAATGCATTTTATTATTAAAACAAACAAAAAAAAAAAAAATCACAATAATTACTTTTTATTTAATTTCAGGCTGACAGAAGCACACAAAACAGCAATTAGAGTACTGAGAAAAATAAAATATTTTGTAGCTAGAAGAAAATTCCAGGCAAATATGTCCAGCCTCCGTATTTTCGTATTTGTATTGGAGAAAGCGAGAAAGAGATACATTCATATTATACATAAATTCACACACACACACACGCACACGCACGCACACGCACTCAAACACTCACACTTACATATACACATACACATATATACATACATATACACATACACATATATACATACATACATACATTACTACATATATATATACACACACACACACACAAAACAGACACACACACATACACTCATACACATCCGTTCATCCGTCCATCAAACAAACAGACTTACACTTGGGGAAAAAATGTAACTATTATGTCTGATATATATAAAATATGCTAGAAATCCAAATAGAGTGATATTTATATAGATGCATGTGTTTAACAATAAATATTTATGTTTACAGCAAGCACGTAAATCATAGTGTACACGTTATAGAGCACTATCTGTATGTGCTTGTGTAATGTTTCTAGTTATCTAACAGTATATATTTATGTTTACAGCAAGCACGTAAGCCGTACGATGTACGTGATGTGATAGAACAGTATTCTCAGGGACATTTAAACATGATGGTTAGAATTAAAGAACTTCAGAGAAGGTAACTTTCAGTCTACAGCTCTATCTCCACAGACACATAAATAGAATGAATGAGTCACCGAAGCAAAGTCTGTTCATTTCTTGTTTTACTATTATGTTTTTACTGAATTATTGCTGTCTGAGGAATGGTGCGTAAAAACGGTTCACTAGCCTAAAACTTTAAAAAAAATCTGTCTCCCACATAGCAAAAATGTTTCTGGGATACCTGGGCTAAATGTTTTGATGGTAAATTGGCATTAAGGGCTATGGTCCGGTTTTTTTTATAATAAGTGAATATAGCTCAGTAGATAGCAGTACTCTGGTAGTGATGCTGATGAGTGTATATGAGTGAATAAAATTCAGGGAAAATTAACGTTGGTATTAAGGGCTATTGTCCGTGTTGATATTAAGTGTTTCCAGTTGTTTTTTTCATTACACCCAGCGTATCATCCGATACTCACGAGAATCATGTAAACTAGCCATCCCTTTTAGGGACAACGCTGATATCCAGAGGTATTGATACGGACTATAACACGAATACAATGGACTGACCAAAGTTAATCCGATACAACCCAACTCCCACCTAGCCAAAACCCAATGTTGTTGTAATAGATTGATTTTGTTAGGTTTCTGGCTAGGTGGGAGGACACCGTAAAAACAGTAATTAGTGCTATGCAGAAAACGAGTTGACAGCAGGATTAACATCTTTAATACCATATATCTGATATCACACAAAAAGATATTAAATAAAACATTTCTTTCATTTCAAGACAATGTGAAATATTCATTTGTACTACTGATAAAAATACCCTAAGGAATGGTTGTTTAAAATTATAATAATTTTTTTTTCTCTTCATTTTTCATTTCTCAAGATTATTAACATTAAAAATATACGAAACAAATATTTATTTAATCATTTTTCATCATTCATTCATTATTCCTCCCAAACACTCATATTTTTATTCATCTATTCATTCACTTATCTATTCGTTCACTCTCTATTTAGTAATTCATAGTCAGTTATTAATAAATCTTATCAGTTATTCATTCATTCATGTATTCATCAATAGATTCATCTATTCATCCATTCATCAACAGATTCATCTATTCATCCATTCATCAATAGATTCATCTATTCATTCATTTTATCAATAGATTCATCTATTCATTCATTCATCAACAGATTCATCGATTCATTCATTCATCAACAGATTCATTTATTCAATCACTCATTTCTTCATTCACCTTTCTATTCATATATTCATTAGTTCGTAGTCTCGTTCATTCATTCACTCATTTTTTTCATTCATTCATTCACTGTTTTATTTCAGACTAGATCAGACTCTAGGAAAACCTTGCACATTGTACTCCAGTCAGTCACGTGACAAGGACAAACTCACCGTTAGTGCTCGTGTGGTTAGAATGGAAAATGAGGTTTGCAATTAAAATAATTTGATTTCGTTACATCCATTGTGTTTATCTTATTCTTTTTCTTTCCAATTATTTCTTCTTCTTCATTTCTTTTTCTTTCTTTCTTTTTTCTTTTTTTTTTTTTTTTTTTTTTTTTTAATTTGGTATCTATTAATGTTATTAATATATTTATTTATTTATTTATTTATTATTAAATTGTATTTCTTCTTCTTCTTCTTCTTCTTCTTCTTATTATTATTATTATTATTATTATTATTTTTAAAAATTCCTCTATTAAAATATAAAATTAATGTTTTCTTTTTATCGCTTCAGATTTTACGACTTGATCAGAAGATGGATCAAGTGATCTATCTACTCAACACATTACTGAAACAACGACAGGTTAACGAGGGATCCAAGGAAGACCAAGTGTGATTACAAGTCACTGTAATAGACGCGAAGCAGCTAGAGTGAAAGAAAAAAACAAACATTCTCTGACATTGTACATTGTGAATTATGAGAGGCTGGTTTCCTCTCTATATTTTTATAATTTCTCTCAAACAGTTCCTGTTATTACAGGTACTTGGCCATGTATCTGGTTTCCAGAAAAACGGCTTTAGAAGTAGATTAATTTGTATCTGAAAAATGTAATTTCATTTTTTACATTTCATTATTTATGTGATATTTTTGGTATATATTATGCCTTTGTCCAGAAAAATCCAGAAATATGGGTTAATTCTTATAATATCCACCTTATCAAATGTATTTGTATTATTAGTATGATTATTATCATCACCATTATATTTTCTTTTTTTTCTTTTTTATAATTAATTTATTTCGGTGGTCAAGATTGTCACATTATTTATATTCAGAGTTTATTCATCTGAAATGGTCACAAACATACGAATTTATTAACTTTGAAAATCACTATTTTAATTTTCTTTAATTATGAAAGGTTGAAGCCGGACATCAGAGAGATTCTTTGAACTTTGACCTTAATTTTCTGTGGTTTTGTTAAATATAAAAAGCAGAGGCCAGCAGAAATGCTGTGCATTGTTTGTGGTTGTTTTTACTAAATAAATACCGTGGTTTGATAAAATATAATTTGTTGTTTAAGATGCAAAAGTATAAGATAATTTTTTTTTTTTAAAGTATTTATTCTGAATAAAAAGAAGTTTAACATATTTATAACATCCGCGACGATTATATAGTGATAAAATATTTAATAACAACAACAACAACAACAACAACAGCAGTAATAAATTATAATGATAGCAATGATCAACCGTTCTTTTCTTTTTTAAATCTCTCTCTCTCTCTCTCTCTCTCTCTCTCTCTCTCTCTCTCTCTCTCTCTCTCTCTCTCTCTCTCTCTCTCTCTCTCTCATACTAAAAAATATTTAAAAATCCATATATGAGATGAAATTACATAAACAAAAACAATAACAGATTATATTCTTTTATTGCGAATATGGATACACTTAAAATAAATACAAGACTAAATAAATATTTATAGGAAAGCAAACTGAAATCAAGATATACACAAAGAGCGTACTGATAAAATTAAAGAGTATTATACTGTGCGTGAAAGAAAAAATAAAATACAAAATACAAATTAACGTTGGACAATTTTTTACGTGATGCACGTGGTCTCATGCAGGTTGGTACGATTTGTCGAGCAGTGCAAACGCGCCTTAAGAAATTATTTCATTTCAGATACGGCTGAAAGTTTCGTTAAAGATTAATCCAAAGATACACTGTTCATAATATTTAATAACAAATTTGCCAAATAAATTCTGAAAATGTTCTATAAATGGATTCCTAATTTATTAAAATAAATTTGCTATTAACACAAGCAAGCTATAAAATATTAAATACTTGAAAATATTTACAACTGTTTAAATAATAATTCAAGAAATATAAATGAAATTAAATTATAATCAAACATTCTTGTTAAAAATTAATATTATTATTATTTAAATGTCGGTTTTTTAAGTATGGTGTGCTTGTGTGTGTATATTTCTATTTAATAACTCTTGCTTTTCAGAATTTTTTTTTTTTTTTTTTTTTTTACTTGAGTATAAACAAATTAATGAAAAGAAATATAAAAAGTAACTAACTTGTAGTTAAATATTTTTATCTTTCGAATTTCAAGTTATATTTTATCTAAATCAAACTAAAATTGTCCAAGTCTAAAACAAAAGATAATAATAATGTGTATATAAGTATTTATCCATATAAGTATTAATATATATGTCCTTTAAATATTACTATTGATAAAAATATAAAGAAACAGTCAAAACATGCATCTCGCACAAAATAACATAGAATATTAGCGAACACAACGTAATTATTGAGTGTATTTGTCATACTCAAAGTAGATATATTCAGCATCAGTTATTTGTATATAATTAATTATTATCATTATGCATCATTTCTCAAACAGCGATTCAGAAAACAACAGAACAGTTATCAGAAAATAAAAACAAAACAAAACAAAAAGAAAAAATCGTAAAATTTACAAAATATTTTGCATCTATTTTAAATGTTTAACCATTAAAGTTCTTTTAATCCTTTTTATATTATTATTATTATTATTATTATTAAATATTATTATCATTTTTATTATTAAATATTATTATTATTATTTAATTTTTTTAATTTTTTTTTTGTTTTGCCTCACTTAATGAGATAGGCAGTAGGTCACAGTATGAATAAAACATTGACACGTTTCCTTTTAACCTTGACTTTTGTATGAAGCGTATTAAAGCTCGTTGACAGGTTAATACAATTAACATTCCTTACACCAAGTGTCACGGTGACTTCGTTCACTTAATATCACCTGACAATATAGGTGTAAACAAAAATTAAAATTAGAAGATAAGATTAATAAACCCGAACGTTCCAGAAACACTAATGCCAAATGTACATACTTAAAAAAAAAAAAAAAAAAAAAAAAAAATTAAATAAAAATGTCAGAAAAGACAGTGCTACGTGTTGCGTGCAGTATGAAATAAAATAAATATACAGAACATTAATATTCACTGTGATATACGCCGATCGAATGTGCTAAAACGTGTATACCGAGATACAGAATAAAATTCATAATAGAAGCAAAGGAAAAAAATTATAAATTATATATTGTAAGCTATTTGTTTGTTATTGTTTTCTAAACACAATACTAGCTAGGTAAGTACACTGAAGCAATCAAAAATCAAAAAAAAAAAAAAAAAAAAAATCAAATATTATTTTAAAATCAGCCAGCAAACTCTACAGTTTATTGTACAACGCAGATAGACCAATCCCAAGTCCTCGCGGATCCTGTTAGTAATCCGGGAAGTAAAAAAATCTTATTTTCAGTTGTTCCGTTACGTAGAATTATAAAATTCCTGGAATATAGAAAAGAGTAATTGCTTTTCGCAATAAAATTATCTACCGTGTGTTCTGTTTGTGTTTTAAGTGTATCTTTCTCTAAAACAGAGCAGAAGTATGTGTGTTTTATTTTATTTTGTTGTTATTTCATTTTATCATATAAAACTAGTTTTGTTTTAATCAGCTCGCATTAGGATTAGTTTATATTAAACTGAACAGTCCGTTTGTACAGCACAAATTTCGTATATAGAGAAAAAGTATTGTAGAGGAAATGTACATATTAGCTGTTAAAGACAAGAACTTCAAAATGAACTGCTTGCAAGTGTTATTAAATCATTATACTATCTGTATTGTGATCTCATCAATGTACCCATGAATTTATTGTATTAATTAATAAGTTTTCTGCGGTGGAGTATCAGCTCGCTGTTAACTTTTGTCTTCACGAAGGTAACGAAAGCTGGGAAGTAGACAGATTGCAGTCACCGTGTACCGCTGTGTAGAATTTATTTTTAGACTGTTTATCCTGGTTTTCTACTTCTCGAGAGCTGTTATGTAACTGGGAATGGCGGTCGTTACAAAGTACCAAGACATACCTTGACATAGCCAATAACAGCTATATTACAGATAGGCTAGTCACAGTTAATAGGTTTAATAATGGTTGTAAACAGTATTTTAAAAATACATGTGAAAAACAAAATTAAAATACTGACCACTGATTTGACATAAAACAATATTAATGCATATAAAAGTGGTTTATTAGCCCTCATCCCCCATTAGAAAAAATATATAAAAATCTTTAAAATATCGGATTCATAAACGTGGATAACGGAAAACTGAACAAAATATTTATTTATTTATTTATTTATTTATTTATTTAAACACCTTTTAACA
>CM022665.1:21750001-22152501 GCA_012295275.1 Chrysomallon squamiferum | reverse complement strand
TTGTTGCACGGAACGCTCAGTCAATAAAGAATAGAAAGTTTTTGTTTTCATGTATATTTTTTTGTTTTCTCTTCTATTGGACACGTTCCAACTGACAGAGGATTTGTAGGGTCGGACCTGCCTGTAGTGTGTCGTTTTGTAATAAAGTGATCGAAATGTAATTCAAAAAAAAAAAAAAAAAAAAATTTGTAAGTAACAGATTTGTTTTTAGTATTCTTTCGTAGAATTATCATTATTTATTATTTTATTTTATTTTATTTTATTATTATTATTTTGTTTTATTATTATTTGTTTGTTTGTTTGTTTTCTATGTCAGATACTGATAGGTGAGTGTAAGGGAGTTGGGTTTTTACTGCGAGTGAATCAGAAACGTATAACAGAATCATGACCGAAGTGTGGTTACATACACTTGAAATGTCAGTATAAAAATTTCATTTTAAATTAACGGTCAGGACGTTTACCCCAACCTCCAGATCATGCTGTGACTGCAGTCCGCACTTCAGCAACAACAGCTGAATGAGAGAGAAGCATCAGTGGACTCAGACATCTGAACAGCCACCTCAGATCAACAGTGACAGTGAGTCATCTGAATGGACTGGCGTTTATAAAGCTGCTCGGTGACATTGACGTCGATGTGCCTGCGTTCACTTTGAAATTCAGGAAGACAATATTGCAGTCGTAGTGTCTGTTTTTTTTTTTTTTTTTTTGTGTGTGTGTGTGTTTTCAGTAAAAGAACATTTTTAAAGTTTTCCGGAGAAAATCACACTTACTTCAAATCAGTGTTTCGTCTACACCATTTGCCTAAAACTGTTCAATTTCCGTGTTTGTGTAATGGTGTCATATAATCTTTCAAACAACATTTGCATCAAGTCAGGAGTTCAATTTTTAACCCAGATATTTCTCTAAATATCCATAAACATTTTAATCATTATAAAATAGATCTTCATGATGATGGACGAAAGTTCCATGTTAACCATTACAGTTTTATTGTTATTGTTATTGTTATTATTTTTAAAATCACATAAAACTGTTGATGAGATGACTGAGTAGACATTTATTAGTGTAAGCATTTGTAACTGCGTGTGAATGCACTTGCGTAAGTATGTACTTAGGTAAATATGCAAGTAAATTATATATATATTGATGTATGTGTGCATGTATTCTGAAAAATACGTACCAAAGTATTGATGTACGTATGTAAGTACGTCCATACCTAAGTATGTATGTGTGTAAACACGTCCGTACCTATGTATGTTGACTAATGTAATGTATATTACAGTGTCCTTTGATCAGTTTAATTTTAATTAGCTTGTACTGATTTGTTTTTAGCTAAGTATTTATTATTTTACCACTTCATTTTAAAAATATATAATCACATACAAAAATCATTTTAAAATTATACACAGAAGTGTTCAGGAGACTACACAGATAAACAATGCAATAAAATAAAATATATTTAAAACTATTTCATAAATCTTTCTCCATGTTACAAAACTGTGACATCTCAAAAAAGCGTTCTTAGAAAAGCCTGTCTTTGGAAACATTTCAAATTATTTCCGCACCTTTTAATGAATTGATTCTTAAAACAACTGAAAACATGTCTTTATATGAGTTCTGACGGGATTATTCAGAAAATTGTATAGAGTAAAATGTTCTCTAAACTTGTTTTGTTTTGTTTTTGTTTTTGTTTTTGTTTGTTTTGTTTTTTTGTTGTTTTTATGTAAGCTATCTCGGGATATGATGCTATTGGAGTTAACACATTGCGCCGATTGTAAACTATCGGGAAAATTACTTTATCTCTCTCTTTACATTTGCCCGATTCAACGTTTGCTCCAAATGGTTTCTATTTGTAACGTGCGATTCCGAAAAGCTTCTCGTTCGAGTCTCATGAGGTCTGTTTTGGCTTTTGAATTTTCGAGTCTAAGAGTGAAATCTTAATGCTGGATAGTTCAATTGTTTTTTATTTATCTGATCCTGTTCCATAGAAGAGATATGATTCTATACAGTTTATTACCACTGGTTGGCCAAATGGCTTTTTTGTAATATTTTCTACTGTGGAGTTGTCTACGGAATTCGTGGATGTAGTTTTCTCTTGATAAAATAACATTTGCCGTTAGCCGGTTTGATTACTCTAGTGCAGATTTTAGTAAACAGTTGAGAGCACGTTGTTCCTGAACAG
The DNA here is from genome assembly GCA_012295275.1 of Chrysomallon squamiferum. NCBI lineage: Eukaryota > Metazoa > Mollusca > Gastropoda > Neomphalida > Peltospiridae > Chrysomallon > Chrysomallon squamiferum. The sequence continues at coordinate 22,150,322 of CM022665.1, read as the reverse complement.
ATACATTTTCTTTATTCAAATGAACTATTAAATTTCGAACATTTTCAAATACATTTTTGTGACTTAAAAGATCTATCTTTCAAGGATGGGACCTGATTTTTCAGTGAACAGTAATTTTTTCTCAACGTAAGTCTTTAAAATAACCACCTAATTTAGTTTCATGTTCAGATATAGCTGTGTCCATTACGTCGTTACCAAGAAATGCTTTTAAAAAAGTTTTGGTTTCTGGGAAGGGAACAAAATTAGAACCTCGGACCAGTGGTGACTTTTCGGCAGCTGTTAGAAAATTATCGTTGTTTTTTTTAGATTTACGATGTTTGTATCTAACCCAGTGTATTTTCTTTTACCAGAATTCAATTTATATTTATTCTTGTTTTTGAAATCCAGTTTAGATACTGTTAGATGTATCTTTGATAAAACTCTTTACTGGGGATTGCCCGTATTATGTTTCTGAATCTGAATCTGGGCAGGTTTCGTATTTTTGTACCTAACCCCTCCCATCATTCTCTCTAAACTCGCATCAGTTTATTATTTACTCTCTCTCAAATTATAAACATTTACATATTGCTTCAGAAACCCCCGCTTACCTCCTAAACTTTAATTCGCCACTGTCTATAATAGGTTGTAATAATAGTTTAATCTGGGCTGTACTGACAAAATGTTTAGCTTTTTGTATTTCCTTTAATGTTGCATCCAAAACTATCATGACCAATCGAGGAAATTAAAAAACTATGTAATCACTTCCATTTCACGGCAGTTTACCGAACAAAGTTCATTTAGTCATACACAAACTGTTTTTATTGCTTTTCATTTAGTCATTCACACAAGTTGTTTTTGTTGGGGGGGGGAGGCTTGTGGTTTTTTTTTATATGCTCTCATGGTTGCCCCAAAACAAACATTTTTCACATGGTCAAGTAACTGCCCATTTCCGAAGTTGTTTTTACAAGTGCTAATATAAATACAACTCTAAATTAATATATAAAATTTTTAAAAATTAATTTCAGCATGATTTTTTCTCATTACCAAGTCTGAAACAGCATTGTTTTACAATGTATACCACTTTCAAAATTTTTATTTTTATTATTGCCACTAGTATTTTTTTCCCCCTTTTTTTTTTTTTTTTTTGTTTTTGTTTCACGTATCTCCTTCTCGAAGACAAAAAAAAATTAAAAATTAAAAAACTATATAAAGGTTCAGCCGGTAATTAAAAATCAACTTCAAAATAAAGATTTATCTGACTTTATTTCAAAACTGCATCTGACAAAAATTTTAATACACACATTCATAATAGAATTACAGACAAACAATATACAAATAATAGTGAATAAAGAACTCGTTTTTTTTATACAATATTTTTACCTTACTTCCCACAAAATAATATACAAATTAATAACTAAAGTAACAGAAAAATAAACATTGTCATTAAATTTAAAATTAATGAACTGATATAAATAAAAATAAAATTTAGCTTTTTTTCTTTAAACTATTAATTATTGTATTCAGAACAAAAAGAAATAATACAGCCTATTTAAATCAAATCCTCATTTTAATCATAAAAAATAATAAGCACCCCAGATATATAAAGTGTAAACATACATACATGTGTTCATTATCTTATGTTTACATAAACTAAGATACAAAACTGAAACCTAATCCAAATATCTTTAAAAAAAATTAAATAAATAAATAAAAACCCAGTCATTAACACAATTAGTCCTCAATAAAAAGCTGATGATATTGGAAGATTTTGAAAGTTATTAATTTTATCATCTGCATCCTTCCCAACTATATACAAGAAAAAATTAAAATCTTTTCTATTCTACTGTATGATTTGAAAACTTTTTTTTAAACTAAACAAAGCTAACTGTTAATAAAGTTCCGAGTCCACATATTCTAACACAATTCTCAACATTTTTTATTATAAAAATAATCAGAAAATGGAACAGTACTAACTTCTAAAATTCTCACAGTCAAGAAAGTTTGTAGAACAAATTAAATTCAGTCAGTTTACCACAGGCAAAACAATGACCACAATAAAAAGAAAAACATATTTATTGAAGATTAAAAACTTAAACGTTTGATCATCCAAAGAAAAACTATTTATAATTACATTTTCCTTTGAATAAAAATTCAAATGTGATTTGAAATTTTTTCTTAGAAAATACAAATATGCTGGGCACAATTTCAAATCTGAAATCTGTAGTAACTCTGAAATATAGTAACAAAAATAATTGTTTTACTTTAAATCACATGACCCATTTAATTATGAATTGCTGTATGAAATGCAGTTAAATTTATAGAGTTAACTTCCGTTATTTTCTTTATTTAAAATAAAAGAAAGTAAAAGTGTATGTATTTTAAAAATAAACCAATTAACATTCAATATTTAATTTAAAAACGGAAAAAAATATTTGTAAATTGTGCCCAGTATACCAGTATATATTTGTACACATTTTAAACAGAATAAAAATGTATATAATAACCTGAAAAACTGTCTCAGTAATTCATGGTGTTAAATATAACAATACTTGAGACGCACTCATTAAAAATGTGGTAAATTAAAAAGTTCAGAATCTAAAAAGGTTTGTGGTTTTCGTTTTTTGGGCGGTTTATTATTATTATTTTTTTTATTTATCTAATGTTTATTAATCTTGTTAAGATAGTGATATTACTCTAGGCAAGGTGAAAAAAAAAAAAAAAAAAAAACATTTCTTTACAAAAGAACAAACCGTCACTTCTAAACTGAATATCTATAAACAGTGTTTACTTATTTAACAAATGGATATTTTCATTTTTAAATATACACTATGCTAACATTTTTTTTTTTTTTTTTTTTTTTTTTTTTTAAATACGAATAATAATATAAAGAAATTTAGCAGATTAATTGGCAGCTTTAATTTTTGGGCTCAAATGAAAACAAACAATTTTCCTAATTTGAAAAAAATCAACAACAGAAAATAGATAATTTAAGAAACATATTTTAAAGATCAACAGAAAATAGACAGTTTAAGAAACATTTTAAAGATCAACAGAAAAAAAATTCACTAAAACAAAGGCATGAATTAAAAATTTAGCTGTCCTACTGAACAGAACAATTAACTGGCAAGCAAGTTATTTAATAATAAAGATAACACAAGAATATACAATTACCATGGTTAAGATGCCTATTTAATTTCTGACTTATTCTTTTCTGCAAATGAAGCAACTAAAAAAACAGGATGATATTATAAAAACCATCTAGAATCTCATAATGTATTTCAAATTAAAGTATATTCAAACTGTTTAATTTTATCAACTGATATAAATGAGAATCTAGCAGATAAACATTAATTTTGTTTCCCTGTTAACAGGAAAATATATACACATTTATTCCACTTAAAAAATTATCTATAATGTGCACAAAGAAAATCTATTATGACAACTGCTCAAAAATTCCAAAAATATTTACAAGTTTAAAACAGTTCATCAAAATATATGATAAATAATGGAACTGGCTATTCACAACTTTGGCTAATTTTATTAATTATAAACAGGAGAATGAACTTTATAAAATGTAGCTTGTGGGATTAAGTTGTTTTCATTGGCCAAGTTATATTCAAACAATATAGTTCATTAGTCCAGAAACTTTTTAAAATGCTAACAAGGATTTATTTAAAGTTTAAATGCTAAATTTCTTCAAAACAGAGTTATTATTTTCTCCAGGCAGTGAGAGTCATATTTAATTTTATATTATACACATGGTACCATCTCTTTGATATCAATTAAGTCCAATAACATTTCATCAAAACGGCCAATGTTACATAATACATTTCTCCACAACACAAAAGAAAAATCCAAGCCTCCTTAGCCAAAATGATAAAAGACTATACCTCTGTCAGATCAACTGATCATATCTATATTATTTTCTCAGACACAATGTCCATGAGAAAAAAAAAAAAAAATGACTGATGACGAAGAAAGAAATGTTGGTATCCATTCGTCAAATCTGGAAGAATAAAAAAAAATGCATTACATTAAAGTACATGTATACAAACCTGCATAGTTACTATGCAAGCACTGTACCAAGGATCAAAGACACTAGCAATGTGACAGGTATGAAGCCACATGGTGAGTTGAATGCTCAAGCCTTAATGCCTGAAGTATGTAAAAGGTATTTTTTCATCCTTTTCTTTTCGTATTCTTGAAATTGGGCTCATTAAAGAAAGTAGTTAGATCAAATAAAACATTATATGACAATATTAAAAAAACATCCCTTCTCTGTTTCAGATTAAAAGCATATTCAACGTATTTCATGTTATCACCTACCTTTTAATTCTACTTTCAGCACGATTTTGTACATCACAAGCAAACATAACAACTCATATATCACACATCATTACTTTGATTGATGTAACTAATTCATATTCATAAATTTAGTGTACAAAAACAACTCAAGTATGAAGATGAAAAAACAGAATAATAACGTCTTCTGAAAGCTTATAAATAAAAACAATGATTCTCAGTCTTCTTACCTCATCAATGTCTTCACCATCAAAGTCAAATGTGACATTGTCATCAACATCCTCATCATTGATTTTAGCTGGAAATTGAAAACATAGCACTCAAATACCCATACATAAATATCTGTATTGAAGTCAGACTGCATTTTATTTTGAAAAGCATAAAAAAATAATACAAGATGTAGCAAATGTCTGTAAAACTAATTCAAACTTCAAACATATCTTTATGCTTTATAGCTACAGAATGGTCAGTATTAAAAGCTGATAACTACCATTTTCAGGCAGCTCGCCATATGCTTTCAGATTTCTGGCTTCATCTGGTGTGTATTTCTGAATGACATCAGCTTTGTTGTCCTGGTAGTCACGGAGACCAAGTAATATGATGTCACCACCATTGATCCACACCTGCATAAATTAAAAAAAAGATTGAATTATTACTTGTTTAGTGTACTTTTGTTTCTTTCAAAAAATAAAAAGTCCGATACTAAATGACAGAATACAATACAAATGGTTAAAAGAAAAACAAATTTGGCCGAACTCATAAACTGAATAAGAATACTCTGTGTGTGTGGGTGTGTGCATGTGTGTGTATGGATATGCATACATATACGAGTTTGTAAATGTGCACTTATTAAAAAGTTAAATAGTTTTATTTAAGAAATACAGGTTCCATAAATTTTGGAAATTATCCTTAATATTAATTTATCCTTTTTTTCTTTCTTTTTTTTTATTATTATTTTTATTATATTTATTTTTTATTATTTTGATGAGTAAACTATTCTACAGGGGGTTTTATAACTGAATTGTATCAAGTATACAGGTGTTACATTAATTATATTTCCTTCTGTTTGACAATTTACACTTTTAACTGTCTTGTTGAACATCTAAATGCTAGAAAAGCATTCAGTGTTATGTAAACTGGTATGAAAAGCATGGGATAAAAATGAATAAACTGACCACTTTAACACTAATTTTGGGGGGCATTTTGTACACAGTGATTAATGTGAATTTTAAATAGTAAAATACAAAAAACATTATGGAAAAACAAATAAACCTTTTTACGAAGCTTTCCTCTGATGTGACATAATCGCTTTATTCCATCAAAGCAGAGTGCTTCTAATCTCCCGTTTCCCAACATCTTTGTCACCTGAGCATACTCTGAACAAAAAATATTAATTTGTTTTTACAGTATTACTGAAACTGATGGAAGAAAGAAATGTTTTATTTACTAATATACATAAAAGATTTTAATCTACAAACATAGCTTTTAAGTACAACAATTTTTTTAAATATTTATTATTTCTTGTAAATAACAATATAAAACTGATAACCTTGCCCATCTTCCTTAAAAACCAATTCTCTTTTTTCATTTTCATTTTCATTCTTTCCTCGTCTTCGATTTTTACCTCCCTTTCCTGTAAAGAGATAAATTTAGTTAACAAAGGAAATGATATCATAATGAAATAACTGTCACTCCTGTTTCTTTAATTATACAGGAATTAAATATTAAACGTTTTATGAACTGGAATATGAATGCAAAGAAAGAAGGATGTTAATAACTTAGTCATATTATTCTGCATCACTATCTTTCTCTTAATACAAAAAAAAAAAAAAAAATGTAATCGTATCATAATTTCATAATTAAAATAGTGAATCTAATACTAATGGTCAAATGATCATGGAAACAGACTGAATAATTAATTATGAATATACTACTATTTTAGTATTTATTCGTCATTTTCGTCATGTTAATTATTTCGAGTGCCGAATTTTATTTCATTTACAGTAATTACACTGTAGAGGGACATAATGTAATATTTATTACTTAAAGGTTAATATTGTAACGTCTGCTTCTAATGTATATAACAACGATATTAACTGTTACAAAGAATTTACGTTCATTTTTACTGTTCAGTGTTCTGCTGCTTCTAGAGAAAAAGGAAAGGGGCAAACATTACTTTTGTAATGTCATATATAATCTCAAAAAATATGACTCACCTTTATTTTTTGGCATGATGAAAGAAGTAAACGGATAAGCAGATAGTTCAATCAAATATAAACGTAAAATATGGTAAACAATATTGACAACAAGAATTTATTTCAACATGTGAAAAACACAAGCCGGAAATCTATCGGAAGAAAAGCATTGTGGGTTATGGTAAACAGACATACCGCAAAATACCACAAAAACAAATTCCTCTTATAAATAAATGCATTTTAGTCCAAGTTTAAATATTTCAAAATATAAAGTTAAGTACAGGTTTGCAAAGCTCTAATAAATGTAAATTATTTATAGTTTTACCGGTTTTATGGAATAAATGCTGTTATTAATATTAAGTGATAAAACAATTTTACCAAACAGCCAGAGGAAGAGATAAATGTTTTCCTTAGCAATTGTTTTAACTATAAACTCAAGTTACAGTGCATTTTGAATCTATTATCCGTCAAAAACAAATATCGCCACGAATACATTATAAATTTATATATAAATTAAATCAAAATAAAATATTTGCTTTGCATTAAAAATAATAATGTTGAAGTATAATATTTTATTTTTTATTTTGCGTCCACTGGGCTTATAAAATACCGTAAAGAAGAAAAGCACAGATTCAACAGGATAAAAATGACTGTTACACTTTGAGCTCTTTGTCATTCTTTTATGAATAAAAAGTTCACATAGAATATTGTTTGCAATTATTTATATTGTATATTTATCACTGTTTATTTCATAATATATTTTGATACTGACAACGTTTTGATTTCGTAAATAATTTTACATCGTACCATTACATGGAAATTAGAAACAATGATACGCATATACAAATGTAGCTGGTAAACATCATTATCAATAAAAACAAAAACTATCCCCAAAACAAAAACAACAACAACAATAATAGCAGTAATAAGGCAGACTCGATCATTAGGTTGTGTAGAGCATAATAACATTACTCAGTAATTAACTTCACATTATAGTGACCAAGGACATTAAGGGGGGAAAAAATGTAAAAGCTAATACATATTTAATTCCAGAATAAGTAAATGTCATTAAAAAGAAAGAAAAAGAAAAAGAAAGCATGTGAGTTGTGTCCCTTCCCCTGTTAAATATACATACACTCGAGCAGACAAACGTAAGCATGTATAATTTAAGTAGATACCTATATAGACCAACACAGGTAGATATACATATGTATATGCACATCCATAATTATATAAGCGCACTAAGCGGCAAAACGGGCAGCAGACTAATGGATAGACTAACAAATATACAGTCTGACTGTATAGTCGACTGCTCGACCGATAAATGACAAGTAGCAAAAACAAAGGATATGATTATATTCTTGTATGCCATACAATTGTTGATTAAAGTCATTAGGTCTTCTATAGTCGTCCAAAACAATTAAAGAAAATAAGTCACAGAAATAATTATACCATGCTCCCCCAAAACAGATTAAAAAACCCAGAAGCTACAGTATTCCCTTCGAAGTGAATGTAATTATCGATAACAGAAGTGGTGGAGCGTAGACAACCAACGCCTGTGCTGTTAGTTTGATGGACTTAGAATAATTCTCCTACAAAAGATAAACCACCGTGCCATTGTAGGCCATTTTAGCGCTAAATTACCTCGCACATTGTTTCTTAACACATATTACCCGCAAGGCATATAATGTTTTTTTTTTTTTTTTTTTTTTGTACGAGATGGTATATGAAGCAGTTTATACAGTATCTTCAAATGTTTGGTTGTTATTTTTATTATGGGGAGACCATAATTAGTTTGTCTCTTTTATACTTGAACATGCTATCCATATCGAGATAAGAAATTAAATATATACAAAAGAATAAATCTTGTTTATGGAAAATTTCAGTGTATTTGTCTTGGTGTTAGCTGATGATATAATATGAAACACTCCTTAATGAGGTACAGCGACACAGCCTTTGGATCTAAAAACAATGTGTAAGTATATGAGTGTGTTTGTGTGACTGTGAGTAATATATATATATATATCTTTTACATGGAAAATATCGAAACTCTGGTGTTAGCTATTTTAATAAGTCATTTAATTTTGTTCGATTATGTTACTATGCAGTACTTGTCTATGTTTAATAAATTCTTATTTTTATTTAATTTTTTATTCATTTACTTATTTATTTATTTATTTACAACAGAAACGCACGTATACACACATAAACATGTATGCATATAGACATTAACGAATTTTTCTTATATTTTTCAAAACAATTCTTTAGTGTTTGTGTGTGTGTGTGTGTCTATATATTTATAACGAAATCCAAAAATTCATTAGTATATATACACATAAACACACACATACCTAAAGTAAAGAATAAAACATTTTTTAACAAATACAGATTAATACACTTCTAAAGATGGGTCTGTTTGATGGTTATTAATCTACTTAAAATTCTTAAAATACTTTTATCACGTATAATATAGAGGATGAAAATGAAAGGAAGAAAAGTCAAGAACATAATTTTGTTTTAGCATTTACTCTGCACATCTGTAGAGGAAATGAAATACACTGCACATTATTTATTGCATACAAATTAATACATTTCTAAAGTACAGCGTGTTTTATCTTTATTAATCATTTAACAAAGTAAAGAAGAAAACTGTTTTTAACACACAAGTTAATCATCTTCAGAAACCGAGTCTTTTGTTTCTACGCAGAAAGTAAAATATAGCCGGTTTTGTTTTAGGATTTTCCGGATTTGTTGAAGCCGGATAAATAGCTAGGATCTTGAATGCATACATACATACATACATACATACATACATACATACATACATACATACATACATACATACATACGTACGTACGTACACGTACATACATACATCTTTACATACATACATACATACATCTTTACATACATCTTTACATACATACATACATACATACATACATAAATACATACATATATACATACATACATCTTTACATACATACATACATACATACATATATATATATTTCCATACATGCATGTAAATGTATATATGGGTGTATATGCATTATTTAAACATACATACACACATACACACATTCAAATACACAGACACATACATGTATTTATTTTATTTTATTTTATTTTATTTTATTTTGTTTTGTTTTGTTTATTTATTTTTTTGTTTATTATTATTATTATTATTATTATTTTTTTTTTCCCCATTTTATTAAATGGTTTGTTTGCTTTTTGGGGGAGTGGAGTTTATTTATTTTTTTTTCCTATTGCTGATTTCAGACGATAGTATACATATGTTTCATTAGTATAATTACTCTGCATTATATACATAAAATTAATTACAATAAATATTTATAAGAGCAAGTGTCAGTATGTTTGTAAAAAAAGAAAAAAGGAACAAAATATTATCAATGTGTAAAACAGAGATATAATAATAATAATAATATGAAGTAGTATATTTCATAATAATGTCAATTCTTAATACTTATTTATTCAACAAAATCTATATGAGATCATGAAAAGATAAAACAACAAAAGAAAAAACATTGAAGGATAAGACTCCACGACATAAACAGATTATTTTTCTGGACCACTGGTGTTTATTACCAGTCGCGAATTTCTTATGCTTATGACGTCAGACGGTGACAGGAGATAGCACTACCCATAAATAAAATACCAACAAATATTTTTTAATCCATAAATCAGTTTGGTATTCATGTATACATCAATAAGGCTACAAATGTTTCAGAGTAATAATTTCAGTAACAACAAAAACAATACTGTCCATTACTGAATTATTTTAAAATGTTCAGTTAATGTCGAAATTGGCAATTCAATCTAAATCACCTCCACATACACACACACCCCTCACGCACTCCTCATGGGCGTGTCGGGGCTCTGGTTAAGGGGGTTGATTTGCCCGAAATTTTACACAGATGCGTCTGCCTTGTTTTTTACCCGACTCTTGAAGGCCAGTTAACCGCCACTGCTCCTCCAGATCTTACGCCAGTACGCTTCCCCTGATTTTCCAGTATTGTTTTACTACCCAATTATCAGGCATGCTCTGTCTTGAGATATAATGTATGATAAACGATTACAAAAGCAAACATTGTTTAGACTACCCAGGTTGTTGCTCAGGCACGACTAAGCACACCTCATTCTATAGTCATAAATGTATCAGATTAGAATAACCAGTAAGTGCAGCTACATAATGAGTTAATAATCGCAAACAATTATAACTGACGCCTCGCTTCACTGCAAAGTTGAAACATTAATGTCTATACCGTCCGCCTTCATAAAAAAAAAAAAAAAAAAAAATGTTTACGTTACTCACGTACGTATTATTTTTCACATAGTGGAAACAATGAATATTGTTATCACAATAAGATATTTTCTGTACTCGGAGGTACCCTGACAATACCTGTAGATACCGTTACACACTTATTGTTATATTTAGTTATACTGCAGCGTGTAGTTTGGCTGTTATTACTGTTAAACTGTGTGTGGATAAATACTGTTTCATTTGATAGGATATAATTGTAAGTATTATACAGTTTTTAGTTTGCCATGATTTGATACGGGAAATAAGCTATAAGTATTATTTTATATACTATTTTGGTATAGAAATGTTGCATATCCTTTTCTTTGTAAGACGGATTGATACAGAAAATAAGTTGTAAGTATGAAACAATATTACAGTATACTATGTATTTATACAGAAAGTAAGTTATAAGTATTATTTTATGTACAATATCAATAAAGACAATGTTATTCTATCATTTACAGTATAATTTGATTGGATATAGATAATACGTTGTAAATACTACTATTCCCATTACAATGTGGTTTGTTACAGAAAATAAATTTTAATATTACTGTTTTCGGTACTGTATGCTTTGATTTACAAAAAAACAGCTTGTATCATAGAATTATCAGTACAATAGTATTCCATATTTTGTTGTTATATAATATTATTTTCAGTATAACAAGGTTTGATATAGAAAATTAGTTATAAATGTTATACTGCTTTAAGTACGGTATAGTATGATATGGACAAAACATTGTAAACGTTATTTTCTTTAAACATGATGTAATGCAGAAAATAAGTTATAAGAATTATGTTCAGTACAACATGGTTTAATATAAAAAAAAAAAAAAAAGTTGTAAGTATTATGTTCAAGTATTACGATACAGAAAATATGTTGTGAGTTTTACGTTGTGTAGAAAATGGTTTGACATAGAAGTTAAGTTGTATTACTATCCCCAGTACATGTTGTTGGTTATTTTTTGTATGTCTGTCTGTTTGTGTGGAAATGAAGTTATAATTATTATTATTATTATTATAACAATTTCTAAATGAAGAATGTTCAAGAAAACACGTGTAATTTTCGAAATGAAACATACAACAATCACTCATTTCGCTCAACCGACTCTCTCAATGTAAAGAGGAATAAGAAAAATAAATACATATTAACTAATGTACCTTACACAAAAAAGAAATATTAAATTTAAAAAGAACTATTACGTGTTTATTTGTTTGTGTATGTATAAATTTGTTTAAATAATAATTTTTGAGAATCAGTCTGTTCTTAAGTAGAGCCTAACTTTAACAAATTGTTCTATTAACTATTTGTAACGTCTATTTCTTTACTTGTCAAAAAACTATTTGTAACCTGTATTTCTTTACTTGTCAAAAACCATTTGTAACCTCTATTTCTTTACTTGTCAAAAAACTATTTGTAACCTGTATTTCTTTACTTGTCCAAAACTATTTGTAACTTATATTTCTTTAGTTTACAAATTATTGTTATTGTTATTGTTATTCTTTTTACTGTCATTGTTTATTTTTATTATTTTCTTTTACTGTTATCACTATATATATATAAACAAATTGTATATTTTAAGTAATATAGAAAATGCGTTTTATTTTATTTATTTTTATTTATTTTTATTTATTTTTTTAAATCATATATCAAAATATTTATGTTTTTTCAAATTATAATTTTAAAGCTTAATAAATGAAAGTTAATTAACAGTTAATACTTTATTCATGAATTCCAACTCGGACCACCTCTCTACCTTGACAACCTCTGCAAATGGACCATTTTTCACTACTATGATTTAACAGTGTATTTTTCTTTTATATCTCGACCACCTCCAAACTCCGTACTTCGACCGTTAATTTCAGTTTTATGTCCGTATGTCGACCGAGATCAACGTGTAGCCCTGGTTTTATTCACTATAAAATTTCTATCACGTGATCACCTCCCTAAACTGACCACTTTTGACTAGACGCTTGGGGCGTCCATTTACACAGGTTTTACTGTATAATATTAGATACACATCAAAATGGTAGTAATTATTTGATTTCGTAAGACCAAACAAATTCCACGTATTATTATTATTTTTTATTTTTTTTGTGCTGTCAATGTCAAATCATTCGAAATATTAGTTACGTCTTTAAACAGTGTTGTAAATACTTAAATTCCAGTGTTGATCAATTTATTTAAATGACTAAATATGATATTTACATTACATGCATCATAGTAGATGTTCAACAACGCATTTATGTTTAATCATATATCGTTTTATGATATCAAAATTTATATAAAGTTGTTTGGTAAAAGACATTACAAAAGCTATTTCTGGGATAAATACAGGTGGGTTTTTTTTGCAATATTATGATTATTCTTTTTATTTTTATTTTTTAAATATTGTATTGAAGGTATTTTGCAGTACATACCAGTGTCGACTTACGTATTTTTATTTTCTAATTTAAATGGTAATTTTATTACTGTAGGGGTGAGGTAAGTTTATATTAATAATAATAATAATAATAATATAACAAAATAAACATTCACACGATGTCAGAGTACTTTGTTTTATATCATTTACATTATTACTGTATTTTTTGTATCATTTTAATTAATATTAGTTATAAAATGTATGTTCTTTTCAGTAAAAAATATTAAATTATTCTTAAAATAACGTTGACCTTTAACTATTTCAGTTCAGTCAGTTATACTGAATATTGTTTCACACGTTTAGTTAAATGTTTGCTCAGGAATTTTTTATATGCACTTTACCATGGAGAAAATTAATCACAGAAACTAGCGAGATCTGAAGAAATGGATGAATATGTTAATGTTTCAGTTTGAAACTTGTGAAGATGGCGCTTTGAATATGGAGAGCCCTGTTTTACAAAAACAAGTTAGATACCATCGTCTACCAGACGATAAAACACGAGAGATCGTTTTATTGTCAGCATGACATACAAAAGCAAACTGCTTTTGCAAATAGCTGTTTTGATTACTGATGTCCCTTCCCACTGAACTTCTGTTATAAACAATCATCAGAAAGCATAGCTACTTGTTCATACCTTTTTCCATGATTGCCCCCAGAAACCTTACTGTAATTTTAATTTTAGTATCCTTTATTTTTTTTTTATAAATACTATAATCAACATTTTAAAGAATACTTATTACCTTTAGTTAGTCGTCTTAAAACTAAATTATTTCATGCTTTATTTCAACAAAAAACCATTTTATTGTAGTTTTTATAATTTGAAAAACATATAAAAACAATGTTATTTAGCAGATTACGGTATATGAATTACGTTGTCCTCTCAAACGTGAAACGTGTGCTTTTCAACAAAGGTTTATTTCTGGTTGTGTATTCATGTTTGCTAAAAATAATACGCATATATAGATAGTCTAACTGAAATGCCACATCTTACTCAAGACGTATTTAAATCGGGTACCTCTGTTTATGAGCTTGTAGAGGGTTATATTAGCCTATTGAAACACACATGCTAAGTGTTTTCACAACAGATATATTAATATAAATAATTCTCTGCATGGGGTCACACAGATTTGTAAAGCGATGGCTGACCATGAGGAAATGGTTTAATTCATTTGCAGGAATCACAAAACAGTGACCATTAAACATGGATTCCTTTTACCACGGTTATACTAATTACAGAATCGTGTCGCGTGTGACAGTTAACATTAATAACCTCCTGTTGACACCTTCATATATAACAACAGTCTCTATTCAAACTAACTCAAATATCAACACTGACCATGGCAAGGTTAAAAATCTTCAGTCGACTCTATCAAGCATGATACTTTTTATTTCTAGCAAAGCTTTCATCTCCTTGAACTTTAACAAATTCTGATAATGATAGATAGCTTTTAAAGTATCTCTGCGTATTGCTATTAATTTCGGAATGAACGTACACACTTAACTTTAAGCTAAATCTAATAGGTTTACAATCGGTGCGAAAGGTTTGAAAGCTAATATATGATCATATCGAATAGCAAAAAAAGTTAGTGAGGTATGGAAAATTTATGTCAAGAGAATAACAATAAAGCGTTTTTAGAAGTCATTGTGTGTCTGCTAGTGAGAGCAATGCAACAATGATACGATCCACTGTGTTTATTTATTTTTACAAATTTTAATAGCGCAATAAAATAATGTTCTCTCTATAAACTCTGTAAATGAACGTGTGAAACAGAAGATAAAGTTACATATTATTTTTCGTTTGTTTATTTACTGGCTACAAACGGATGATTAACAACGATGATAACTTCATACATTTTACTATTAGCTGTTATTAAGTGTCAGTATCATATTTATATCAAACTATTGTATACCTATAATATGAGAGATGAAATCCGCTACCGCCACTTCATGGGCTACTCTTATCTATTAAAAGCAAGAATTTGTAAAATGCACCTTCCCAAGTAGTGACAAGACTACTCCACGGCTTAGTTGGAAAAGGCTGTCTGTAAAATGTAATGTGATATCTTACACACTGCATTTCTAGTACAATTTGTCAATAACTTTGCTAATATAATCATAACAGCAAACGTTTATGTCCACAGAATCAGTAATAGGCATGTAATATCGAAATTAATCTCAGAGTAAATTTTCTCTAGAGCAGGTTTTATGTACCGCATTTTTTCTTTCTTTCTTTTTTTCTTTTTTGTATTGTTGTTCTTGTTTTATTAATGATTTATTCGAATATAAAAATAACATTTTATATTATGCACAGCAGAAGAATAATGTGCTTTTAAGCTGAGTTTGTCATCGGCGACATCAGCGATGTCCACATCAGAAATCGACAAATCAACGTCATCTAAACTAGAACCCATCGTCGAGGACAAAACAGAAGGCGCCGTGGACAGCGGCCAGTCAAGTCCGAACCCAGATGAGTATCCCGAGCCTTCGTTTTATATCACTGAATTCAAAGATGAGGAAGTGGAATCCGTTTATTCGTCTGTAGCGTACTCTCAGAATGGCTCGGCGACGTGTGCCTCTGAATTAGAAGACAACGCTGATAACCTCTCAGAATGTTCAGAATCGGAGTCGTCGGGTAACGAGGGTTCAGTCTTGTTGGAACCACTGCTCCTCAATGATGAAGACTACGACACGGATCTCGAGCTGGACGAAGACAGTAAGTAAAATACGAAGAAAACATTCTGCAGTTATTTTACATTAAATATAATCATTTAACGAAATTGTACTCGGATACAGAAATAAGCTGCTGGTACCCTTGACTCACATATATATTTTCACTGACATATGTATCCTTGTTTTCTTCTTTTATGATGAACATATTTCGAATTTCGGCACAGTGATGACGGTCCTTTTTCTGAAATTCTGGATCCGGTCTTGAAAATATGTGTTAAGCTATTATTTTAAGTACCCAAAAGAACTGAAATGAACAGTTCATTAGAATATTGGTTAAGTGTTTTAGTTACTATATTGAACATTACAAACTTTCTAAATATTGAATTGCTGTCTTAACTAAATTATTTGATTTCACACAATGAAAAGATGACCACACACATCCCAATAACAACGTATAACTCCTTCATTCGAAAATAAAATGATATCATTACATATTTAGTCTAAATTTAAGTTTCTGTGTAAATTCTGTATAATTTTTAATTTATATTTTATTTTTAAAAATGTTACTGTTGTTTTTTTCACTATTCAAACTAAAATTGTGGATTCGATTTCAGAATGGTTGTATCCTGAAAGATACGATAGAGATACGACAGGTTTAAACAAGTATATGAGAGCGTGCAAGCTCTATGACATAAAACCTGTTCGGTATTTCATACAACACATGCAGGACGTTGAGCTGTCGTTGAAGCATCACGGGCTGGGTCCAGTGGCCATGAAAGCCATGGCAATACCTCTCGAGGTTTGTAAAATTATAAATGAATAAACTCATTTGTTAAAGGACTTTTTAATCATTTTACAATAAAAGTCTTGTTAACATGATTATTACTGAAGTCTTTTTTTTTTTTTTTTTTTATTAAATTAATTATAAAGATTTGCTAATATATTTGCGTCAAAGGTCTTGTCGAGAATAGTTTTTCTATAACAGTCTTTTCAGTTATGTATGCCATAAAGGTCTTTTTATGCATGTTTCTGTATCATATTTATGTTCCATAAAGTCTTTGCAATCTGTGATGCCTATAAAGGATTTGTCATTTGTGTATAATACTACTAAGGTCTTGTCAGTATTTCAATAGAGACCTTATAAAGTACGTTTTCTAAAAGGTCTCGTCGTGATAGTTCTCTAAAGGCCTGATTACAATTATATGTTTTCTATAAGGGTCAAATAAAAGGTTTGCCATAAATATCTTTTCAGTATCTTTCTATAAAGCCTTATCAAGCGTACTTCTTATAAAATTCCTGTTAATGATATTTTCTATAAAGGTACTGTCAATCATATTGATATATATATATATATGTCTTGTCAAAATGTTTGCTATGAAAATTTTGTCCATGTATTTCATGATCGAAATAATCAAATCAATAGGAAACTTTTTCATAATCATTGCACGTCCTACAACAGAGGTTCTTTTAATTCCTAGTTGTTGTTGTTTTTTTGTGTTTTTTTGTTTTTTTTTATTTTTTTTTTTTTGAGGGGGAGGTTCTGGGTAAGTTTTATTTATTCCATTAAAAAAAAATAATAAAAATGTTCGTAGTTTTAATTAATTTCAGATATCTTGCTCTTGAATTCAATAAGGTGAGAGCTTAATTATTACGACGATTTCTCTCTGTTTCAGTGTGGTTTGTATTTCCAGCGGTCTACAAGAGAAGTACAGAAAATATTTTCTTTTGCTATTTGTCGTCAGATAAACAACTTTAGGGCAAATTACTGCAGAGTTCAATCACACGTTCTAACTGAACGTCCTTTGTTTTCTGTCTACATACATTAGACATACAGTGCTATTTCTTTGTTATTATTACAATTTTATATTTCCAGATCAACACTGTCATAGAAAAAATTGACCTCGAGGGCAATTGGATTGAAGCAGAAGGCACACTTCATTTGTGCCGTGTGTTGAAAGAAAATGTTTACGTTACTGAACTGGTGAGATAAAATTACTAAGTGTTACGAAATAATTTATTTGTCTGACAAGGCATATTTATTTATTTTATTTCATTTGGTTTTTTTAAATTTTTGTTTTTATAACTATTTTTCGTATTATAATAATAGTTATTTTGGCTGTAAACTATAGTGAACATTTAAAAAATACTATAAAATAATAGATTTTGTTTAAGTGAAGTAAAAAAAAAAAAAAAAAAATGGAATAAATAAAATAAAATAAATTAATAAATAAATTTCTGGTACAACGTAATGTCTGACATAAATTATAACACTAATAGAAACCATTTGATATTTCTTTTGGAACAGTATTAACTATTTCACATCCATGTAATTATATCAACATCTAGTTAAAAAAAAAAAAAAAAAAACTCCAAACCAGGAAAAAGCCTAGTTCATTAATACCTAATTCAGAAGTGCCTACTACATCAAAATGTCAAATATGATTATAGTTAATGTCAGAAACATTAATTAAAAAGACCCTTACTGCTAAAGGTGCTGTTAATGAACTGAGAAATTGTCTTACCATTGAGTTCCTTCAGAGATATAAAAATCTACACTTTCATCAAGTAATCTTTAAGAAAACCAAGTGTTAATCAATACTTCTTTCATGCCAGTCTCTTTGAACTCAACCAAACTGAGTCATTTAATATCAAATAGTTCTCTTCAGTCGTGTAAATACATCAATAGTTAACAATCTCAGTGAAAGATTTGATTTATTTTTTATTTTATTTTTTAACTCTTAATGTGGCTGAAATTGAAGGAATATTCTTGATTACAGATTTTATCAGAAAACAAAATCGGAAGTGTTGGTGCAATACAACTCGCAAAATTTCTTGCAATTAACAGAACTGTGGAGATTATAGATCTAACAGGTAGCTTAGTTATTTTCAGGCTGGTTAGTGATATTATTTGGAGGATTATGGAAGCTAGCGGGAGACTAAAATGACAGTTAACTAAAACATAAGAAAATTTGATCGTTTTGTGTGAAATTTTGTGATGAAGTTTCATGGATGAATGACAGTCACATACACGTAGCTTAAAAGTACTCTGGCAATGTATGTAGTTTATCTATCAGCAGTAATTTTGATAATCTGGTTCATACAACAGTAAAAGTTACACTCATAAAGCATGATCATAGTATGACTGAACTCTCGTCAGTGCCAAAACGTTGCAATTAATATTTGTTTCTATATCTAACTTTCAAATATTTGTTCTTTGTTTTTCAAATTTTACGAAGAAGTACGCAAGGTGTTCTAGTATTATAAAACACATTTACGATAATTAAAAATAATATCATTATATTTTCATTATCATTTCAGGTAATGAGATTACAGATACTGCGGCAGAATCGTTCTATAATATGTTAAAGGTAGGTTCAGTTTATTAAAAAATAGTTTTTAGTTTTAACATTAATGGTTACCATGTAGGTAAAAAAAAATTTCTTCTTTTCTTTTCTTTCTTTCTTTCTTTTTTTTCTTTTTTTTTTTTTTTTTTTTTTTTAGTTAATATTATTTATTAATATTATTTTATATTATTATTATTATTTTATTTTATTTTTATTTTAATTTATAATTTTTTTTTATATTATTATTTATTGATTTATTTATATTATTATTATTATTATTTTATTTTTATTTGTTTTATTTTTTTGTATTTATATTATTTTTGTTATTCTAAGCCATGATTTCTTTTCCCAGAAAAACATGACGCTGCGACGACTGATACTGCGTCATAACTGTTTCGAAGACGCCGGTGCTCAGTTCTTCAAAGATGCTTTAAGCGAAAACGAATCTCTTGAAATGATAGATCTGAGCTGGAACCATTTTCAGAGTAAAGGTTGTGTTGCAATTGCGAATGGACTGAAGGTTACCATCTTATAATATCTAGCATAACAGTAGAGTAGCAGTAGTAGCAATCGCAGTAGTAGTTGAACTAGTAGTTGTTGTAGTAGTAGTAGTAGTAATAGTAGTAGTAGTAGTAGTGAACTTTTTTTTGTTTTAACAGTTAATATGGATTAGTAATCGCATTTTCTTCTTTCTCGTGTATCTATTATCTGTGGTGAGGATCTAATCTGTTGAATAAAATATATTTGTAAAGTCAGATTTTTTGTCGGGTGAAATCTTTTATTTATTGTTGTTGTTAATTATTGCTATTATTTATTTCTATTTAACTGTCTTCGAAATTATCAGCTACCACATAATTGCGTTTCAGGAAAACATCGGTTTGAGAGAGATAAATGTTTCAATGAATGGGTTTGGTCTGGAGGGGGCTAAGGCTTTGGGTGAGGCAATAAAAAACAACAGAACTCTTTTGAAACTTGACGCTGCTTTCTGTCGTCTTCCATTAGAGGGTTCTCCGGCTCTGGCTACCGGTTTACAATCTAACGATACTTTACAACAACTAAACGTAAGTATTACGTATCTATTTACTTTATTCATTTACCTGAAACAACAAATTAGTAAACGCTGGTTCTGCAGTCAACTCGTTATAGACTGGATATAATGCATATAGCAATAACAAAGACAGAGACAATGTCTTTATTCTCCTAAACTGTAGGATTACAGTACAAAGAAGAATGTATGATTACAGATACATAATCTAATAATTAAAATATTTCACAATTACAGTTATTGATATACATCATTTTAGCTGAGCAACAAAGATAAAACTGTAATATTACAGTGTTTGTGTTTATATCACAGAATTTCGGAATCAGTATTTAAACAATTATTCAGTACTATTTAGGCTATGATATTTATTTGTTTGTTGCAGGTCGGATACAATTCATTTCACGCTGAAGGTGCCTTTGCTCTTCTCACTGGGGTAGACAGAAATGAAAACAGTTCACTGAGATTACTGAACTTCGGTGTATGTTTTTTTTTTTCTTCTTCTTCTTCTTCTTATTATTATTATTATTATTATTATTATTATTATTATTATTGTTGTTGTTGTTGTTGTTGTTGCTGTTACTAGTATAAAACTGTTGTGAAGAGAACTTGACACGTGACTTATACATCAAATATCATGGAATTTTGTGCACTGTTTTTTTGGTTTATTTAAAATGAGTCTTTTATGTTAACGCAAGAATTTGACAAGTTTCCTATGATAAAAATTAATTGATTTCTTTTATTACTGGTGGTAATAATAATAATAATAATAATAATAATAATAATAATAATAAATGTTCCTTTATAAATATCCTAATAAATATAATAAATGATATCGTGTTATAATCTGGCACCATATTATTTGTGTCTGTGTGTCTGTGCGTCTGTGGGTCTCTGTGTATGTGTGAGTTTCCATCTATCAGTCTATCTATCTATATATCTATATCTATCTATATACATATATATATATATATATATATAGAGAGAGAGAGAGAGAGAGAGAGAGAGAGAGAGAGAGAGAGAGAGAGAGAGAGAGAGAGAGAGAGAGAGCTAGATAGATAGATATAGATAGATAGATAGATATGGATATATAGATATAGATAGATACTCATACAGACACACAGACACACACACACATAAATATACACACAAACATTACAACCATACACATATATATTGTTTTATTTTAGTATAGTGTATGTCTTTCAAATATTTAAACAGAATACTACTGTGAATCCTGTATTTCATAAACTGCAAGAGAAGTTAGAAGCTGAACGGAATATTAAGATCATCCACGGTGGAGTGACGCCAGAAGCGCCGTTTCTTGTTGCCGACGTTGATCCGATGGAAGCGTTCAGGAAAGATCCATTCACAAAATTTAAAGAGTGGGTGGAGAAAGCTGGATACCGTCTCATTGACGTATTGCGTCATTTCGACAAGGACCAAAGTTTAACCATATCAAGAGACGAATTCATAACAGGAATAGAGGTGAGTCGAAATCAAATAGAAATATCTAATTAAGTTTTATAAATCAAATTCGAAAAGCATACCACAGACATTTAAAGGAAAAGGTTATAGCTTACTCCGTAGAACACGCTAGAGTGATGGGTATCTGGTCATAGTTTTCTGGACTGGTTTGGTGTTATTTCCCATTCCAGTCAGTACTGCATGACTGAGTTAACAAAGATCGTGATGTGTGATTTTGTGTCTGGATTATTTTAACGCTGTTGTTGTTTAAGGATTTCTAAATTATTATTTTTTCTTTAGTTTCATTTTATGTCTTTTTATTTCATTTCATCTTATTTTATTTGTAGAAAATCAATATTGAAATAACAAAAGAGCAAGTAGAAATTTTACTGCACAGACTAGATAAAGATGGAGATGGAGAAATTGACTTCAGGTATGTCCAATTACATATATATATATATATATATATATATATATATATAGGGGGATATCGATAGGTTTTTTAAAAGATTTTTTTTTTCATTTCTTTTATTTATTTATTTATTTATTTATTTAAATTATTATTACATTAGCGACCATAGTATGTAGGTTCGATACATGTCAGTATTTAACATACCATTGCTTTACAACATTTAAGCCATTTTTAATTATTTTTCCAAAACGTGTTTTATTGATCCATGGTCTAATAGTTTTTCGGAAGGATTAAAGGATTATCGCAAATATTTCACAAAACCTCACAAAATGCAATGAACCGTTTCTTTTCAGACAATAAAATATGTTTGTTCTATGTTCTATTCGATGAAAGGCCGAACTAGTACAGGAGCATATTATAGCCAAAACAAAGGCAGGTCGGCTTTCTGCCTCTTAATCAAACACTCTTAAAAAAAAAAGAACTTAAACTTGGTAGTTAATCGTTTTAGAAATAAAGAGGGTCAAACAAAAATATATGTACAATAATATTGATATGGTTTGGTACAATGAGCAGAAACATGAAGCTCATCAAACAGCAGGAGCAAGCTAATACATGTTTTGGGGCAAATTGCTTTTACAAGCAATGGACCTAAAAGTGTTTAACTGCAGTGCTTTATATATAGCATCAGTACTCTAAAACTAAATCTACAATTAACATAAAAAAGTAATAATAAAATAAACTGCGTTATATCAGGAACAGACTGAAAGAAAAGCTCATTTCGTAAACTAGGTAACGCATGAAGAGTCAAATGTGTATTAAGAGTATTAATATTAAGAACTGATAAATTATTATTCTCAACAATTAAACAGAAAAAAAAGAGCTGAAAAGACCGTGTATGTGTGTGTGTGTGTGTGTGTGTGTGTGTGTGTGTGTGTGTGTGTGTGTGTGTGTGTGTGTGTGTTTTTGGCAAGCGCGCTCGCATATATGTATGCTGACAAACATAAGGACAGAGAGACGCATATATACAGTGTGTGTGTGTGTGTGTGTGTGTGAGAGAGAGAGAGAGAGAGAGAGAGAGAGAGAGAGAGAGAGAGAGAGAGAGAGAGAGAGAGAGAGAGAGAGAGAGAGATGAATTAGATATTCAGTGGATATATGCTTTATTTTACAGCGAACTGGTTGAGGAAGACACTCAACATAGAAAAACAAAACGTGATATTTTGAAAGTGATAGACGAGAGGAACTCTGAAAGGCGTTTGAGTCCAGCAGAGTTGTTTGTGCAAAGTGCAATTGCAGACGTCGCTCAGACATGAGCAAGTCTTATTGCATAAAACACCGTACGTGGCTCCAGGGGGCGCTATCCAGCGCGCGCCATCTGCATAATTTTGGCAACATGTATTTAATTTTATATAAATACATGATGAAACTCATTTAGTTATGGACGTTATATCTAACATAGTGATGGAGGCCCTCGCCTTTCGGAAATAGTGGATTAGCTCTTAAAAAGTTTTATATTGTGTCAAGTTACAGAAAATGACAGCGTACTAAAATAATAAGAAAATGTCAAAGTAATGTTTTATTTATGAAACTTTGTATATGCAAGGTTCTATACATATTCTTTAAAAGGATTTTAAAAAATATGCACTTTTTAATCATAATATTTTACCCACAAAGTGAACACTTTTTTAATGCTGATGATTTACTGGTATTGAATACAGTGTACAAAGTATACTGTTAATGTGCGAATATCGTTAAACTTTATTATTGATAAATTAATATGTTTATATAGGAGTGTGTGGCTGATGATGGGATAAACATATTATAATATTATCTGGTGTTCGTGTTATTGTTGTTTCTTTAATAGGGATTCGGGGGTGACGATGAAAGGTGGTTAAATTAAATATTTGTTGTTGTTTTTTTTTGGGTTTTTTGTACGTTAAAGGATGGATGTGAAATCTTCTTTTTGTTTCTATATAATTATTTTATTGTCATATTGCCATTCATTTTAAATCATATATATAATAATGCTTTGCTGGAGATGAGAAATAAATCACTGGAAATGCTTGAAGAGAGAAAATGAAGTGTTACCTTTTTTTCATTTTTGTTATACACAGTCATTTTTAACACACACACACACACACATACAGCAATTTGATTGCCTGGACGTACCAAATTAAACTTTCGACATTTCTAACATCATATTAACACTATATCGTTATATACACTTTATATAGAAACAGTAGTCATTTTAGCTTATTCAGTCAACTGAAAGACTTTTGACTGTAATAGCTTTAGTAATAAAAGCGTGCTCTATGTCTTTCTTTCATTAAATGTCCGTGTCTCAGATAAACAATGAAGATGACAGGCGATATTATTTATTAAACGATTGCCCTGTGGGAGATGTCACAAGGACATTTAAAATTATATACCACGAGCAACAAATCAGTTGTGCATGCATGTATAAAGAAATAATAGTTTTTAATAAACCCTGTAGAAAACTCACTGGAGTTTTGAAATAATGGCCTGTCGCTTTGTACTGGTTTAACCTTTTCCCTGGCAATATCGCTGCTGCGTGTTGTGTTCACACTAAAAAGTTGAAATATTTTAGAAGTGGAAACAGCTGTAAGTAAACGATAAGAGCACAAGCATGAGGCATGATCGCCAATAGGTAAGCAAAATCACACTCAGTTGTGTGCTAGGTACTTTTTATGATTTGGCTATTTCGCTTGCTGACGAAAATAATTTTATATTGCATGGCTGCATGTTACATTTTTGTTTTTGTCAGTCTTCAATGTTTTCAGTATTTTGTTAACAGATTAAAACTAGAACTTCATTTTCCTTTTTCCTAACTTTGTTTTTACCCTCAACATCAAAGAAAGATTAGTTGTTTTATTTACACAAATATTTCACTAAACACCTTTTCACATAACACATTTTCAGACTGAATAACTGTTATTAATAACATGTAGGTGTTTGTTAAATAAATATTCATTAAAATTATTTTTACCTGTGTAGATCTTAAATCTCTCTAACAAACAAAATCAAAATAATACAAAAAATAAATAAATGTTTTTTTTAAAGCACACAAAGAAATAATTATAAAATTTTAACGTGAGGTCATGTATTTAAAAAATACGAAATTAAAAATTCATTTATGTAAACTGACGTTTTACATTATTAATATATTTAAATTATATTCCTAAACTACTACCATTATTCAGATTACAAACTCATTAATTCAGTTTTGGATTCAAACATGATGTAACTCGGGTAGAGATCTAAAAGGCAGATATAATGTGTCTGTTAAATCATACATATGTTAATATAAAATAAATACAACTCAGACAAAACAACTAACAAGTTTATTATTTACAACTGACAATTCAATGGATCTGAAGCAATAGCTAAAATTATAATAACAGTACTGACAAAACAGTTCTTAGAACGGGCGTCTCCTTACTTTATTTTTATTAACAATAACTATTTAAATACAAGTGTATGTACTCAACCAATTAATTTTTTAATGCAGTTCAATGAATACAATATCCAGTAATAATAATAATAATAATAATAATAATAATAGTAATAGTAATAGTAATAGTAATAATGATAATGGTAATGATAATAATAAATAAAAATAAACACATTAATGGTAACATATTAGTATAATAACACTGTATAACGATAAAAACAAAAATACATTCTGACAAGACTGGAAGCAATTATTATTATTTATGTTGTTATTTTTTTTATTACTCTTGATATTTTGTTGTCGTTGCTAAAGTTATTGTTAGTTATAATTATTATATTAGTAGTAATAGCATTGTCGTTGTTGATATTACTATTGTAAATGCCACAGTCAATGTACTTAGGCAATAATGAACAAAGACATTCATGTGATCATGGTAAAAACAGTTGTTACTTCATACAGTTTATACATGTTGGTTTTTTAAATGATTTCAGTCAGAGTTTTAAACAGATAACATAAATACATTATTATCAAATAACAGCATAGATAATATAATAATCAAATGTGCTATTTAAAGAAAGCAAAATGGTATTCTGAGCAATTTTGTTGTATACCAAACTTTACCTTTTTTGAAAGGATATAAACAGAAAAAGTTTACTTATTTTTCAGGTAACTATATAAATAGTCAGTAGTTTAGGCTAATCTTTTAGCTTTTTTTTTTTTTTTTTTTTTAATTGTTTTAATTGGCAATACCAAACTTATTTGGAAAATAAAATTTGTTTTTAATATGTATTTGTATACATTATTTTTTTCTTTTTAAACCACTAACCATTCCTAGTCACTGATTAGTGAATTTCCAAAACTCATCACAAATACAATTTTATCATTCTGCCTTGTAAATTTAAAATAAAATCCTATATTCACTGTGACAACACATCTTTTGAACTATTGAAGACCAGTGAAAATGTGTGATATATTTATTAATAAGACGTTAGTATGCAAACAAACAAAATTCAGTCTTTCTATACTGCATATATTTAGCGAAATGTTAAATAACTTAATCTATACAAAATTATTTTATTAAATGGAAAGTGCAGCACAAGTTTTATTTACGAAGTAATTTTCTGTATTGTATTTGAATGAACTGCAAATATACTCACATTTGTAACATTTATTAGTGTAAATATTCTGTCAGTAAAGTATAAACCGATGTTATCTGTTAAATCTACTCTTAATCATGATAATCATAGAGCATAACAAAAATATTACAATTTTCTTACAGGGAATAATTCTATAAGAAAACATGAATTTAATTGTTTATTTTAACGAAACAATTTTGTGCTTTTGCTTATCCCAGCCAGATCACCAGACTAGTTTATCAAAGTGTATGGTATGTACTTTCCTGTTCATAGGAAGATTTATATAAAAGATATATTGCTGTTAAACAATAGTAGTGGTAGAACCAGGTTTCATATCTTAAATAATCATTATACAACAGAATATATACGCAAACTCATTAATGTAATGAGGTGGGTTGCAAGTTATTAGTATTAAAAAGTTTTGAGATGTCATTACTATTGGTTTTTAATCAACTGAAAAACAAAACAATATTAAATAACAATTATCTGAATAATATGAGTAACGTTTTTTAAAACTGTTTTACAATTCTCATAAAATGAAAAGAAAATGAAGAAATCCATTTCAAAATGATATAAAGTTAGCATAACAACTATCATTTCAAGTTTAATAATGTTTGTACTTAATCAACTAATTAAACAAACTGTGAAATGTAACTGTAACTTTACAACTAAAATATATCTAAATTCTTTAGAGACACCTAAATACAAATTTCTTTTTCATAGAACAAATAATACTTAACCTCTGTACAGAACAAAATAAGAATCTATTCATAAAATGAAAAACAATCAGTATCTTATTTTTTTTAGAAGCAAACAATGTATATGCAAATATGCAGTCTTCTGGAAACAATATTTTATAAGAACCATAAGTTCTCAAAATTAACCCATAATACCATGAAAAACAGAAGCATCCCAGAGGGAGGAATAACTCAAAAATTAAATACATTTTAGGCAATATGCATTTCCCATCCACAAAAGACAATGTTGGTTCTTGGCCATGTTCCCACCACGAATACAATACTGCACCTGCTAGATTTATCAATGTAGATGACCCAATCAAATGTGTGTGGAGGTAAGAAACATGCAGTGAAGTTCTTTCAGGCTTTCTTCAGATATAAGTGATTCCCAATGAACAGCATTCTGTGTGTTATTCACTCCCTGCATGAGATGTTATCTATACTAACGATGATGGACTGGCTGTATCTGACTCGCTGGCACCTGTTCAAAAATAAACTGAACACATCAGAGAGGTAATGATATATAACAGCTAAAGTCTAATCTGTTTTGTCTTTGAATGTCAGTGGCAGGTACTTGTTAAACATTAATATAAACCTAGTAATCATTCATTTCAAACTCATTAATGTAATGAGCCCAGTTGAAATGAAACAATAAAATGAATCTCAAATATTAGATTAGATTAAGGAGTTAATGCAGAATAATGCTAAGTGTGATTTTTCACATCTTTAATCTTTTGGTTTAATTTCCAGTTCTATATTTAAAATGTGATAAAGATTCATACACCTATGTTTCAATTATGTAGTAATTAATTAGTTTACTTTTTTTTTTAAAGTACATAACATCAATCTTAATCACAATGAAAAATGATTGTTTTTGTTTCTGCATTAAACTATCAATATAATCAAAGATTATCTCCATGACCAGTTTATAATATTTAATATTATATTTCACATCACAGAAAAAAAAAAAAAATCAAGGGTTTAAGAACTGATAACCTTTAGCAATTTAGAAAATAATTCAGCAGAAATAACTGTTATATACAATCATTAAAGTGTTAGTAAATACAGATTTCATTTTAACATTGTCATATGTACATTATGAAAAATATAAAATATACATTTTATACTTTAGATTTTAAGAATTGTTAGCAAACAAACTAATTCTGTGATAAAAAGATAAGACTAGAAACTTGTCAACATCAACAAGGAAGATCTCTGATAACAAATAACAATAACAATAAAAACACAAAAATGAAAATAACAGATTATTATATAATTTTTGCTACTAAAAAATATTTGATTTGTCACAATAAACATCATGTAATTTCTTAATACCAAATATAAATTTATATAAATGATTAGTAAAATCTCAAAACAACTAATTCATTTCATAAAAATATTTTCAAGACTGTTTTCCAATTAAGCAAAACACTAACAAAATGCCATTATAGATAGTTAAAACCAAAATTTTGTGGTTTTATTAAATGAACATTGAAAAACTGAAAAGCTAATTTCTCTTTTAATAAAAATAATAATAACAATAATAATAATAATAAATATTATTAACAAGACTGTGAAAGTCACATTTAAAAAGTGAATTTTTCTGATTTTTAAATTATTTTGATATGCACTCATAGCCAAAATGTAAATTAATGATTACAAAGTTGTCTAACTTTTCGGTAAGCACTAACAACTAAACTGCAACAGTTATAATCTGTGTGAATATCAAAGTTTTTCATTTTTATTTAAGCATTTTGAACCAAGCTGCAACAGTTTTATATATGAGATTTTAAATTTCAGACAAGTATTAGAATACTTGTTATAAATGTGTATGAACATTTACATTTTGACATTTATTTTCTTTAACATGGTAATAATTATATCTACAAGTGAATAATTTCTGGTAAGAATTTACAACCAGAACACAATAGCTGTCATTGTAAATGAATGATTTCAAAGCTTTTAAATATTTAAACCAGCACTTACAGCAATCAGTTACAATCATTAACCTTAAAAGTTAACAACAATCTATTAAAATATTAACAAAAATCCTGTAAGTTTACAGCAGTGAATTTCTCTATATTGTATGAAATTAAACTATACTTCTTAAACCCAGTAACTACTTTTTCCATTCTGCTCTCTGTCTTGTTCTTCTTGACTGGAATTCAGATTCTGCAGCATCTCACCAACAGCACCCTCACAACTCTGACCTGTGTCATCCTGTGAAGTAAACTGTTTATAATAAATATAGAAGAACAAACAGAGACATAATTTAATGATTGTATCAGTAATTATTATTTTTATTTATGGATAGACATTAGCTAAATCCCAGCCACAATGATTGTGATGAACTTAGTAGTAGTAGTAGTAATAGTAATAGCAGTAATAGTAGTAGAAATAGCAACAGAAGCAGTAGTAGTATTAGTAGCAGTAAACAAGATCCACTATTTGTTACATTTATTAAAGCAGAAAAATTTGAGATTATAACCATGAGACACAATTATGAAAAAGATATTTGCACAAGTGAATAGCCAAATGAAACCAGTTATACTATCTGATTTATTTAACAAAACAAAAAGTGACCAAATAGATTTACATGAACATACAACTACAAAGTTATTCATGCTTAGAATTTCTTTTTAAAAGATTACAGATGAATTTATAATCATGGAAAAGGCATTTTCATAACTGCACACCCAAACAAAAATACTATCTGACAGATTCATAAAAGCATGGAAACTGAACAAAAAAACAACAACAACAAAGACATAAAATGCTTTATCGTTTTGTAAAACAAAAACATGAAAAAAAACAAAGATATAAAAATGTTTCAAACCTGGTCTCCAGGTTCTCCGCAGCTGTCAGAACTATCTCGATTCACCACTCTGTTAATATTGTGACTAGATGAAGATGGAAGTGTTGAGCGAAATCTTGCTCCCAGGAATCCAGGACCGGCCACAAGTGAAGGGGAAGGGCTGATACAAGGAGTGGAGCAGCGAGATGAGCTCAGATCACACTGGTCAAGAAGTCTGATTAGTTCTTCAGGTGTTGGTCCTCCTTGTTCTGTTTCTATGTGAAAAAAATAAAAAAATACAATAAAATCTTAAATCTGATCTTTATTTTAATTACTTGCATTACTTTATTTATTCATTTATTTATAACTGAACCTCACAGACAAAAAGACAAAATAAAAATTATATATATTCTGATTCTTCAAAGTATCCACCACGGGTTAAAATCTAAACTCTTGAGTTAAATTTCTCTAAATAAATCCTGGAAATATTCTTTTTAAAAAATTAACTAAACTCTGACAATTTCTGAAGAAAATGTAACAAACAACATTTCCTCAAATTGTCTATGTTTGGCATAAAAAATGAATATCAAATACATAACTTAAACTTCAGCAGCTTAAAAAAAATTGAATTAATCTTTATTCACATTAAAGTTACACCTAGCAATCAAATGAACTGTGATGTAAGTGCAGTTTTGCTGTATTTACAATGTCCATTTGTAAATTGTGTAATAAGAGAAATATTTAGTGAGTTATCAAATCTTCACCTTTCTGATTGATCTGTTCTGATTTATTCATGATATCCAGTGCTGTTGTTAAGTCCCACATCTAAAAACAAATTAAATGTATATCTTAAAAAGAAAATGTTAAACATTTTTTAATTTAAACATAACATTGCAATTTATAGTTCTCTATAGATCTGGTTTTAATTTAATTTAATGTCAGTTTTTGTGGGGGGTTTTCTCTTCTTTTATTTCTGTTTGTTTTTTTGTATTTAAATGTGAATACAAGGAATTATATGATTTTCTAATTTTGGTTTCTGATCAATATACTGCTATAACTTTGTAAAATAAAATAATAATAATAATAATAATGTAAAAAGAATGCAATTATTTCCATATCATCAAGAACATTTCTACTATATACAATAATATTAACTGACTGGACAAATGAAACCGTGGTAATAACAAACCCAAATTAAATAGTGTTGATAAACAGATACATAGTGGCTTTTAAAATAATGTCTCAATTATTTCTATGCATAATAAGAACACCATACATCTTTACTCCTTCAAATAGCACAAAATATAAGCACACAAATGTGGAACATTTTTTTTTTTAAATCTTGGTATTATAATGAAACAATAAAAAGGGTTAACAATAAAAAGGAATAACAATAATAATAAACCAAGAAAAAGAAAGATAAATAAATTTTAAAAAAACACAACAACATAATTATTACTCATTAATATATATTCATACATAAATATGTACATATATACTCATGTATATGTACAAAAGTAAAAGTATCAATAACCTGAATGCTTCCATTAGAGTGGCCAGTGAAGAGAAACCTGCGTGGTCTGGATCCCATTCTGTTAGAACCCTCACACTCATGTACACAGAAAGCACTGATTGTACTGGCATCAACAGACTTTATCACACAAACTCTGCAAGATAAATTCTCAATATTCAGTTTTTATCACAATCAAACAATAAGTTTTATTTCCAAGAATAAATTTTAAAAATAACCTATCATCATATAAAGGTTGATATAAAAAATAAATGGATAATGACTAAATAATTAGAAAGTAAAATGATCTTTACAAAAATTTACCTTTGTCCAGTGGAAGACAGACGAACAAACAACTGATCTGTCTCTGGTACAACTTTCTGTACAAACAGCTGCTGGTCATCTCGTTCACCAAAAGGTCCTGAAAAGACAACAAGAATATGTTTTTAGTAGCACACTATCAAAATGCTAATAAAATAACTACAGGTTCTTCATATTTTAAAGTCTGAATCATTTTGATATCGGAGTTAAATAAAATCATATTAGTTTTGTATTCTATTAAAATCTACTGATTCAGTAACCAATACATTTTTTTAGGAAAGATATATTTTAAAAATACAACAATTATTAATGGTTTTGTATTTCAATAAATCTTTTATAGTTGTAATGATTCAAAAAGACTAAAAGGTATTAAAATAATAAAATTATTATACATATTAGAGAATATTGATTCTTTTGTTTACCAGTTACTAGACTGATCTAACATCAGCTAATATTTGTTTCTGTTTTACAAATATTTCTCTAAAATTTCCTTCCCAGATGAAATAATTTCAAAGACATCCGAATCATGCAAAATAATCAGATATACTGTGCTTTATATAATGTAAAGAAACAAAAACATCTAAAACATGACTCTTTATTTTTCATTCTGAATCAGGAACTTACCAAAATCATTTCCTGCTGAATAGCTAACAATGGGGTCCAGATCTTCCAATGAAACTATCTTGAAAGACGCAAGTGGTGTAGAACCAGGTTGTGTGGAGATCATCCCCCGAAAACGTGTAACACTCCAAGTCCGAACATGGTTGTATTCAGAACATGCTGAAATAACAAGACAGCATTCTTAACACAGGTGTAATTCTAGTTAACATATACAATGTAAATCAACGAACATCAGAAAGGCAGTTGATAACAGATTTTCTTTTCACATAATAAATCCAGAACTGCAGTTATATGGAATGAATGTCTAGGAAGATTCAGCAACATAAAGTTATTCAAGATACAGTTATAGAGATTATTTAATTCTAACACAGATAAGTATAACTAATTCAGTTAATAAAACGTTGCTTTTCTGGTCGAAATATTAACTTATTAAACAGAAAGAAAGAAAAAAACAATTACTGTCTACTTAGAATTATTTAATTTAAATACTGTTTAATCAAAGAATAAAACTAAAACATATTATTACAGAAACTATTATAAAAATTCAGAGAACAGATGAAGTATTTTGTATATTTTGTCATTGTTTTTATATAATAAATAATTCTCAATATTACTTCAGCAAAACGTGAGCTGTCTTCATTAATCACAATTTAACCAATAAATAAACAAGAAATCTACTGAAGACTTTATCAAGATAAAGTAAATCTGAATGTTACCCGAGACGAGATGTTTCTCTGACAACATAACTTTGTTGACTGGACTGCGATGAACAGTAAATGTCTGAAACAACTGTGGACCATGTCCTACTGTCTCAGGATGCTGTACAATCACTCGAACAGTACCTGAACTTGTACCATAAGCAATTTCAATCCAGTTACCACTTAAACCTAAAACATACCAATCATTAATTAATTAATAACAAAACGGATGCTACAACAGAAATCAGAATTAGAGATTTTTGCACAGTAGGTACTAATATTTCTTTCACAAATTATTTTTCGACATACCACTTAAACTTAGAAAACACAATAAACAGTCATTAAACAGTATTAATAAATGCTAACTAAAAAATGTTAGAGGTATGTGGAAACTGTTGCACAATATTTTGTCAAATACCACTTAAATAAAGAATATTCCCATATTATCATTTATTAAAAAAAAAGAACAAAAATGATTAGATAAAAATATTAAATATTTTTGCATAGAAGAAATTGGTATTTTTTTCATGCTAAATCCTCTCATATACAAATAATAAAACATCTGTATTTATATTTTTAAATATTTACTTGTTTTGGGGGTCAAATATACACTAAGAGCTGTGACCATGTCATTGGATGGATCCTTGTACAGTTCTGTTACCAGTAGATCATTGTCCTTCATTCTTAGAGGAAACTTCTGCATATCTACAATTTTAAAACACTGAGGAATTTTAAATCATATTAAAATATTTAATGAATGTTTAACAACAACCTAGCACAAAAAATATATCAGCTACTGGGTGTCAAACAAAGTTAAATATAATTTATATATTGTAAATTTGATTGCATTGTCTGAAAACAACTTTATAATCTATATATATTTTTAATTTGTTGGACAAATACAGCATATCTTCTTTTACAGTATCTACAAATTGATAACATATTGCGCAAATGGAAATTGAATAATAGCATAGCACTCACCTATGTAATAAATGGAACCATTATTACAACCCAGCAACAGGAATGAGCCAGAGGTGTCATAGCTTGTTATAGGAACAACATCCTGAATCTAAAAAAACAAAAATAAACATTTAATGCACATATACACTTAATTAATTTCCATTGCACATTAGAATCACAAACATGTTAAATATTTCTATTCTCTGTTTTCACTTTAAAATCAAATATATATTAAATGTGATATAAATAGTTATCAGTGATACATGGTAAACTATCCTTAAGTGATTATTACTAAGAAGTAGGCAATCAGCATTTAAACTATTCTGGTCTTAATATCTGAAGTATACTTAAAATTGAATTATGTTTTAATTATGTTTTTCACTACCTACCTGCCAGTGCTGGGTCATGGAGTGCCACACCCCAACTTTACCAGTCTGACTCAGGGCAACTAGCTGACTTCCAATAAAAAACAGAGAATCCACAGGAACATTGAGGTTGAAGACACCTACAAACAAATCAATAATACAAATTTAATTTAAATTTTCTCTAAAAGTCATTCTTGTATATTTGTCTTGTTACAGAAATGACATAACTATGTATTATTTTTAATTTGGTTTTGTTTAGGAAAATATGTAGACAGAATATGTCAAGACAAGATAACCTACATGTTTTTATAATTTTTATAATTTTTAATAAATTAAAATTAAGAAAAGTCTAATACATAATTAAATTTTTAATTCTTTGTCTATCTTCATGTAAAACATTAATTACTGAGATAAAGCATTTCATTATTAATCAGTACTTTTTTGCATTCTTAACAGGTCTAATTAAAGCTTTCTGTTTAGATAAATCCAAGCCAAGTTAGCAGTACAATTCATCACAGCTATATACAACACTGTTAAAATGACATTTTATTCTACTAACCTATTTCCCGGCTATCTCCCTCATCACTAACTGACCACAATCTAATCAGATTGGCCAGTGAAGCGGCCACCATTTTGTAAGAGTTATCCTGATTAGGATTAAGTACTTTGGCATTAATAGCTGTATGTTCAACTTGCACTTCCATATGAGGACTTGTCCAAATTAACTGCCAACCCATAGAGTCCTTCATTCTACAAAACATTATAAAATAGTTTGGGCATTTTCAAATCACAAAATAAAATATTGAAAAGGTAACTGAACTATAAGCTGGATTTTCTAAATAGTATAAAATAAAAGCATATTATTAACAATTATGCTATACATCATATTATTATTGATGTATTTCTGATGTCAAAAATCAAAATAACACGTGAGAAACTTGAGTAAAATTCACGGACCTGAAACAGCATACAAAATGTGGGTAGGCCACACAGATCCAGTTGTGATGTCCTCGAACCATTGTCACTCTCAGTGGATCAACATAGGCAACTGTAAAATGTAAATAACATAATCAAATTCCATTGTAATTTCTTCAATATTTGAACAGTGAGTATGAATAAAATAAAAAATTTTATAATTTTTGAACTCATAACCAAATAAATGTCACCTCTTTTTATATCAAATAACACAAAGAAATAATAATTGAAAATTAAAAAGAAACAAGCATTTTTATAACCTTTTCCTTGAAGCTGATATAAATTAATATATCTGACATACTGAAACAAGATTACAGCTAAAAATGGATCAATGAAATCTAGTAATAAAAAATTATAATTTAAAAATAATTTTAAAACAAAACATATGGTGTCTTCAGTTTTTTCAAAAAACATAATTCTGGAATATTTGTCTCATCTTTTTAAATGAAAAAATTTTTTTATTTTAATATCACATTTAAATTCCAGGCAATGGAGTACTGTTTTAAAAACACTTTAATTGGCCTAAAGAAGAAATAAAATCTGATCATCTAATAAATGGTAGTTAAATAAACTTAACACATCAATACTGTTACCTGTGCTAGAATTAGATGTTGAGTCAGATTTTGAACACAAAATTCTGTTGAAATCAAAGGAATTGCGGAAATGTCGCAGATCAGTGGAAGAGTTGCGAGAGTGAGCATGACAGCGGATATCCAGAGAACTCTGTCGAGAATGAGACATCCTGGAATCCACAGAATTGTTTCTATTAATAAAACAAATAGTGATTATTCAATCAGCACTGTATAATACATTAACAATTGTCTGGCATAAAATATAGGATTTTTATCAAATTAAATACATCCAAGAATCAGCATCCTATGTGCTTTTCTTAAAAGAAAATAAATAAGATTAATAAATTTTAACAATAATTTATTCTAATTCTTGCAAATTACCTCAGAAGAGAAATTATTTTTCATTATGATCCAGAATGGATGTAAATATAATATATAATGTGTGACTGTTACTGAGTCACCTTTGTGGATTTTCACTGGAAAATTGTGCTACTGAATTTTCACTGGAAAATGTTTTAACGAATATTAATATAACTAAAAACAACTCTTAGTTTAAATGGTTTTAGTTTTTACCTGGACTCTGGAGGTCTAGCTTGCTGGTTCTGACGGGCCTGATCACCTATGTCCAAACTGTTTACTGAAGCAGAATTGTTTTTGGACAAAGAATCTGCTACCGGGGGTACTGAAAATAAAATAGTTTTTATTATCCCTTGTGCTTTACAACAAGCACTGACACAGTCAATTTCAATTAATATCTTTAACATTATGTGACAGGTTGGGTTCCATGATAAAGAACACAAAGATTGGATATTCAAGAATTGCGTAGTCAAGAAAGGCATTAATTTAGACATGTAATACATTATTCAATCTTTTCTTTTGACAATTATTTTAAATTACAGTCACTAATTAAAAATTAAAATGTGTAGTCTTTTATTAAACAAAACTGGAAAAAAAGAAATTAAAATTAGTTAAACCTTTAAAAGTTCCATGGAAAGGCATATGATTTTTAAATACTGCTCATGACAAAAAATATTGTAAATGCAATACTTTATAATATTAATTAATAAATGATATTAAAATTCCTCACAGAATAGAAATAATTTTCTTAGAAACATGACATATTCAAAGACTGTACATGTACTTACATGGTGGTTGAAGATAACCATGAAACAAAACATCTCCACACGATGCACAGTCCAAATCTTCACACAACATCAAACGTCTCACTGAAAATTTACATTACAGATCAGACATATTTCTAACACAAGTTGTTCTCAGCAGTTTAATAAGGAAAATAATTAGTTCAGAATGCTGTTTAATTCTGTTAATCAACTTGCTAGCATGAGCCCGACATTTTGCAGTTAACTTTTGTAATGTATTAAATGAAAATTAGAAATAATTTATTTATTTCATAAAAATATATGAATAATTATTTGATGTCAGAGCTTTTGCTCTCAAACAGGCAATTCAGATGATTATACAAGGATGCAATACATCGGATTAAATGTCAAAATAAAACAGAATTTGGTGGAATATCTTTACCCAGACCTACTAAACCCAAATGATAGGAAATAAACATGTATAATATTTGATCAAAAAATGAACATAACAATTATATTTTATTATGTCCAGTGACATTTAGCTACAAGATATGAAGTAAAAAGTCTAAAATGGGAAAATATAAACAACAAGAGACATACCTAATGGTGTAATACCATAAAATTCTGCTTCATGTCTAAGTGCCGACAGATTCACATTACTGAAAATAAATAAAACAAAAGTATTCAGTATATAAATTACTGTTTCATTAACCCTAAAACTATCTGAATTACACCATTTATAAAATGAAATCATTAGATTACAAATAAAATAGATTTCCTGAATTCATTAAGTAGTGGTTCACAAATAAATGTTTTGGTCAAAACATTTCAAAATGATTAATCTGCATTTTCCATTAGAAAATTTTAATAATAAACAATCAGATGGGATATTAAAACCAGAAAATGTTCTTCAGTTATAAACGACAAACCTTAAAATTATGTCTTTAGTACGCAGAAAATTCAAGACATGCTGAAACAATTTTGGATCTCTGTCAATAAATATCTGAAACAAAACAAATTAATAAGGCACTTTTTAAAATGAAAATATGAATAATAAATGAAACATATAATAAAGGTTTTACTGTTTTTAGGTTTGTCCAAAAATTTATAAACTGAATAATTACATAAATATCTTTATTTAAATTTATTTACATAAAAAGTTAATTTACTGTAAATATATATATGTTATTTCAGAATATATGCTAAGATTATACAGCATCAAACATTAATATCCACTTACTGCACCGGTTTCATCTTTTAGGGTTGAAATCCTTCCACTTAGCATACTATAAAAAAAAAAATAAAAAAAATTTACAGTGAGTAGCAGCTACAATTATAATTATTTATTATGCAACCATTTCAAACTATAATAACCACTGGAGTTTTGGGGGTGGGAGAGCTTTTATTATTATTTCTCACAAATAAAACCTACCTTGTGAAAAATGAATCTGGCACCCATGTTAGTGTTTGTCTTGAGGTGGAAAACCTGAAAATAAACATGAATTTGCAAATCATAAAATGTTAGTATTAAATTATTATTGTTGTTGTTGCTTTTATTCTTGTTGTTGTTATTGTTATTATTTTGAAAGGTAAAGTATAAGGACAAAAGATAAAATAAAATAAAAACTAAATATATTATGTTTCTGTAAAAATAAATAAATTAAGTCCAAAGCATGGTGGTTAACTTGTTTCCTGTTTGTCATTTAAAAAAAAATATATAATAAATCTTTGACAGCTAATAATGATTAATATTAATAAATACTTTGAAAACTGACTCAGTAATAATTAATTTTAGCTTTTATTTTATTTTTGTCTTTCATCACACCTGAGATGTGACTGTAGTTGTTTTGTTTTTTCAGTTTTTTTTTTTTTGTTGTTGCTATTCTTAGGGAATGGATATCACTGCATTTTTTTCATCTGTGATAGTAACATATTTTTCCTAGTAATTATAATAATCTATGATCACTAATTATTAAAAAAGGATGAAATTATTTACTGTTCTATTTCTTAATTCATGTAGAAATACAACTTGCTGATGTAGAGATGTTGCAGAAAAGAAAAACAAATTGAACTTTGAACAATTATTACTAATATGACTGACATGTAATTATGAGAGAAAAAAGCAAACCAAACATTAAGCTAATTTTATCAAGTTGCAGCAAAGCTTATTTTATATCTGTACTTTCAGAGATTATTGCTGAATTGTTATTTTAACCAAATGCTACTTACATGAACACAGACCTAACAAAGATTTTGACAGCTTCTGCATATCTATGGCATATAACTTCTAGATTAAGTAGTAATATGCCTAACACTGAAGTTTATTTAAAATCAAACAGAACTGTTCATTGGGGGTGATTTTTTTTTTCTTCTTTATGGCTCATTTTGATCACTTTTGTGAGGTTGTTTTGTCTGTTTTACCTCAGCATAAAAGGAATCCCAGACCTAACATTAACAATAACTGACTAAAAGGTTTCTAATCCTGAAACTAACCCTAAAACCTCAATAATGGAACAGAAAGATATTTTGCAAAAACGTCTTATATTCTAATCAAAAAAGGTTCTTCTTGTAGATTATTAAAACTGTGCCGACACTAAATGATTAGTCATTACTTTATCAGTTTAACTTCATGATGTATGCTTATTTCGTTGTGATTTATGCCGAGTTCTGTCAATCTGCTGCTCTCTAGACGTCTGGTCTGATAAAAGACATTGAACCATTGACATCAGGTATCTTTAACATGTTTATTTGCAATGTTTACCTCTTTCCTCCAACGTTTAAATTGATTATTTCCCCCGACATTGTACTTCTGATGTTTTTTCTACTTTTCTCTACATAATTATTTTTCAGACTTCGATTATTCAGAAATAAACAAGAATAGACTGATTTCTTATCTTGAAAAATTGCTTACGACACCAGTCGAAAGAATTACTTCCCTTCTCAAAATGGCACAGCCTAACAAGGTACGAGTAGAAATTAGTGTCTTAATGGTGTTAAAGGTTTTTTTTTTTCTCTTTTGGTTATTTATGTTCGCAGGATATTTCTCCAGAATGAGGCTACATAACCTTTACATTTAGTCACAGTTAGTGGTTTACAAAATATGCTCGCATTGGAAAAAGTTTCAGTAGTTGGTTATTCGAGTCACTCGCTCACGACTCAGCCAAAAGTTAGCAAAATCTAAACGTTAGACTAAATTGTGAACATTGAGTATATTGATAAAATTCAGTATTTAACTTGATTAACAAAAGGGCGTCAGATTCAGGAAGAAGTGTCGATTCTGTTAAGCGATAGCACTGAATAATGTCCCAGAGCTTACTGAGATATTTATGTATACAATTAAACTCATAGCTTTAAAATAAAGTATTCACTATTTGTATATGTTCACTCTCAATGATTCAGTAAGGGGAAAAAATATTAAAATCTTCAAAAAAGCTGCTTTAAATGTGAACAAGAGAAGAAAAATATATGCAGCCTACAAGTTATTATAAATACAAAGAACCAGCACTGAATCAGTGAATGTATGATAATAAATTTATGCTTTAATGCATTTTATTATATAATTATTTTAATCAGCATCAGCCCTTTCTAGTAGTAGAAGGTATGTTATAAAACAAATATTAAACTTGTCAAACACATTATAAAGAGCACTAAATAAAAAACAAAATGGAACCAACACTGAACATGATCAAAACACATTAAATGATTAATAATTAAGGAAGTTATGGACATTTTAATTATGTTAAGAATCACCTTTTTTTTTCTCTAGTGTTTTTAACCTTTAAAAGTTTGATTCACCTAATCTCTGTGATCTAGCAGTTATAGAATGGAAAAGAATAATAATAATAATAAAATCCT
Organism: Chrysomallon squamiferum; assembly: GCA_012295275.1. NCBI lineage: Eukaryota > Metazoa > Mollusca > Gastropoda > Neomphalida > Peltospiridae > Chrysomallon > Chrysomallon squamiferum. Next base: position 22,109,051 of record CM022665.1, on the reverse strand, counting down.
GTATTTCCTTTGATTTTCATGACAATAAAATGAAAATTTCAGTATAATTATATTGAGATATCAGCTACAGAGAGTATTATCAACCTTTTCGAATAATCAAATAAATAGTGTTTAAAAGCAGCAATAATAAGCATGAGATGTTTTGTACATATAGTCATCATCCAATGACATCATTTAGGTTACAAGACCTGATCACAAATCATCAATGAAGGGCATCCAACATGATAGTGACCAATAAACTCATAAAATATACTATAAAATTTTTTATTTAGTTCTTATTATATTAGATCTGTAAGATTTGATGGAAATACAATGGTTTAATCATTTTGGGATGAAAAGCTATGTTCAGTGAATTTTGAACAGAAACTGTATGTTGATCAGTTGGTTCAGCTTGTATAATTGAGCATATGTATGAACAAATACAAAAATGACTGAGAAGAATAATATGTTCCTCATAGAACATTAAAAAAAAAAAAACGCATGTAAATAACTCTTCTGAACCAAGAAAAACCAGTCTCCTATACTTTATTCAGAATCAGAATTTAATAGAACATGGTTAAACTCATATAATCATGATAACTGATAAAACCAATGGAAAAATCTCAGTAATTTTTATATTGTTGTAATTATTATTATTATTTTTCAGTTGTATTTATATTCCCTTCCTTTGTATATGTGTGTAAGTGGGGGACACTATTATTTTTTTAGTTTTTTTTTTATTTGTGTTTTGCACAAATAGACTTTCTCATAGACTGATAATATTCAGATTTTACTATTTATTTTATCAATACATTTCTTGTTGTTTTCAGGCATAGCTAAACGCAAAATTAAAACATTAATTTGATGCCTAAACATGTGGATTAATGGACCAGGCTATGAGTACAGCATCAATTGTCATAACAAGTACTTCTCCCACTAAAACCACCAGCAGCTCCCCAGGGAGCAGCTCCCACAGACCAGCCACTTTTGCTGAGACAATCAATCAGCTAGAATCTCAGATAGCAGTAAGTAGAATATTTATGTACATCATGTACAAAATTACTTTAACTGTTAAAATATACCTTTGGTGAGTCGTGTTCAAATGATGTAGTTATACATTGAATGCATCAAACCAACCTTTGCTAAAAATAAAGTGTGACAATAAAAATAGCATGCTGTACAGTGTCTTTGTCTTTTAGTTGTGAAGAAATGTAAAAATAAAAATACTCCAGAAATCATAAGTAAGCTACAAAATTGCTTCTTCTTCATTATTTTATTATTACACTTTATTATTAGCAAATATAAAATATCCTTATTTTTAGTACTATCAAAAGTATATTTTAAGCCCAACATAATCACATTTTAATTCATTATTAACTAAAGTTATTGAATGTTTGTTTTACCTTTGATTGCAGCCAGAGCATGATTTTGATCTATTCACTAAACTTTTCAACTAAATGTAGATCAGTTTGTATTTTGTAGGAAAACATGGTTTCTTTTTATTTTATTTTTTATATTTTGGCATGGAATGTTTATTAAAGAGACTCTTTTATCCTTAACCTGAATCCTAACTTATTAAATTGGCAGTAAGTTGACTAACATACTAATTATGCCATTCATGCAGTTATTGTTTAAAGTTAGTATCAATGAATTTTACTATTAATCTTTAATATGTTTTAAATTTATTTTTCATTATTGATATTAGTGATATTATTATTATTATTATTATTATTATTATTATTATTATTATTATTATTATTATTATTTTAATAATAGCTAAAATGAAACAATATTTTTTATTTTTGATGTGTGTTAGTAGCTACATTGGCATTCACTTCCACTTGAACACTAGGAAAAATCTGATTTTTATATTTCATATTTGGAATATGATTATAAATTAAAATAAAATTAGTAAATATATTGATTAATATGTAGTAAATAAAGAGATTTAATTATAGATTTTGGTTTTTATTTTAACAGTGTGTTTTTTTAGTTTTTTAATTAGCATTTTGTAGGACACAGAAAGAATTGCACTCATCTGACAGAACTAAATGTTTAGTTTTTTGCTGTATTAAGATGTTTAAAATCTTTATAAACTATAGTTAGATATTCTCAAAAGACAGTTTAATCTTAATGTGTAATTGTTATTAATAGTAATATATTGTTTTTACATGAATAACAAATGGTTTTCAAGGAAAAACAAAAGGTTTTTACATTTTTCATTATGTTATTAAAAAAAAAAGAAAAAAAAAAGTTATAACGGTATTTCACACAGGATTAAAATTATTATGATTTTTAATGGGTCCCAGGATTGCTTTTCCTTAATTCACTGACATACATACAGAGCTATAAATCTAGCATGTTGTTTCCCTGAAAATGTATTTAAATCATTCCTTGCTTCTAATCAAATCAGAAGTATGAGTTTGCAGAAAGATCACAGCAGGTTTCATCTTTCATTCTACCATAACAAAGCTATCTTTGACATCATAATAACCATTAGTATCTTTTTTTTTCTTTTTTTTTAATGTGTGCATTTGTCATTAGGTTTTACATAACTTTCCTTCATTACTCTTTCAATGTATGTATACATGTTCTCAATTTTTCTAGCGTTTGGGACCAGGACCTCACACTGCACAGCAGAAAGAAGAGTTGACTAAGCTGCACAATTTCCTGCAGCGAGCTAAAGCAGAACAGCAGAAGGTAGTTCTGCCACATACAGTTCCAAACTGTACATAAAAAAAAGTATGATTTGTGTAAACAGAAAAAAATCAGAATAATTGTGTGGTATGCAACCTGATTAGTCTAGATTGTAGCTAAGCATGTAAGGACTGGACATCACCACTGTGATATTTTATATCAATTCATTTCAGTCGCAGAATGGAAGAGTGGAGTTTTCTTCCTTTTTTCTTTTCTTTTTTTTTCTTTTTTTTTTTTACCTCCTTGGTTTCCTCAAATATTCTTCCTTAAAATTTTAATTTCTTGGCTGGGATACTTGTTTTTTTCTTTCTTTCCTTTTATAACTTTATAAAGTATTTGTGGCAGTTAAATCAACATTGATAATTCTATCTAAAACCAGCATTTTTGTCTGAAGACATATGACAAATTTAAATGAATTGTGTTGTTGGTTTTTGGTGAGTATGGGGTTTCTTTTTTTTTTTTTTTTTACATTTTCCAAAATATTTATTTTAATAACAAATATAAACTCTCCCCATTCAAGCAAATTTAAATGTGAAGTTAATACATTGTTCAGCATTTTATAAAATTAAGTTAGATATATCAAAAGATCCATTTTCATAATAAACTGAGTTTTGCAATTTTTATTTACTTTCATTGACATTTTATTTTTCATTATACTGTGTTATATAAATTAACCCATTCTCAAATTTCAGTAGACAGAAAACAAACACTCATATATAAAGTAGCTCAAATGAATAATTTTATTTATATATAATTATTTGCTTTTTGTTTAAGAGCTGGCCTCTTTTTTCTGTTGTCGTTTTGAAATTAATTTTATTTTTTATTTATAATATTAATGCTAATAATTTGAGACAAAAAGAATACTAATGCTTGTTTCATATGGTTGAAAAGCTAACACATTTATATATTAACACACTAACTGCTTGAACATTTATCTTGTTAAATTTGACAGCATTTTGCATCAGTTTTATTAATATGTTTAAAGCTGCATAGTAGATTTTATTAATTAAAACATGACAGCATCTGAAAATGTCAAGGCTTTGAAATATCTTTACCAGATGCTCTTTGTTTAAATTTTTATATCTTTTATTTATTTATTTTTATTTTTATTTTTTTTTCTTTCTATTTTTGTAGCTGACATTACCAACTTTTTGTGTGCGTGTGTATATTTTCCCTCAAAAATAAAAAGGAAATGCAATAACACTGATAACAAATTTTTGTGTGAAAATATACAATTGTAGTAAATATATATATCTTTATTTTTTTTTTTTAACTTTGTCTTAAAAAAATTCTGCTTGTAAGGAATGAATCAGTAATAAAAATGTATTCTTTGTAAATAAAGCTTTTAACTTCTTTTATCATCTGTCATCCTTCTGCCACATTTATTGTAACTATTGCAAACTAAATAGTGTTCATTTTAATTACAAGCTTCAGTGTACTAATATTAATCTAGTTATCACCATTTCCAGGATCAGTCCTCCTGAATGCACATAATGGGCTGTTTCACAACAGCCTTAGTTTATGGGATGGTGCATATATAAAATCCATTACTGCTAATCAAGAGTAGCTTTTGGAATGGCAGTAACAGTTTCTTTTTTCATCTCACCATTGTTCATGAAAATATAATGACTGACACCTAATAATCAGATATTAAAATGTACTGTAATATTGTTAAACACTGATGATAAAGTTTACGCAGTTTTTAATGGGTTGTTAATAAAGATGATAATTCTTTAGAACAAAAATTCTACTAGTTTATGTGACTCCTTTAGGTAATGGCAGCCAACAAGCATCCTGGCGACAACACCATGGTTTTATCAAGCTCTCCACTGGTTAGTGTCGCACCACAGCCAACCATATCAACACGTCCTACCTCTGGAACCACGGGAAATGCAAATGGAGTGGTGTCAGGAGAGGGAAGGGTCTTGGATAAAAGGAGACTTCAGGAGCTGGTCAAAGAAGTGGATCCTTTGGAGCAGTTGGATGATGATGTAGAAGAGGTAGATTAGTTGACATTTTCTCTAAAATAGGCAAAATATCATTCTCCATGCATCCCTATCAGTATTTATTTATTTTGTCATTCTAGATCATTAGCAAAAATGAATGTCTGTACATTCTAAATGGCAATGTGTACATAATACATAGATTATTAATTGATTATACCATAAAGTATTGCTGTCTTTTTTATTTTTTAAGTTTATTGAAACTTGTTGTGTCTGTTGTTATCATCATTTTTCTGGTTCTTGAAAACTATGAAACAAATCACAGGATATTTTAAAACTATATATTTTATTTATTTTGTTACAGGTCCTACTGCAAATAGCAGATGATTTTATTGACAATGTTGTAACAGCAGCTTGTCAGATTGCAAAACACAGGAAATCTAACACATTAGAGGTGAAGGATGTCCAATTACATTTAGGTATTATTTTTTCATTCATTAATAAATATTAAAAGACAGGCTTTAAATATATACCATCACCACCACCCCAAAAAAAAAATATAAATATGGTTGGTTTTTTAAATTTTTTGCTTTTAATTGCTTCACTTGTTAGATGTAAAATTTTAAAGCATGGATATAAAATATATTTTCTTTGCATTCAGTGGATTGTTGTTAGCATGTCAAAATAATAAGACTAAATATCATGTTTAAAAATAAATAAATACTAGTAGTATTCTAATTATTTATTGTTTTTAGAACGAAACTGGAATATGTGGGTGCCAGGTTTTGGGTCTGAAGAACTGCGGCCATTGAAGAAATCAACAGTGACAGAAGCTCACAAACAGGTATTTACTGTACTTAGACTATTGAAATTAATTGTACTTATGAAAATCATAACATTTTTGTGTGTAGAATTCAATGACATGATTTAAAATTTAAAAAAAAAAAAAAAAATTTTTAATTATGTAATAGGTAATGAAGAATGATTCATGTTTTAACTTTTAATTTTTTTTATAATTACAGAGACTGGCTTTGATTCGAAAGACACTCAAGAAATATTAAAAATGGTTTTCTGCACACCAACAGAAGATGAAATGACTTTTGTTAGTATTTTTATTTTATTTTTTTTTTCAATCTTGTGTAAATAAAGTAATAATTATAGTAATTTATATTTTGTTATTTATTTGATTTAAAATTTACAAAGATTATAAAAACCAAATCTTTTTAGACAAAGGTTGAAACTTTATTCTATCACTTGGATAAATAATTCACTTGATTGTTTATTGTCCTTTATTGTTTCCAAATATTCTATAGAGAAACAATCAATGTTGGAACTAAGCAAAATACATGTGCTGTTAATAGAATTAAAAGAACCCTTCACAGATAAAAAAAAAAAAAATGTTATTGAATAAATATGTAGATTTTATTTAAATGAAAGATAACACATTTTTCATACTTACCGTATATACTTGTGTAGAAGGTGACCTTATGTATAAGTCGATGTGTATTTTAAGACCAAAAATTGCGTCATTTTAGGTATTACTTGTGTATAAGTCGACTGTAGATTCCAGGCACCGTCACTATTTTTAGACCAGTGTGACACTGCCAAGAAGGCCTACATTGTACGCCTACTGTAACATAACTTGCACGAGCTGTAACTTGCACGAACATACCATAATAACGTAAATGCATGTATTACACGTGCTATAGCCTAAATGTATCATAAATAGTATCTCTTTAATGTAATAGGTCTAACATGGAGACCTAACTTACCGTTATACTTAGCCGTTCTATGATTTACAAAATTTGTTGGTAGTGGATATTAATGACGATTGCAATATTATTTCACCAAATTCTTTATTATTAAACAAGTGAGTTTTGTTTATGAAATTAGGACCGATATTTAGTGCAATTTGGCAGAGAAGTCTGCATTCCTAGATCATTGCAAGACGCCGTAAGGCATAACGCCGTACTGACTGTTTTCTCGCTTTAAAATGTATTTTTATGTCATTAAACGGAAGAATATCATGTTTTACATTCATATTTGGTTTTGTTATTTAATTTTTCAAAAATTTTTATACGATAAAATTATATTTTTGAAAAGCTGAAAGACCACGATTATTTTAGATGCATCCCGTAGCAAATAATAGTCAAAATGGCGACTCTTCAGCAACAGCTACAAAAGCATTACCTATGTATAAGTCGACCCCCAAAATATTACCTTAATAGTCTCCCAAAAATTCGACTTATACACAAGTATATACGGTATTACTTTATCAAATAACTTTGCTAGCTTGCAGCAAAATACTTTATTTTTAGTACTTTTGCTTTTTAAAAGCATGTCAGAGTGTCATGTTGTAATACAATAATACAGTAAAATAGAAAAATAAAAACATACACAGCAAAGCAAGTTATAAAGTGAAAGTTTATTGTTGAAGATTACAATGGTATCAACAGGCTTTTCTTTATTTCAAAGCTGATAAATATGGATAACAATGCATAATGTATTTACTGCTGCTGATTTCAACTTAATACTTAATATTCTTTTCTCAGTTCAACCAATTTCACTGTGAATCATGCAACTTTGCAAAAAAGTAATTTAACAAATACTATTGAAATGACATAACCCAACAGTAAAAACAGAACAATAAATTGAAACAGTCATCAAAGAATGAAATTCATAAATCCAATTGTTCAAAAACAAAAACTTTTCAGAACAAATGCTGCAAACTTGAACTTTTAAAAACTAATATACAATATTTCATTATCATTTCAGGTAATCTTTGTGGAAGTATTGTTAACAAAAATTTAGCTAATGTATAGCTAGATACTTGTCTTTTCATTATACATTTAATTAAAAATAATTCTATTCATAACAGATGTAACATTGGAGTGTTTGTTACTGTGTATTAAACAAGAAAACCATATACAGGTTGATTACCAACAATTAAACCTGAATAAATTTACACTTCCAGAATAGCAAACATGATGAAACCCCTACTGTTTTGTTTCCATTGTAGCATCAGCTGTTAGCATGCATTCCTTAACTACTGGGACTCTGAAGATGATAATTTATTTCATTGTATAATAAATGAGCAGTACAGTTTAGTCTACCCTATTTCGTTAAAATTCTACTTGATTTTCAAGGTTTCTTTCTTCCTTTGTGAGAATCAACCTGTATTTTAATTTTAATTAGCAACTCCACAAATATAATACATTAAAAAGTGCAAAGTTTAATATATACAAAAAGCCTCATTACTGAAGTGTTATTCTAACTGAAATGTTAATTTGATTACTAGATGGCTTCTAAGTTCATATTAATGGTGTTTCTAATTCTGAATATCTAATAGCAAAATATTAACCATACTTATACGGTAATGAGATGTTTTTTTTTATAATTTCTGCTAATAGATTGGAGATATATCATAAAATGAAACTCAACTAAAATGATTATATAATGATAAACCCTAAGATAATTTTATTACACTAAGGAAATGAATGGCTGAAACTAATATATAAATATATATTATGTAATGAATTATAACAATATGCATGAGAAGATAAAAGTCACACTGGCAAAAAGGCACTTGCCAACATTTCATTTGGACCATCTTTACAACAAAGAATTTTATCTTTAATATATGTGAATTATTTTCCTCATAAATAACTGTTTTATTAACCTGACATTTGTTCAGTTTAAACAATGTAAGAAAATGATAACAAATTTAGTAATAAGTTAATCTGATAATAAATTCAAGGAATCAGATTATGCCAAATAATCTACATGTACATCATATGATGTAGGTAGGCAGGAACTTTTTTTTCTTCTTTAAATATAAAAAAAGAATTTTATAACATTACATTTATTTGAATATATAAACAAAATAAGTTCATAATTTTTAATACTTAATATACAATATGCATGGAAAATATTTTATATTGAGTTCTTTAAAAGAAAAGACATGAGTACTTTCCAATACATCTTTTTAACCCACAAACAAATCGGTTGTAACAATGAATATAGTGAAAAATTATTTTAACATTTTAAAATTTACAACCCTCTAGAACATGTAGGCTTTTTAGGTTTTTATATCTGACATTACTTTTTTCTATACAAGACATGAATGGACCAACAAATACATTTTATTCATTCACATACAACCTGTTACATTACTATTTTGTAACATACAAAGATAATAATTTATCACTGTCTTTTAAAACAGTGCTTCTTAAACTGCTGAATAAAATGGTGAAGGAAATTGTATGAAAATGACCCCAAAAAACCAAATGGAAATCTGTAGTTGCTTGTCAATGACTTTCTGAGATAAAGACGTCTGGGTAAATGGCATCACAATAGTTTGAGAAGCACTGTACTAAAATACATGGGAGTAATGATGTTAAAACAAGTTTTAAAAAAATCACTAGTCACTTAAAATTATTTCTTAATGTGATTGCACATAATGTGTTAAAAGGAAATTAGCACTTCTTACAAAGAAGTAAAAAAAAAAACATTTGTTAATAATGTTGCTTATTTTACAATTAATGGAAGAAGAAAGTGAATAAAGAGTGAAGAACTGAAAAGTTACAGTAAGAGTGAATAAAGAAGTAAGAGTGAATGAAGAACTGACAGGGTAAGGGGAAGAATGAATGAAGAACTGACAGGGTAAGGGGAAGAATGATTGAAGAACTGACAGGGTAAGGGGAAGAGTGAATGAAGAACTGACAGGGTAAGGGGAAGAGTGATTAAAGAACTGACAGGGTAAGGGGAAGAGTGAATGAAGAACTGACAGGGTAAGGGGAAGAGTGAATGAAGAACTGACAGGGTAAGGGGAAGAGTGATTAAAGAACTGACAGGGTGGGGAAGAATTGAAGAACTGACAGGGTAAGGGGAAGAGTGAATGAAGAACTGACAGGGTAAGGGGAAGAGTGAATGAAGAACTGACAGGGTAAGGGGAAGAGTGAATGAAGAACTGACAGGGTAAGGGGAAGAGTGAATGAAGAACTGACAGGGTAAGGGGAAGAGTGAATGAAGAACTGACAGGGTAAGGGGAAGAGTGAAGAACTGACAGGGTAAGGGGAAGAGTGAATGAAGAACTGACAGGGTAAGGGGAAGAGTGAAGAAGAACTGACAGGGTAAGGGGAAGGGAATGAAAAGGGTATGAAGAGTGAAGAACTGACAGGGTAAGGGGAAGAGTGAATGAAGAACTGACAGGGTAAGGGGAAGAGTGAAGAACTGACAGGGTAAGGGGAAGAGTGAATGAAGAACTAAAAGATGAAGCAAGGGTGAGCAAGGAACTGAAACAATGAGGGAAGAGGCACAGAAAGATCAGATGGGAGACTGACTAGTGCTTTTCAGTTTTATTTTGCTACATTTAATGTGAACAAAATGATATTAGTATTATCATTTTCTCATATATATATATAATAGTTACATATAGTTACATATTTTTTCCCCAATATCACATCACTGCAGGCAATACCATCAATATTCTGCCAATATCACATCTTTACAACAAAAACAATAATTTGAAGTTGATTATATAATAGTCAGCAATAATACATATTAATAAATATATATATATATATATACTAGTATATATACAGGCATCAAGTGCAAGGATAACAGCTATATGAATATCACAAGTGGTAACAACTAGATTCATCTCCTATCGAGATAAACTATTCTGTACCAAGAATGCTGTGTTGTAAGAGGCAAGTGTAACATCAGAATCTAAATGTTAAAAAAATGGAACAGTGTTTGACAAATAGTTTGGAATCACTCTTCTGAATTTCAGAAAAAAGGGCATATGCATCTTTGTGGTGAATGTATTGTTCAAAATGAAATGAATTTTTTTATTATGAAGAAACAGATGGATCAGCAAAAAAGGGAACATACATCAGGTTGTGTGCATGCACACACTACACACACACACACACACACACACACATACACACACAAACAAACATATAAACCCTTCACTGTGGATACAGTGATAATTATATTACACTTGCTTCTTCTGAAAATGTATATAAATTTTGCATAAGATGGTCATTAAGTTGTAGTTTCTACTTACAAAATAATCCACTGACTCCTTATCAAAATAATATTAATAAAGGGTCATGTTTTAAAACTGCTCGTATATTTACTGAATATTTTTGACTTCTGTAAGTAAATTCTAAGTGACACTGATATAATTAATAGTAGTGTTTGTGGCAGAAAATCACCAGCATTTAGCATAAGAGCTGTCAATGTCTGATATCAAATATCAAAATTATATTTAAAATTATTTTCAAAGACTGAGTAACAATCAATTCAATTAAAAATGAATGAATTTAAAAAAAAAAAGCTTGGAGCTGCAAATAGTGTATTCTTGAGGTTCCCTAAATGCTGCAATATTATGCAGTTAGTTGGAAGTAATTATAAACCTCACATGGTTTAAAGGGAATTATTCTTACAATTCGTTACATGGCCTAAATGATCTAAATTCATTTACAGTCATTTAAAATAATACTTGAAGCTACAGATTAATATAATCTTGTATCACATCTAAAGTAGCTCTGTGCACAATTATATATTAAGAAAAGCTTTGCAACAGGCATGTTAAAAATTCAAGGGCCAGTATAAACCTTCAGTGTGCATTCTGGGTTTGATAAATAACCACCATAAAACCAACACTGTGGTGTCTTTGGATAACTATCAATCATGGAAAACTACTTAAGCAATAATCTTTTAACAGAAACGTAAAATGTGTTATTTAAAAATCATTAATTTAAAAACAGTGTTTAACATCAAACCCAGAAAATATTACAGGTTCTCTCAAAATCACAAGATGAAATGGAAGGTAAAAGATTAAATAAAACTGGTACAGGGATACAGGTGAAATAAAGAAAAACTGCACACAGAGAAGGAATCTCAGAATTAGATTAATGTGCATTGGAAGCCATCACAGATGACATATTTCTTACAAATCAAGGGGCAGAACTAATTAATAAACTAGCACGCCCAAAAATTAAAATTAATTATTATGATCTAGAGCACGATATGTGGTGTGTAACATTCAAATGATAATATAATGAACAATGAAATGTCAAATTCATAAATGGTGTAACTCACAACAGGCTGAAACATTAAAATAGTAACTTAACTTGCTGAAGTTAACTTAAACACTATGTACATTAAAATCATTATTGCACTTGGAAATACTGTAAAAATAGGTTTAGGATGGATTCTTCAATATTCTTTTCTGTCTGAAGTCGTACACCTGGTGACAGAGGAACACGTTTGAGGGATCAACATCTGACGAAATGAGTCTGTCGCACAGTGCTGATCTGCTGTCCATGTCTGGAACCACTTTCTTACGATAGCATGCCCCTTGTTTTACACGACACATTTCAGCTTTGTATCTTCAAATAAAATCACAATAAGTAAGTATGTAAGTGTGCATTTAATGAAGACAATAAGTATGTAAGTAAATACATATATAATTAAATAAATAAATAAATAAATAAAATTAACAGGGAATGAATATATGTAAATGTAAATTATATTTAGTATCAAATCCAGTCAAATCTATCATTAATTCTGAAACATGTATTTAAAAAAAACAAAAATGTGATTATTTAAAAACCTAATTAATATTTCAAATATGTCTGTTTTAATTAAGAAATATACTTAGTTTAATTAACAAATAAAGCAAGCTTAATTAACTAATATGTATTTGATTTAGTTAGGTAACAGCTGGTTTAATTTTTAAAAATGTGCCTAGTTTAATCAACACATAACCTGGTTTAATTATAATATATATTTGTTTTAATTAGGTAATACACATGATTTAATTAACAAATATAGCTGCAAACTGCTAACAGTAAAGATTTCAACATTTCTCTCTTGCTTTGTTTAAAGTTAACCAAGTATTACTAAAATACATACCTTGCATATTCACCACTTGTTAGGACATAGGCCTTGTCCTCTATGCAGGCAACACTGTTTTCATCTCTGTGTTTAGATGCAAAGATCTCCTGATCTTGGTTGTGTGGCTGTCTTCCCATTTCTGTATGTTCCGGTCTGTAGTACCATAATAAACTCATCATCATCTCTCCTGCAAAGTATATTGATTTGATTACTCTTCTGAATAATACACATCTCAATTAATATGATTTATTATAAGGTTCAAGAGAATATTTTTCTGAAGCACTGTAACTAGTGGATCACAGAAAATACTAGTGCTGATCATAGTAGTCAGAATTAAAAACTACAGATTTGCTTTTTTAAACTTGTTATCTTAACTGTAAACAAAAGAATTTAAATATTTAGTCTTTTATCTGTGTAAGAAATGCCCCTAAATGTAGAACAGGATGGATCAGAAAATAGATTATTAAAGCCAATAACTGATTGATTGATTGGTTGATTAATTAATGACATTCAGTGGTCATTCTTAAAACTAATCTGAATATATAACAGTTAATTTTATTAAATTTTTTTCAAAACAAAATATTTAAATGCATAGTGTTATTATTATTATTTTTTTTTTAATTTATTACAATCCATTTGTTCAGTCAGTTTTTTCATTATGTGAAGACTGAAACAAATGCATCTAGAACAAGAGTATAATCATATAATTTACCATCATCTGGGTGTTCCCAGAAGGCCCCCACTTTGGCAACAAAAGGAATGTCAGTTTTTCTTGGTCCAGAACGAAGCAGAACACAATCTCGGATATGTATAACATCTCCATCAGTGTGACAGATAGCAGAGTAACATTTTCTTCTTACAGGTGGACCATCTACCTGCTAAATGAAGATCATTTTATCTTTAAAGTGTTGAGTTTGTTTATGTTTGTTTACATGTACTACTTTCAGAAAGATCGTCTTGGTGTGTTGGGTCAAACCTTTCTTAGTAAGCTAGAAAGGACACTATCCTATTATTTCAGTTTATTAAATAATTATTAAAAAAACACATAATAACTATCAGTCTATTAATATTAAACTTTTATAAAATATACATGTTAACATCATTAGTAAACAAAATTAAAATTTAGAAAATTATCATATTATCAGCATTAGAAAAATCTTAAAATGTTCTAGAGATATAAATACACATTCATACAAAAAAAAAACACAGAAAGCATGAACCGTACAATATTTTGTACTAGTTTCCACTCAGCTTCTCCTTTCCACGACCACCCATGACAGGAACTTTCTGACTGCTGCAGAACAATATCTTTGTGAGGACGATCAACCATAACTTTTGTCTTGACAGTTTTTCTTTCTGTTTTCTTCTTCTGTTTCAATGTGCCCTTACATTTACCTTCAGATGACCCTTTTTTTCCTTTTCCATTACACAAGGAATTGGAAACAATGCCTTTTACTTCTGTTTTTAATGTGTCAGAGAAAGCACAATCATGGGATTTGTCAGGGTTGTGAATGAGGACTTTGATCTGTGCGTGTGGCACCTGTACTGGTACATGATGAGGCAGTAAACAGGGGTTCATGTTATGAATTGGTGGCTGCATTAATGAAGAAGGGTTGGCCTGGTAAAAGCTTCTTGGATAAAATCCTATAATAAAATAAAAATTTATAAAAACAAAACATAGTTAATAAATGTTTTGAGTAACATTAATCGGTACTCAATAAATTATTCTACTTTTATCTAATTACATCAGAATTAAATGAAATTTCTAGTACTATGCTTAAAATGCCATAATGTCAATAAGCCTTCAGCAAATATATAATAATTCAATTATAAAAATAAAAAAATAAAAAAGCAGATGATTGAGATTTTAATTTAAAATTTGAGAATGGAAAAAAGACATTTATAAATAATGAAAAAGAACTGAAGCTAAAACTTACCAAAGGACTGCAAGCCAGTATGTGCATAAGGAACACTAAATGCACTTCTGTACGGTGGTTGTGGATATGTCATCATCTGCACTGTGTTGAGACTGCCAATACCACCTAGAGTTATTGACTGATACTGGCCTGATATGTATCTGTCAGTTGACGTACAACAATAACCTGTGCATGGAGGTACACAGGCAGAGTTTTGTCTGAACAAGGGATTCATACAAAGTGATGTCCTAGCCACTGGTTTCATTGGTGTGTGAGCACCAACAACATCTACAACACTGGATGGGCGATCATCTGATGGAATTTCTTGGTCTAAATGAGTGATTTTCTGTAATGTTTCTCTGTGAATGACCTGTGTTTGTTCCATCTGGGAAAGAGCAGGAGCTTCATAATGTGGAACACTGCTCAGATTATGAGAGAGATGAGGAGTGATTTGCATTGATACTGTAGATGTCTTTCTGTCTTCATATAGTTGCTGCTCTTGTCTAGAGACGTGCAAAGTCGTTTCTGGATTCACTGGAGCTGCCACTGTACAACAAGTGTTTCCCCAGCCTTCAACCCAGCGAGCAGTACTCTGGTAATGATTTGCTGAAAATGGCTGCCTGACCCAGGACAAACAGAAACGATCAGTTCTTGCTGCACGTTCAGTGTTAGGCTTTAAATACTTTGTAGCAGCCATCAGGGCTTGTGCATTAAGGCTAGCCATACGATTTTTTGGCTTTCTGATTCCATTTAGTTTCTCTTTTACTTTCTTAAACTCAAAACACTTGCTAGTTTTTGTCTTCTTTGTATCATTTTTTGGCACACTTAAAATATTTTCCTTCAACGTGGTTTGTTTTGTTTTTAAACCATTTATTTTTTCTTTTGTTGTAGATTTCTTTTTGACATTAATTTCCTTCAATGTTTTGTTGTTACTCTTCTCTTTGGCCGTGTTGACTTTCTTAGACTGTTTCTTGTTACTTTTTTCTGTTGCAATGTTCTTGTCATTGTCCACTTTGTCTTCATCAGCCTTGTTAACGGTTTTACTCTCAGAACCATTTCTTGAATCACTTGGACTTAGTTTAAGCTTTTTGGGAGAGGTAGGTTCCTTTTCAAAATATATGTTCACTAAAGCAGATGCATTCAGACTTGCTTCGCGCTTTTTCCTTTTTCTAGGAATAATTGCATTATCTATCTTTGATTTACCTTTATTGTTTTTGACATTTTTTGATCTCATAATCTTAGGTGCTGTTTTGGATTTTGTATTGGTGATTACATTGTTGTTTTCTTCCAATTTACAGGAGAGTACTTCAAGCTTTCTTTTTACACACATCTTCCTCTCTATAGATTTTATTTTATTTTTAGATTTGGTACTAACACCATTAGAATTACCAGGACTATTGTGTTTGTTATTTACCAAATCCTTTTCTTCAGACACCTGTTTCTTACACTTCTCATTTTTATTTAGCAGCTTGGGAAATGTAGATTTGATGGAATCGGGTAAGCAGTCTACTTTGCAAGACAGGTCTTTTAATTTTGGCTTAGAAGTTGAAATTGTGGAATCATTTTTTGATCGTGATAATTTTACAAAACAGCATATATTGCTGTTGTTAATGAAGTCTTTGGCTTGTATTTTCTTTTTTGCTGGTAGACTTTTAGAATCATTCTGTTCATGACTTTCCTTCGAAACAGATTTGCCTACTGATGGTGATTTCATATCTTGGTCCTGGAAGAACGCCAGCAGTGATTTGTAAACAGGGAAAGTGTCACTGTAGGAAATGCATCTTTCAGAAGCTTTTCTTGAGCCTATATTGTGTGATGTCTTGTAGTTGTTCTGTCTGAAAACCTGCAAACCTCAAAAAGAGAAAAATAAACAAAATATGTGAAAGAATTAAATAAATATTAAGTAAATGATTAAAAAAAAAAAAATGAATAGACACAAAATTTTAATTTGCCAGTAACATGCTAGCCTAGAAAGAAGAAAGAAGAAAGAAGTTTGAATAGGGTTTTGAAATATATGATTTAAAAACTTTTATAAAAATATGAAACTTTATTTAGATAACTAGTAGATAAAAAAAGGTTAGTGTTATGTCTCATCAATTAAAATGAGCAAATGAAAATGACATTATATGATAAACAGAAACAACATAACAGTTGGCTTTTTATGGTTAGAAGAGTAACTATTTTTTCCATGATTCCAAATCACATAATTAATACAAGCAGTTGTTGTGTTTTGACATCTAATGTCATCAAGTGAAATATGGATAATAATTATTTATGTCTATCACATCAGATTAAGATTATCTTGGAGATCTATCCACCTGCTAGCACCAAGGCAGTCAACATCATCAAACACAAGTCAAACAAAAAAACACAATTAAAAAACAGTCCCAAGGATAGCAACATCAGCTGATTAATATTAATGAAACAATGTGAGAAATGTAAAGTTACACCTTATCTAAAACTTTCTACACTAACTTCATAATTGAATAAGAAAAGGTCAACTGATTATATTAATTAGTTAGAAGTCATTGAATTACATGTTTGTTATTATTTAGTCAGATATTCATGCACCATCATCTAACTCAGATAAAATGAAGCTAATTGTTAACTTTAACATTACAAAATGAAGCTGTTTTCTTTAATATTACTTAAGATGTCTAAATGATTGTTTATTTCAAAAAAATAAAAAAAAGTGTGTTAGAAAATCAGAAAAGCTGCATTAACAAAACAGGTTTCTGTATTTGAGAGAAATGACTCAGAACTGAAAGGACATACAAAAATGCATCTGATCAAGGACAGAAATTAATTTTAAAACACAAAAATAGGATCTGATAAGAGGAAAACTCCACAGATGTGATACATTTAAAAGATAACAGTCAATAGAGATTTGCATTAGGGATTTATTATTTTATTACAGGTACTCCAAAGTGATTTTCTTTTTGAGAAATAGAAACTGTAAATTTTTTTTTATCCTGATTTGAAATGTCAGTCAAATAGTTCCAAAGTTATGATTTTTTTTTAAACATATTTAATTTTTTGATGCCCACATAAACCATTTTCAACAAATCTCAGTTTTTAACAGCCCATTTTGAGGCACAATTGTCTCTAACAGTGTATGGACAAATTTTCACAATATATGATCACAGATGGCAGCTATCCATTGCACTTCTGACATTTATTTTGCAATGTGAGGTAACATTTGTGCAATAAACAGAAAGATAAAAATTTCAGATTTAGTTTATTGTTTTTACTGAGACAGGACATGAAACAGAGAACAAATCAAGTGTTCAGAATCAGTAAAAATAGGTCCAAACAAAACCCCAGACACTTTGGAATACCTGTTTATCAGACATATTTATTAAATAATTTTGAGCTTGTACTTATTTTTCACAGTCAGAAAAAACACTCTTTCTTCATGAACTATTATTATCAGTTAGCAATAAAAGATATGTTATATAAACCTTTCCGTAGACATGAACTGAGGCTTTGACTGCTGTCATAAATCACTAGTTGGAATCAGATATATTTCAAGAGATATACTAATGACATACTCACTGATTTAACACTACATCCCACTAATTCTAATAATTACAGAAATCTGAATTTTTTTTTTTTTAAGGGGGGGGTCTATTTATTTATTCTAAAATAATACACAGCTGATGTGAGTCTGAAATAACACACAGTAGTAAAAAAAATATATGACCTGTCAGCTAAAATGTATGTTACATAAGTTTGTCAACACATGTACATTGATATATTCAGTCTGGTTATGTTTCAATTACAGTAACAGCTACAGTGAAGATATCTATTTTATCTGTATTACAATGGAAAGAAATAATTTACTTTTTTTCTTTCTTTTTTTAAATACTACTCCAACATAATACAATTTAAAAAAAAAAAATTAAATTAAATAAAATTTAAAATAAAATTTAAAAAAAGGTAACTTCTAAGCTTTTTGAAGCTTTTGCTTAGAAACTATACATTATTTTTTGGTGGCAACATACATTTGAACTCTTTTTAACATTGTATTACAGTGTTTCTTAAACTACTTCAATGTCATTCACCCTAAATTCCATATCATTTCATTCAACTTCAATGAAACTTCCTTCCATTTTGGTTAATTTTCATCATTTACACCTTTGAGAATTATTCATACACAATTCATTTTATTACGTAAGAAAAAAATATATATCTTAACCTGATTACTAAGTGCTTATTTTTATCCTGTTTTTTAACATCATAAAAAGAAAGAAAACTAATACAGAAAAATTAAGGCTATTTTTTTTAGTTTACATGACAGTTATTATAAAAACAAAACACTTTAGAACTTTATGCCTACTTTAAGTATAGAAAAAACATGTAAATAAAATAAATTTTGGTATTCACTTCATATGATTCCTTGAAACTCACACACACACACAATATAATAATAATAATAATTTTATTTACTTCTGGGTGAACTATTTGGTTAAAAAGCAGTTATTGTAACATAGTAACTACTTGAGTCTACTGTTATTGGGGGAGTTGTTTGGGGGTGTTCTTCTTTTCTTTTTTAATTTATCAAGCTAGAGCTACCACATTTTGGAATACTACCATACTAGTCCAGATACAACAAATAAATAAAAATATGTATATGAATATTTTTCTCTGTATGTGTGAATGTATACAGGTATACATGCTGACATCCATCCATCCACACACACTCACTCATACTTACATATGTACACAAAATCAGACACTCATCCATACCCACACAAACACAGAGGCATACATACATACATACATATATATAAATACACATACATTATATTACATACATACATTCATCCACACACACACACACACACATTTAACAATGTCTTAATCATTTAATGATCTATGATTATACTGAAAAACTGAATGAATGGTATTTTTTCGATATAAAATGTAATATGAATACGTATTTTTGATAAATATATATTTACCAAAATCTGTCTATAAATCATACATTTCACATAAAATAAAATGAATATTGTATTTCCTGTGCAGTTAACACAATACGTTAAAACACATCATGCTCGCTGCAGACATGAACCACAAATTAAAATCTCGTGTTCATTGAAAAATAAAGAGAAAGACAAAAATATATATATAATTAAAATCCCCGTACTAACCGTGAGTACAGACAGTATAATGAGTATTGTCATTTGCTAACGAGTGTGCGAAGTGCCTAGTCTTAGTCTAGCGCGAGTAACGGGACTTGCGAAATAGCGACACATTTGTTGCAATGTGGTTGGTGATATGTATTACATGTATACTATATGATACAAAAACATAAAAATAATGGGAAAAAATATATAAATATATTTTGCTAGTTATATATCTGTATTTTTACCCCTTTAGATTTAACAGTACTGCTGCGCCAATGTTTTGCTTTTGACTTGAGAAAGTCGGCCATCTTCCCGCATTAGACAAGTCAATTGAATGCAGGGGGCGCCCCTGTACTACAGCTATGCTGGAATATAAAATAAGAATGAAAGAAAAAAAAAAAATAAAAAATATATATCCAAACAGATGCAATAACTTCGCGTTTGATCTAAAAAAAAGTAACTAAACTTATTAATTACTAGCTTATTCCAATGCATCAGTTTATTGTTCTCTCTCTCTCTCTCTCTCTCTCTCTCTCTCTCTCTCTCTCTCTCTCTCTCTCTCTCTCTCTCTCTCACACACACACACACACACACACACACACACAGATACATACATACACACACACGAAAGTATCCATCATTATTACCATCATCGTTTTCATTTTCAGTAACTTACAACACACGCGATATAATATTTTACAGTTTTCATATTTTTGTTACTGGGGGAGGGGGGTGCAGCAAGAAAGAAATTTAATTTTTTTTTATAAATAAATCTTATGTTTAATCTAAATCTATTGCAGGCCTCCAGATACGGAAATTAATAAGTTACTAACCTATTTTATATTACCTAAAACAGGCTAACGTTTTTAAGCATTATCTCAAAATAAACTTAATATATTTAAGACATTATATTATTGACGACAGTTAAAAAACTAACAAGATTTACATTATTCCTCCTCACGATATTTGTCGTAATTATGTTCCAGTTTTTTTTAGTAATTAATAAGATTTTAAATTAATTTTATATTTAATTTTAATATCATATTTAAAACTGAAATAAAAGCAAAATATAAACTGCCAAATTTTTTTATTTCTTTAAAAAAAAAAAAAAAAAAAAAAAAAAAAACACTCCACATATTTATTGCTAACATAAAATAGGGATGCAGTACGTTCTTATGACAAATAATATTACTTCTGTTTCTTTCTGTTTTATTTTTTTTATATATACTGTTACGTCTGCAAGGTCTTCACCAGAACAGCAGCTTAAAAAAAGAAAAGAAAAAACACACACAAAAAAACAAAAAAACAACGAATCACCCTCCATGAATAAATTATGATTTATTAAATTGAGCGCATAGGGTTCTTTTATTTTTATTTTAAAAAAGGAAGTAAAAAAAAAAATAAACAGAGACGGTTGAAAAAGGACTGAAAAAAAAAAAAGAAAAAAGGAATTTTTTATACTTTTTTATTATTATTCCGCATTAGAAGAGCTTTGTAACTTCATGGTTCACCCACGACTGAATGAAACTAAAGGGCTTGTTAGACGAAATGATCAAAAACATGATGAAATTATGTTGCGTGTAAACAGAAATTTTGAGATAAAGAATGTCACTAAAATAGTTTAAAAACCACTATTTTTATGACATCAAAATTTATTACTAAGACAAGATCTATTAACAGAAAAGTGTACTTGCCTTTGTCTGTACATTCTATTGCTGTGCCTAAACATATTAGGAATGACAGCACAAACCAATATTTTATTATAATACAGTCTAAAATACGAATGCACTCACATGTTGCAACATGAAACAAACAAAAAAACCAAAACATTTGTGTTTCACGCTCGTTTGACTCGTGTTTATTATACCTCATGTAATATTCAAACTGTGATATATGTTATATAGCAAATATATAATCAATTTTATGTGAGCATCTGGAAGGTCAGTAGAACCGAGTTAAGATGAAGCTAATTAGTACATACATACATGCATATATACGCAAATACATGCCAGTATTTAAATATGAACATGGATGCATGAATTCTTACAGAGACATAGACGTGTACACACAGTGTACACTGCATTTAAGTACAACAGTTATTTCCATTGAAAGGATTCCTAACTCTCACTTTTAAGTAATAATCTTGCCAAAATTCATTTTGTTTCAATTAGTTCTTGCGACAGCTAATACTACATATACATCTTCAGATGATAAATATACATACCTTTCTAGTGGGAATCTATGTTTAGCCAGATATGTCAGAAATTGTTAAATATGTTTCTTGATAGGTTTCCTGAAAATATCACATACTTTTTTATTAATAAGATTACAGTTAAAAGGAGTAATTGCCCTTAGGTTCTGACAAAAGAGCACTTCTACTTACTTTTAAATGTAAATAAACCAAGTTTATAAAACAATCACAAGATTGGTTTTACGTATTCGTAAGGCAATGACAAACATTTGATAAATTTAGTATTGTAATTAATGGTTATGGATTCATATCAAATGTTTTCATTGTGTGTGTTACATAAATTGTTTTTTTTCTTTCTTTCTTTAAGAAAGTGAAACGATTATCATTTTGTGTATTATAATTAAAAATAATAAATAGAGAAATATTTTCAATCCCCATATTTATCTATCTATCTATTTATCTAGATAGATAGATATAGGGATTGAAAACATTTCTCTGTTTATTATTTTTAATATATATATATTCTGATGCAGTCACGTAATTTTAAACGGATGCATGGGAACATATTGACAGACACACAAGTTACACATTTACACACAGACACACACACAAATACATATTTACATGCATGCGTAAACACATGCAAATACATGCAGATTTGCTTCATCAGAAACAGTTCATTACCAAAATAATGCGGCATGGTACCCAGCTAATAATATCAGTAACTATTGTAACATCTGTTGTTCAGTTATTGTGTGCATTAAACATTAAACAAGGTATTTATGATGACCACTGTACTCCAGATGTTACTCATGAAAAAAAGAAGACGATGCAGCTGTTTCAGTGTTAATAATATCTTATGTCTCAATAGAAACAATGGCCTATAGAATGGAACAAAGAAAAGATATAATTAGAGAAAATGGGGAGGGGATCCGTCAGAAATATTAATAAAGTACTGCACATTGCTTTATGTTAGTTTAAATTATTATATGTATTTAAGTTTTATTTTAAAAACAACAAAACCAGCAGCTGCAGCGGCAACAACAACAACAACAATAGTTATAGTAATAATAGTAATAATAATAACATCGTAACAAATGATGATAATAATGATAGTAGTACTACTACTACTATTGCTACTACTATTAATAGTAATAATAATAATAATAATAATAATAATAATAATAATAATAATAATAATGTTTAAAAGTATTTATCCATTATAACTTGTCAAAATATTCTCACTCAACAAACGGCATACTGACTATTAGCTCGTGTGAAGTTAAAAATGTATAAAATTACCAAGTCATTGTTATCACACTCGTTTCTAAGTGACAACCCTGTGTTAACTAGATATGTCGAGAAGTTACAGGCTCGGAGTTTCTTTCAAGTACAACAAGAGTTCTTAACTCACAAATTAATTTACATTACGATCTTGTTATTTCCTTGTCTCGAATATGTCTGCAATTTCCAGTAATTGCTACATGATCTGTGATCTAAATGAAATCTAATAAAAAAATCCTAAACATTTCGTATCGATTACTTTGAAGTGTGCCTTTTTAGTACTTGAGATTCCCCCACCCTCGGAAATCACAGCTAGGTGCAACCATGCGTAACTGTTTTGAAAACGGAATTGAAAAGAAAAAAAGAAGAGAATAATGAAAGTCAAATATAGAAATTATTTCCTGAATATACTGCGATTTACAAAAAAGAAACTGTTAAATAGTAATAAAACGAAGAGTAAGTAATACATTGTGGTGTATACTATTTTACTGAACAGCATGCGAGACGAAGGGGCGTTTTTCTGCATACGTGTCTGGCCCTAACGACCATTTTTTGTGTACATGTATAAAATCTACGGAAGCACGTCATGAACTTACCATGCGATGAAGGATGAAAAGCTCAAATCACGAGGCATACACGACCGACATAGATATAACATATGCACAACGGATGCTGTCAGTTCATACTGTTGTCACTTGAAAAGCTGATTTAAATATTAGTTCTATAATGACTTGTGATTTTTGTTTTCCCGTGTTGCTACACTGTCCAGATTACCTGTAACACATCCCACATATAAAGCTGTTTTTCGACAGTAACTGCCCCGAAAATCGATAGCTGTATCGATCTGTAATCAGGCACAATATGGATAACTTACGGGTCTACGTGGCACGATAAACTTCTCAAGATATCCACAACATCTCTTTATGGTTAGAAACAAGCAGTCTTCTAATTTCCAAAAAAGGTCAACGAATTCTATAACGGCCGATGTGTAGTGTGGGCAAGAACCACACGTTTTATCGCTAACTACTCGAGTGATTATCGCTGATATCCAGGAAGGAAATGCTTCGCTTCACGCGGCAAAACGTCTATTCACATTTGTAGGTCACCAAACACTCATTTACTTTGGGCTGTATAGCCGTCAATATTTCCTCCTCTATATATGTGCCTCTGGTGCCTTAAAGCCTTGCCGGACACTGATAATAAACGCAGGTCAGTCCAACAGCATCGTAGCCGTCGAGAAGATATACGATCAAAAGGTACTGGGTTCGAAACACGGCACCGATGTTAATGCAAACCTGGAAAAGTGAGGTCTATGCAACTAATTTGATTTGAAATAAGAATATAAATAAAGGCAGGCATTCGACGAGGCTAGGCTTTAAAGGTTCTCAGTTCGAATGTCTTTGCCGACATTAACAGGTTAGAAGTAGGAGATATAAAATTATTTGTGTAATTAACCAAAATATTAATAATAAACACAGACTATTTATATGTTTAGTACCTCAGAGTAAGCCTTCAAGCTTTTGAGATTCCAGTATCACTGTTAACATTATAAATTTAAATACATACAGACACATATTAGTCTAGTGTGCAAACAGAATTTAAAAATAAGTCGTGTAAGGAAATTAATATAAAAATTTCTTTTTCTTGTTAAATGTTTTTACATTAATAAAGTTCTTAGATAACTGATGGGGCTCTCTCTCTCTCTCTAAAGTAAATGATTAAAAATTCCGGATATATTTTCGGTAATTTTTCTCGTTCTCTTCTAAAATCAAAATATATACACACAAAGTCCTTTTCCACTCACATTTCTGATAAAATTTTCATTAGTTTTGTGATACAAGGAAAGGATTAATAGTATGGGATTTTTATATTCACTAGGTAGGCAGGCAGTCAGGCAGACAGAAATGTAGATAGGTAGCTTGGCAGGAAGGTAAACAGAGAGATAGACAGTCGTATAGTCAGTCATTATAAAACTAATATTTAAATCAGTCTTTCAAGTGACAACAGTATGAACTGACAGCATTTGTTGTGCATATGTTATATCTATGTCGGTCGTGTATGTCTCGTGATTTGAGCTTTTCATCCTTCATCGCATGGTAAGTTCATGACGTGCTTCCGTAGATCAACTAACAGTCAGACAAAAAGAGACAGAGAGAGCGACAGATACACAGACGAACTGATAGACAACAAGATAGAGACAGACACACTGATAAATAGCTATAGAGAGAGACTGTCAGACATACTGTTTGACATAAAATTCATTCGTATAGACAGACAGACAGACAGACAGCTAGCTAGATAGATAGATAGACAGAGAGAGAGAGAGAGTCGGATAGCTTGAATGACAGACAATTCATTCGCAAAGGTATATAGATAGACAGACAGTCAGAGCTTGAAAGATAGACAGCCATACACAAAAGTATAGCCAGATAGCCAGATACATATACAGATATATAGACAGAGAGACAGACAGACAATTCATACATACATAAGATATTATATTTATTTAGTATATAAACATATATATATACATCAGCAGCCAACAATAGATGTATCGAAATAGAAAAAGCTAGACAGTCAGATATATAGATAGACAGATATTGACACGTAATTATGATAATTAGAGACATAGCGATATAGAGAGAAAGACAGCCATTATCCTGTCCCTTTTACTGTATAGCATTTGTGAATATTTCCTTTAGGGATTCCATGTAATTACAAATGTTATTGTTTTATCAATATAATCATGTCCTAACCACCTGCTAGGTTTTTTTTGAGTTGGTTTTTCTTCTTTTTTTTTTAACTTTCTTTTCTTTTTTTTTATTTCTTTTTGTTGTTGTTGTTGTTGTTCCTGTTTTTGCAATCCGCAAGAAAAAGAAAAACCGATAAAACCCTTGACGCTAAAGCAAAAAGTAAGACGAGGCTGTATTCCACGAAAATAAACTGTGAGAGGGTTTTAAAGGTGATGAAACACTTCTGGAAAGAAGTTAAGAACTCTAGGTACTAAACATACCATTAAACAGGTAACAATAGAGCATCAAGTTTCATTGCCTAAGTTCCCAGTGAGCAAACGAACTAAAACAGACGAGAGCGTTTTTGCTTAGTCCCAGTCTGTGTAGAAGCACACATATACACATGCACCAACGCACGCACGCACACACACGCGCACACACACACACACACACACACTCAAACGTACACATAATAATTTATACGTAACGAAACGATATCGTGAACCTGTTATAATGGCATCGTTGAAGCATTCTAAAGGGACAGTAATATGTAGTGATTTATCTGTCAATTCAATGTTAAAATTTAAAAAAAATTGTATAATCTGTTTGTATAATTGTCTGTGAACAGTTAGTTTGAAACTGATCTACAATGTTTCAGATTTTGCAAATGAAGATTTCTAATGCAGTTATTAGTTTTGACACTCGTCATCATTACCAGACAAAGAAAAACAACAAAAACAAAAGAGGAGAAGGAAGAAAAAAAAAAAAAGGAATAAAAATAAATCTCTGAAAATATACGGGAAAAAAAATGGAAGCTAAATATTTATAAAACAAAGGTGACAAGTCACTGTTGCTAGTGAAAATACGCGGACAGAACGTCCTCGTAGACAGGAAAGAGTGTAATAATTAGTCGTAAAGTATTGACGTCTGCAGAAAATTGTACGGTTAAAAATGTCACAGTTGATTAAGCCTTTTTATTATTATTATTATTATTATTATTATTATTATTATTATTATTATTATCAACATCATCATCATTTATTTCTTCTACTATTTTTTTTATAATAATTTTTTTTCTTTTTTTTTTTTTTTTTTTTTTTCAAACGAAACGTGCTTCTGAAAATCGTCAGCTTTTAGTTATTTAAATATAAAAGGAAAAATATATCGAAATATCTCATGATACACGATGTTTATTCCTATTGGCAGTTAAGTCTGTCATATTAATTTCTGATTGCATTCAGATTTTAAAAATTGTTTATTAAATTCACTAATGGAACGCTGAAGTGAAGGTAAATTTGATAATGTAGGGGAAATAACTCCTGTTTTCTGGTTAATCAGAGTTCAGAAAATGAGAGACGAACGATTTTTCATCACAGAACCCAGAATCACTGATATCATGCCTTAATAATTTTGCCGGACATTGTCCATTTTGACCACAGTAACGTAATATCCTAAAAGGACCTAAACAAACCTCAAAGTAATGAAAGTGGCATTTCATCATTATAAACATTGTTACGTATATTCGTTTATCTCTTATCGTAATAATTACTTTTTTCCATTGACTTCAGAAGCAGAAATATTTTTTAATATATACAGCTATCAGTCAGTCCATTATTAGAAAACTGCATTATTCGAATAAATTTAACTTACGGACCTCATTATATTTTCGTATTAAGGGTTGATATTTAAATCTAATCCTTGTTATAAAAGTATGAGAAGGTCTCGCAAAATACATTAATGTATATATTCAGTTACGTGACTGATGTTTTTAGATAAAGTTATTATGAAGATGATAGTGATCATAGTAATAACAATAACATGATCGTTTTTGTTGTTATTCTTGTCATTATTGTTGTTGTGATAACAATTGTTCTTCATTTTATTCTTGCATTATTATGGTCGTTGTTGTTGTTATTATTATTGTTATTCTTGTTGTTACAATACAGTTAAGTAGTTTTAGTTTCTGTTAAGAGAATTTTCATAAATGATTCCTCTATTAACACTCTACTGATATAAATTGAATTTGTCATTGAATTTAGAAAAAAAAAAAAAAAAAAAAAAAAAAACTGAGGAGAAAGAAGTCAAAAAAAAAGGATATATATTCAAGCAAAAAATAAATTAAAGGTTAAAAAAAAGAAAATGAAGGGAAAAAAGGCGTGTGATGTATATGTGCACATTTTTACGGTTTTATATATATATATATATATATATATAAAAAACAGTAAAAACTAACTCATAGAATAATGTAGAGAAATGGGTTTTTAAAAAAAAAATATATATATAAGTAAAAAAAATAGTTGTTATAAAATTGAGTAAAACAAACAAAAGTAGTTTCTGGTTTTATTAATACAGACGAGGAGGAAGCCATATCTTTTTCGCGATGTGTTCTGTGTAATGAATTTGAGTCAAAAAAAGAAATCGTAAAAGCCTTAGAAAGATATATATATATATGTGTGCTTTATCACGTATATGTATGTAAAAACCTGATGGAAAATGAAAACATTATTATCTACAATTTCATGTAACAAACCTTATATAATTTCATGTTTAATTACATACAGTGAAATTGGTTTCTTCAAATCAACGTTATGATCCAATTTCAACGCCTTCGTCTAGCTATAATACATCTCATTTAATTAAACTGCAAAAAAAAAAAATGTCTTCAAAATGGTAACCGTGTTGGAATATTACTTTAAATCATGAAACTAATTATTAAAACACAGGGAACACGTTCCAAGGGCGTTTTTAAATCTAAAATGATGTTAGTTGTTAAAAAAAAAGAATGTAGTTGACTAAGTACTATGAATGGTATCCCTGCTTTCAGTCACGTCAAACATTATTAACTCACTTATGACCAAGGTCAGTACGTTAAACCATTAACGTTTGATCCTATTCGTGTGTGGGCGTTTTTTTCTACTAATGCAAAATGTTAACAGAGGCTGAGCTATCAGTTTATTCAGTCCCGATCTTTCCTAAAGCAACAGTACCGTTTTGTGCTATTTTAACGATTCTTAATACTGCTCGAGAGAGAGAGAGAGAGAGAGAGAGAGAGAGAGAGAGAGAGAGAGAGAGAGAGAGAGAGAGAGAGAGAGAGAGAGTTATTTCTGATGTTGAATATTTTCTTCTATTTATTAACTATAATGATTTATATGTTTTTAAAATTAATTTGTATCTTTTGTTTTTGTTTTTTCATTATTTATTTCGTTTGTTAATCATTATTCGTTTATCATTACTAGGATGAAATTAGAAAAGAAAAATCCACCTGATTCTAAGTATTAAGAACTGATTTTTGTAATCTAAACATACCAAACACTATTCCTTAAAGGAAAATAAAATAATTTTGCTTAAAACGATAATGATTTTCAGAAGTAGTGTAATGTTGGGTTAAAAATGTATTTAGGGAAAAACGTTTTTTTTTGTACTAAAAGTATTCAAGAAGCTATAGCAGTTTTAGTAGTAATAGTGATAGTGATAGTAATAGTAGAACAAATGGTCAAATGGATACCGGCTCAACATGTGTTGGTCTGTCAACCTTTCTGCCTGTCTGTCTGTCTGTTTATCTATTTCACTCTGTATCTATCAGTTTTTACATATCAATCTATAATTTGATAACTATTTTTCTGTATACCTATCTCTATCTCTCTATCTGTGTGTACGTGGGGGGGTATATAATATATATTATATAATGTCTATCTATTAGACTATTTTGTGTGTGTGTGTGTGTGTGTCTGTCTGTGTGTGTCTGTGTGTGTGTATACTCACTCACATACACACATAGATAGACAGATACAGACAGATATACAGAGAGATAAATATGAAATTTATAGATTGATATATAGAAAGTGATATATGTCATTCTATTAGTCTGTCTATCTAACTGTATGTATATTTAACTGTTAGTCTCTTTGTCTGCGCCTCTATATTTTCGCAATCTGTTTATACAGGTATCATTACAGTTCATTGGTTATACTTAAGAAATCGGGTTCATAGGATCCATGCACATTCATTCATTTCTTTTTGCTGCAGTATGTCTTTAAAAGTACCATACATTATGATACTACCAAATACTCCCCCTCTCTCTCTCTCTCTCTCTCTCTCTCTCTCTCTCTCTCTCTCTCTCTCTCTCTCTCTCTCTCTCTCTCTCTCTCTCTCATATTCGTTATGCTAATGTTTAAATGTTCCAGTATTAATTCGGTACATACTACCAGTGATCTGTTAATCTAGCTGCTTGATCTCAGCTTGCAGTAAATACCAAATATTAGTTCAGCGTTCTGCGGTAGCAAGAGAAATCCACTAGTGTTTAAAAACGGATAATTCTGTCGGGCGCTGTTTTAAAAATACAATTTCGTGTGATTTTCTGTCGTTTAGCTGGTGAACGGAATCAGTTTATTTCATAAAAAAAAAAAAAAA
This sequence comes from Chrysomallon squamiferum, assembly GCA_012295275.1. Taxonomy (NCBI): domain Eukaryota; kingdom Metazoa; phylum Mollusca; class Gastropoda; order Neomphalida; family Peltospiridae; genus Chrysomallon; species Chrysomallon squamiferum. Next base: position 22,078,859 of record CM022665.1, on the reverse strand, counting down.
AAAAGATAAAAAAAAAAAAAAGGATAATGAAAAATCAGAGACACAACAGTTTTCTTCAGGTTTTTTTTCCTCATTACGCTGTTTACAGCGGGCTTTGTTTAGCAGTTCTTTTGAAGGGATAATTCGTGTTCTGCAAACACCTGGAAAGAAACAGAAGACTGACAATCAGAAAGAATCGCCCCTGTGGAGCGATATTGTCTCTTCCCTGAAAATGACAAATCATCCAAACACTATGATGTCGAAACGGAAAACAACCGTCTGAATATTATTTACCAGTCTGTTGAACTTTGTAATTCATCGTCATTTTCCATCGATTTTTTATTTTTTATTATTATTATTATTTTTTTATCTGAAGGCTTTCCTATCTGTGAATGCATATCTCCGTATAAACAGTTGTGTGGGTACAGAGCAATGAGCAGGCGCAAAATCATGGGCGGATAATTTCAAATAAGTTATGACCATCATAATTTTGTTGGTCAACTTTTGCATTTATTGACTATGATGTACACGTAGTTCCAAAGTCCAGACCATATCTCAGCAACATAAGGAAATTCGCCTATAATATCAATGCACCGTCGTTAAAAAAAAAAAAAAAAAAAAAAAAAAAAAAAAGAATAAGAAGAAAATATTAAACATTACTTTTTTTACTTCTTTCCACTGCCGTTGAAGTGGAGACAAGATGAAGATTAGATATGTTACGGCAACGTTTGCTGTGTTTGTAATTATTGTGTGCTGTAATTGCAGTTGTGGACAACAGGCGCGACTTCCAGACGATTTCGAAATATTAAAGACATTTCAAAAACCTTTCGAAATAAAACTGGCAAGTTCTCTCTCTTCACTTTTATCAACAGCAGCACAAAGATTTTATTCCAGAAATAAAAAAGGTAAGAAATAGGTTTATTTTTTTCGTTTTTTTTTTTTTTTTTTTTTTTTAATTGTTCTTGCAGCTCAATACTTACAAAATATATCAGTCTCTCTCTCTCTCTCTCTCTCTCTCTCTCTCTCTCTCTCTCTCTCTCTCTCTCTCTCTCTCTCTCTCTCTCTCTCTCTCTCTCTCTCTCTCTCTCTCTCTCTGATGCAGCGTAGTTATACATGTTAAGTAATAACAGTCAGTATTAAAATGTATGTGTGTATGAATGAATTGTGTGTGAATGTACGTATATACTTTTTCACTGAGTCATTAATGACCGTTTAATATTGATGTTTTTTAAAGTAATTCTCTTTGAGTCTTGGACCAAACTTCGGATGAATTTAAAGTATCGATGTATGTGTATTAGTATAACTGCGTACATTCGTATGCGTATACATACTTCAAAAGGCCTGAATTTTGTTTTTGTTTTTATGGTGGGTTTTTTAATTCTTTTTTTTTGTTTTGTTTTAGATTTTATATAAGTTGAGTATAACTCTATACAGCATTAATTTTTTAAATCAGTTATACAGACGATATCCTTCTATCTAATGCCCATTGCTTTGACGTGTAAATAAACACTGTCAGAAGAAAATAGAAAATTAGAAATTATTTTCTCAAAAACTTCATTTATACGTGGTGCTTATACAACATATATTATCAGCTATACATGACTGAATAAGTACCAGTGACCAGAGTAGCAAACAGAATTTTATTTCATGTGATCTGACAAGTGAATCAGAATCGAAACATTAAGTATCTAGTCTAACACTGCCGACTAAGCAGATATATTATCAATTGATAAGATCTCTCTCTCTCTCTCTCTCTCTCTCTCTCTCTCTCTCTCTGTCTGTCTGTGTGTGTGTGTGTGTGTGTGTGTATATCAGTGATTTCAATATCTGAAGTTATTCGCCCATATTTTTATTTGTTTATCTCTTCATCACTCTCTCCTTCTTTCTCTCTTTCTCCTTTGAATAAAAAATTACCAAAACGCATATCGTTTAATTTTGTTCTTGTTTAACTTTTGTCTTTTCCTTTCGCCATTAAATTATTATTGGCTCACTAGTGCAAAATCCGTCTATTAACCCGACAGTATTTTTTTATCTCTTTATAGTTACATGTAAAAAAATAATAATAATAATTAAAAACAAAAAAATTCCCTTTCTGTTTGAAAAAACCCTGGCATTTTGTTCTTTATCTTTTAATAATAAACTTATATTATTTGCATAGGCTGTGATGGACACTTTTTAATAGTAATTGTTTTTTCTTCTCCTAAAGGATACGCAACTTCCTACACATCCGTTCAAAATTATCTTTCTTCTGCTACTGTAGTTATTATTCTCAAAACAAAAGAAGAAAAAAATTTAAATGTAAAGATTAAAAGAAGATTTTTTTTATTATTATGCCTTTTAAAATGTATTATTACTTCTGTTTATGACCTATAAAACGTGTTTTCGTCCTTGAATTTCTGTAGAGAATGGTTTATTAATAAAATTAAGAAAGCAGTCTTCTGAAGAAAAGCTGTGGTTGTATTTGTTTTTCAGTTTTCAACAAGGATCATAAGAAATGTTATTAATGAATTAGTGTGTTAGAGTTCTGTTGTATTAGATTAATCTGTTTTTCAAATATGCATCTAATATATTTTATGAATAAAAAATAAATGTCAAATTCTATGAATATTTATTTTATTCATTTATTATTATTACTATAATTATTATTATGATACTTTTTTTTTTTTTTTTTTTTTTTTTTTTTTACTAGTTACAACAGATTTTCTTTATCGAACTGAAGATAGTGAGAAAGAGTTATTTCCCATTTTGACGTTTTATTGCCGTGATCAAACGACCTAGAACGTAAAAGAAGTTCAAGGTTATACTGTCTTAAAAGATTATTTAAAAGAAAACAAATAAGGTTCTATGAATTTCCATAAAATAATAAGGGTTGCAATATTTATTAGTTTCACTGCAGAATATATGTACTTGAGTCCATGTTTAATTATATTTCTATCCTAAATGATATTACGTGTCAGGTATGTATTTTTTAAATTTAATGATGACAAAGCCATAAGGCCATTTCCAGTTTAACCTAGAACCCATCGACAAGCGTCATGGTAAGTACCTTCATGGTTTTTGGTAGATGCATGTAAAATATACGTTGCTGCTTTAACTGACGAGTAGCTACCGCGTTGTCCAGATAGATTCTCTGCCACTCTGTTTCTCTCTCTCTCCCTCTGTCTCTCTCACCTCAGAAATACAACACAAAATAAGGTCTATTAAATGTTGGTATTAAAATATTTTCAGCTGTCGTTATGACAACTATTATTCGTTTACTGATTAAAGAATAACACGAATGAAACCAGTTCGGTCACTCTGGGCCGGATTTAAATTCTGGGGAGCCGGGGACAGTTCAGGTTCGGAGATGCACCTTACCATAGAAATTAAACAAATGACACAAAAATAATAATAATAATAATAATAATAATAATAATAATAATAATAATAATAATAAACTAAAATGAATGATAAACAGCACTTCTTCTGAAAAAATATACGACAGCAAGTCAAAAGCAGGTTTTTAAATAATAATAATAATAATAATAATAAACTGATTTTATAATTATTACATTTTTTATAAAGGAAATCTGGGGAAACCGAACCAATTGCCCACTTATATCCTTAAATATCCTGCCCTGTCGTAACTTTCAAAAACGTAAAGCAAGTATTCTGTGTGTATTTGGAAAAACCTGTTTTCGGGTTCTCACTCAAAATGGATCCATCGAGGATAACAGATCCAATAATGCATTACGTTTCACACTCTCACTCTAACCATGGAACTAAGCATCATTTTAGACGGAATAAACAACAGAGAATGATTAGAGAATTTTTTTATTATTATTATTATTTTTATTTTCCCTGACGAGCATTTCATAATCTCAAGTCAATAATCAACAATGTTAAAAAACACTGATTCTGTCATGATTTTTGTTTTGTTCAGTTGAGATTGCGGGAGTGAGGCGTCTGAAGACATCAGAGAATAATTGTATTCACGGAGGGGAGTTATATGTTACTTGATGTTTAATTTAACAACTAGTTTATCGCAGTAGGACGTTTCAGACATCATTTGTATCTCTTACAGAAAGCTGAGAAATTTTAATTACATATTCACGCATTTATTCTTTATTTTATTTTATTTTTTTTGTTCTTCAGAACGATGACGTTGTCTCTTTCACTTAATTATCTTTCTACGAATGGCTGCTCATCTATCTTGTTTCAGCAGTCATGATCTGGATATTAAAGTATTAATAATAATGTGAAATGCGACCGTAAATGAATGCTCTGGCAAAACAAAACCCCTCCTACAGTCCTCTGGGGTTTTTTATTATAATAATAATAATCATGGTTACGAGTTGAACTTGATGACATTATATAAGAGACATTTCATTTATAACCAGTTAATATTTTTTTTCTGAAACTTAATTTAGATCTCAAAATATTAATAACAATACGAATGCTGCCGCTTTTTGTTAGGCATAAAAAAAGTTTTAAATAGTAGATATTATTTTTATAACATCACAGATATTCAGTTTATCCCCGTTCCTCTCAGCGCCGCACGACTGTTATAAAAAGGCAGTGACGCGTAAGATTTGTGTTTATGTCTTGGACCGTGCATTCGATATTTCCCAAGCTGTTAGTAACCATGACACTGATAAGTGCGGGTTTCCCCTCTCTTATCATCGCTGTTCAATAAAATAAAAATAATATAAAAGAATCAACAAACATATTTGATATGTAACAGCTGTAATCAAATTTGTTAAGATGGTAGATAATAGTATTCATTCATCCATTAAATAATCAGTTAAAACCTTCATAAGTGACATGATATATAGATATGTTTTATTTTTTAATTTATTTAATTTATTTTATTTTATTTTATTTTTTTTATTTTTTATTTTTTTTTTATCTTTATTCTCTAAATATCAGGCTTCATGTTGCATATTTCAGTCGAAAGTTTTATTTAACATTATGCAAAAACTGATATTAATAAAAGAAGCATGAAAGAAATGAAGATTATCACTTACGAAAATAATATATTCGTGATATAATGATTGCAAACAGCTCTCTCTCTCTCTCTCTCTCTCTCTCTCTCTCTCTCTCTCTCTCTCTCTCTCTCTCTCATGCTCTCTCTTTTCTCTCTCTCTCTCTCTCTCTCTCTCTCTCTCTCTCTCTCTCTCTCTCTCTCTCTCTCTCTCTCTTAAATATTTCTGAAAGTCACCTTGAACAACGCGATAATGATGTCTGGAAGACTGGTTGTTTTTTTGTCGTCGTCGTTGTTTTGTTTTTTGTTGTTGTTTTTTTTCTTTCTTTTTTTCTCTCTTTAAAATTACTTTGGCAAATTATCTCAGTTAATCTAATAGTATTTTCTTATCAGCTCAATTTATAAATAGAGGTGGTTAATTCTTACACGTTTTTTTAGGAGACAAACTTTCAGCTGTATGTGGGCGGATATCGGTGGGACCTGACGAAACACGCTTTGAAATATAACTTAATACCAAAAATAAACTCAGAACTGTTTAATGAAACGACCCCTGTTTCCATTCTAGTGTTTTGTAAGCTCACTAATGAAGCAGAAGAAAAACGAGTCTAAATTTATCAAAAATTGTCAAATATAGTGCCTTCGAATTTTCTTCTTATAAAATGATGGATTCATTTCTGTCACATTTACATATGACGGCGTCAAAAGCGCACTCCAGTCAATGCGGTTTGGAATGTCACGTGGTCTCACACCGCTGATTAAAGTTTCCAATATGCATGCGCACACCGACACAACAAAATCAAACAATGGGTGCCACTGTGGTTAGCATCATACGCACTTCGGCTTCTACAATTACCCTTTTAATAGCATAATGGCCTTTTTGTTTGTGTGTTTGCTGTGATATCGTGGGCGGCATGTTATAAGAATTATTTCATGCCGGTCATTTGAAGCTTTCAACAGATCAATGAATGATGGATCGAATCTAAAAACCGTTTAAACATTACGGATACTATGAGCGAGTTTACACGCGCGGATCTTCTACAAAACGAAATGAAAGAAGATGTTTCCTGTTTGATAACCGAAAGATACGATACTCCTGGGTGCAGTTAACCGCTCCTTTCTTACTTAGTCTCTTCTTTTTTTTTTTTTTTTTTTTTCTCCTAAAATAGCCGTTCTATCGTTTTGTAGTTTTTATTCATGATCAATCACCTTTTCATGGACTCTCTGTTACGTTAATTTCAGCCGAATATACACGGCCTTGAACACGTTAAATGATTTCGTAAGCCATAGATATCCATAATCGTAATCACTGCTAACATAAAAGTGAAAATAGAAAGTACAACGTTATTCAAAGATAGAACATTGTTAGCAAATACCAAAATTTGTCCCATCTCTTGAATCGTGCTGACAGTCAAGATCGATCTGTATCGACAACATGTTTTGATCATTTACTGTAACAAATAGTTTTAAAAGTTGCGATACTATTTTTTAAATATGAGTGTCTCCTCAATCTAATAGGAATTCTAATAAATGTATAAACATGTATATGTGCGTGTGTGTGTGTGTGTGTGTATTGGGTTCTGTACTAACGGTTCGAATACTTTATAGAATGTAAATATTACTGCTTTACTAACAGCTAAAGAAAATAAACGTATGGGTGTGAGTGGGTGTGAGTGTGTTTACGCCCTGTTACCTACGTCTGTGCGCTAGTATCTGCGGACTGGATTTTCCATTGCTGTACAATAGCTCTGTCTACTCGCCCCACTCACTAATCTAACTATTCAAGGTTTATTTTTATTTTCTTTCTTTCTTTCTTTCTTTGTTGTTGTTTTTTATTTTTTATTTTTTCTAATGTTGTTGTTGGTTTTGGTTTTTTTTTTTTTTTTTTTTCTCAATCTGATAACAAATAAAAGCGAGTGTTTATTAAAGGTAAATAAATATATGATAGCTTGAATGTACAAAATTATAGGTACTCAAAAAAAGACAGAGGAAAAAAACAGAACCGTAATCAATATATATGTAGTAGGTAAACAAACCAAAAGGTAAATTTCCGCATTCCGTGCTTCCGTGATTCTAGAAAATAAACATTGAATTAAACATGAAAGAAAAGATGCATTGACTTGTACACTGTAAACTATTGCATCAATCGAGAAGCTCTTTATCTTCTTTTTTTTTTTTTTTTTTTTTTTTCTGTCGCAAAAAATAACTAGCAAACTTAGCCCCAGAAACGAAAATAAAACGAAAATACGTTGGGAGGTTTCTTGTAATGTTTTTTTGTGTGCGTGTGGATGTTTGTATGCGTGCGTGCGTTTGTGGTTAGCATTATATTGTCTGGAATTGAAACTAACGTCATTATTATTGTTTTTATTATTTTTTTTTTTTTGCTGTTGTTGTTGATGTTGTTGTGTAATGATGTTGAGAATATATAAATTCAAACAAACTACGATTCATTTAATGAAAGGGCTGCAAAGTTTACTCAAGTGCACTTTATGAATATAAATATATAACTGACACGATGACACATTCGTTGAAGTAACGATGTATACAGATGCAAATACAGATGCGTATTTGTATTTTCATACGAACAGAGGACATGTAGCTAAACATCATAGAAACATACACTAGTGCTTCAGCCTTCGGATTTACGAATATTCATTTTTTTTTTTTTTTTTATTTATATATATATATATATATATATATATATTTTTTTTTTTTTTTTTTACAATATATATTACAGCTATCTTCACTGAAACCTTACCTCAAGGTCATGGATGAAATTATTTTTTTTTTAATAACATTATATTTAAAATGTTGGTTTTTACTTTTTACTCTCTTTTACTTCTGTTCTGAGTTTGAAAAAAAAACGTATATATACTTGCTAATACTTTTGAAAAAGCACAATAATTCTAATATTTTATGTTATAAAAATAAATATTTCCTCTTTAAAATGGCATTTGTTGATAAAGATGAAATTACAAGCAGTTAATATCGGTATCAAATATTACTATTTTGTTGTGTTTCTTTTTTAAATTTAATTTTATTGTATTTTTTATTTATTTTTTTTTTTTTTTAATTCTGACGCGGTTCTGACCTTTATAGAATGCAATGAAATAAAAATAAGACAAAATAAAAATTAAATAAAAAAGTGGTAGCATTTCAGATAAAAATGAGATTTAATATTGATTTTGCTTTTAAAATCTAAACACTGCTCTAGGGTCAGATGAAAAAGTTATACTTGATAAAACTATATAGCTACAGTTTAGGTAGTTACAGTTTATAAAAGATGTAGTTAGGGATTATATTATAATATAGCTTACAGCTACAGTTTATAAAATATATAGTTACATTTATTACAAATTGTTACTAATGATAAAATAGTCACATTTGATATACATATATACATACATACATACATATATTGATGAAAATACAGTTGATAAAACTATTACCAATAAATTATCTCGTAATTATAAAATTAAAAAACAAATAAAATTATGTTATTAGTTAAAAAAATAAACAGTAAAATCGATAAATACATATGTATATGTGTGTACGTTTGTGTGTACAAACACACACACAAACACACATGATTACAGTTACTTTTTTTTTAAATAACAAAAGAAAAACTTACATGCTTTAATGTTATTATTTTTTCATTTCGTGCATTTTTCTGTACTTGAATTTTTTATTATCTTATTTTATTTTATTAGTTTTATTTTATAATACTTTATATTTTATGTTATCATTATTTTCAATGAGACATTATTATCAAGCAAAACAATGTGCACTGAATTGCTTTTTTATCAAAATAAAGATAAAAATAAATTGGAAATTGGAAATTATATCGCTTATGTTATCAAATATCTGTAGGAAGTTATGACAAATAAACAGTAAACTTTAATAATAACAGAAGAACATTTTAATATACTGTTCTGTCATAACTGATGTGTCTGTTGACATGACCACAATATTGTGTATCTGACTGTCCGTATATCTGTCTCATAAAGGTATTGTCTTACAGAATGAAATATTTGTGTGTGCGTATATGTCTCTCCATATACACACATTCACACTTACAAACACGTACGTACGTACGTACGTACATTCATACATGTACAAACATGAACATACGTACACACACACACACACACACACACACACACACACACACACACACACACACACACACATATATATATATACATACAGACACACACAGAGAGAAAAATATACAGATAAACAGAAATACACATAACTAGAAAAACAAAACTTCAGCTATTTCTTCTTATTGACTGTAATTATAATTTTTTTCTTTATTTCATGTTTTAAGATGCAATAATCTGTCGGTTAAGCCGACCTTATAGCTGTGTGAATAAATAAAATACATCACAGTAGATTCAACAAGACACATTAATTAGTAACTGTGCAACTGTAAACTACGATGCAATAAATATCAGTTTTATAACAGGACATATTGTTTCTGTTGATATTATTCGTCAGAATTTCTAAATCTCCCTCATGTTAATATCACCCACAGTGGCGTGACTTTTAACATGATACCCAGAATTGTACATTCAAATGTTAACGTATAAGAAAAAGATAAAAATATATATATAATAATAATAACAGCGTGGCTCAGTATATTCTATTATGGCAACGTGAGTGATGATGACAAAACGTTGTAACATGGGGTCACGCGTAACTGTATCATACAGGTATGTGTTAAAAAAAACATGTTGTAATCTTACTAAATACACTCCCCGTTGAAGCTATACGTTACTGCTCCAGCATATTCCGGAAAGAACAACAAAAAAGAAAAAGAGCTGTTAACAATGTCCACACCTCACTTTTATCTCCTTTTTTTAAAAATCTTTCCCCATTCCTGCATCGTTTTCTATTTTTTTTTGTTGCTGTTGTTTTTTGTTTTTTAATAGCTAATATTATGTCTTCTTCAAAACTTGTAATTTCATTTATTCGGTTCTGTTGTTGGTAAATAACAAATTCCCATATTTGTAAAAGACGTGTTTTGTAAAATAATTGACTGTCTATATTCCTATAGTATCTGGTGTGATTGTAAAATGCAATCAGTTGTCATTAAGTATGACTGGTTTCTAGATAGAATGAAAAAAAGAATAAATGACAGAACGAAGGAAATAAAAATTTACAGATATGAGCATACGGTAATTTTGTTACTGTTGGTGTGCGTTTTTTCTTGTATATATCCCTGTGTGTGTGTGTGTGTGTGTGTGTGTGTGTGTGTGTGTGTGTGTTGACGCGCGCACGCACTCCATTAAATATATTTTCAGGTCCATTATAATATATATATTTTTTTGTGGTTTTATTTTATTTTATTATTAATTTTTTTTTTTTTTTTTTTTTTAATTCGTTTATCTCACAGTACATCAGCTGTGATAGTAAAATTTGTTTTTATTTCTTTCTATCCAAGATACTTCGATAAAAGATTCTTCAATGGAAAAGTTGCGGAGATACTGGCGACAAAGACACGTGCCTTTCAAACTACGTATGTTTTATACATAATAATTTGATGTGTGGTATTTATTTATTTAAACTAAAAAAATTTAAAAAAAAAAAACACAAAAATAAACATGAATTAAAAACAAGACATAAAAAAGCTTCGTTAATTAATATTTTAAATATAATTTAAAAAAATACATAATTACATTATAACAACATAAAATTTCAAATTTAATATTTCATTTATATCGTTATGACATTTTTGGTATAATTCTTGTGCACGCACAAACATACGTGCATAACCATACATACATACATACATACATACATACATATATATACATAGAAACACACATATATAAACACACATAACTACATGGAAATTTGAAAAAAACAGATTAAAAAAAAGTCGATATTAATTTACATGTATCACTTTAGTAACTGGCGCAGAATTTCACTTCCAAATAGAGTAATCGCCTGTGAAATGAAAGGATATAAGATCAAACCATCTCAATGCATCAGAGACTTATTCCCGTTACAGTCAGTTCTCTAAGTATTTCTATGAGAACTACATGTTAAACGTGCTGCTTGTCATTAATATAAAATGTACAAATTATCGTTAAACAAATAATTAATCAAACACGCCGTGTATTATTATAATAACTATACTATGTTCACAAATCTGTTTTCTTTTTCGTGAAAGTGGATGTATAATATTATTATAAAATGTGTTTCATTTTCAGGTATTCCAAAAAAACTCACTCGAATGGAAAAGCTCGAGAGATACTGGCGACAGAGACACGTTCCTTTTAAACTGCGTATGTTTAATATATAACATATTGTATTATATTCTGTCATAATGTGGGTATATGCATATAATTACATTGGGCATGGCATATACATGAATAAGTAATTTGTCTGACAATTCTACCAGTTATGAAATGCAAAATCAGTTCATGAATTTCAAGGGAAAAGTTAAGTCAGATGATTGCTTTTGCTACGTTGTTAAAAAATATGTATGTGAAAGAACAAGTATTAACTCTACCATTATTAATATATTAAAATTAATTTAATTAAATTAATAAAATTAAAAATTAAAAATTAGTTTAATAATTAATAATTAAATCTTTGAAGTTTATTAAATTTAAATTACCTTGAAATGAATAGTTTGAAGATTTGTTATATAATATGTATCATGCATAAAGTGTATTTAAATATGTGAAAGATGTTTATTATTGATAGACAGAAACATTTGTTTGTGAAAAACTACAGTATTTTATCTTTTTGTTCAGTATTTCATCAGTAATATAGACGGAAAATTCTTCTAAATCAATTGAATATTTATCTGTGTATACCTAATGGATAAAATAATAATAATAATAATAATAAAACCTTTTGCAGGTATTCCAAACAAACAATCAACAGAACAAAATGACAGAAACTGGCGCCAAAGACACGAGCCTATGAAGCTACGTAAGTTTTATTTATAATAATGTCGACATTAATGTAACAAATAAAACTGTATCATTTAAACCAAACTGAAGCGGAAAAAAATTAAAGAAAAGAAAACCGAAAGAAATTGTAAAATAAATAACAAGAAAAAAATCAATAATTATACACGATTAAACATATTTTTCAGTTCCACAAACACCGAGAATGATCCCAAAACCATTAATCACTTTTACTTTAAAAATATGTTTTATATATATATATATATATATATATATAATATATATATGTGTATGTAGTTATATAAAATTGTGTTTATCATTATATGTACATGTATTTATTTTAAATACTAATACTAATAATAATAAAAAAACACCTACAAGTCTAGAATTAAATCCCACTTCACAAAACATCTGTAAAGAAAAACAGGTTATATTTCATCATGATACACACTGACCACCATTGTAAATCTTCCGTAATAACTTCCTCCGCGGACTCTTTCATTTGACTATTAAAAGACTACCTCCTCCTGTTCCGTTCAATCGAGATGTAGGTAACACAGTGCTTTCTCTGCATGCTGAATTAGCAAATAAGAAGAATCTACTATCTTATGTAACAAGCGAAAATGATGAGCAAAAAAGTCTGACACTATTTCATTAGACTGTCATAAAAATCAGAATTAAACTTGGTGATATCGGCTAGTGTCGTGACATCCAGAAGGGATGTTCATAAAATGGGTAATGTCGACTGCTGTTGCGATATCTAATATTAAAGTGGGTGATTTCGACAGCTGTTGTGATATCCAGAAATCAACTGAGTTACGTCGACTGCTGCTGTTCTCTCTCTCTCTCTCTCTCTCTCTCTCTCTCTCTCTCTCTCTCTCTCTCTCTCTCTCTCTCTCTCTCTCTCTCTCTCTCTCTCTCTCTCTCTCTCTCTCTCTCTCTCTCTTATAGCTTTTTAAAAATAAAGAAATGAAACAGCTAGTACATATAAGTCATTTTGCCGTTTTTTCTCATCATTCTCTCCTACGCTCATATGAGGTCTCTCGAACATATTAGAATTTCTAAAATAACACCAAAAAAAAAAAAAAAATCCTAAATCAATTATCTCGCCCTACTCACGTTTATTATTTGCCACATTTGCCTCCTGCGATTACAAACGCTTATATATAGTACACAAATTAGTTAAAGCTATTCACAAACAATAATAGTAATTGCTGAAAGAGTTTTTTCAGGAAACGTTCTTTATTGATTGAAAAGTAGAATTACCGTGGTCTGTAGATTTACAAGAAAGAGTTTGTGCAAGGTGTTAGGTTTTGACAGTCTGCAGTCTTTGTGTTGTGTGTGTGACTGTGTGGTTTGCTTGTTGTTGTTGTTTATTTGTTTTGTTATTTATTTATTTATGTATTTGATTGTTTATTTATTAATATACCTTTTTTTTTTTTTTTTTTTTTTTTTTTTTTTTTTTTTTTTTTTTTTAAATATCCTGAATTAAAAACACGGAGGAATGTTTCATTATATGTTTCCCCCTTTCTCTCCCTCTCTCTCTCTCTCTCTCTCTCTCTCTCTCTCTCTCTCTCTCTCTCTCTCTCTCTCTCTCTCTCTCTCTCTCTCTCTCTCTCTCTCTCTTTCCGTAAGAACAAAAGTATTTTATATATTTTTCAGGCAGCCGGGAAAAGGCAGAAAACACAGAATCAAGAGAAGGAAAGCTGAAACAAATTAATACTATTATGAAGAGCAAAAACAAATTGACTGATGAGACACCTCCTGAACAAATTTTAGGTGAGATTAATATTAACAACAGTAGTAGAAATAGTAATAATAGTATTGGTAGAAGTAGTATTACTGGTGGTAATAGTAACAGTAGTAGTAGTAGCAGTGGTGATGGCGTATTAACTGTAATAATAATGTAAACACTGTAGAAAAAATAACAATAATAATAATAAAAGTAACTGATGAGAGAGAGAGAGAGAGAGAGAGAGAGAGAGAGAGAGAGAGAGAGAGAGAGAGAGAGAGAGAGAGAGAGAGAGAGAGAGAGAGAGAGAGATTTTGTAAGTATTTAGCTGCAAGAACAAAACTAAAAAAAGAGAGAGACCAGTAATACATATGTATACTGAAAAAGAGTTCTAAATATATATGTACATATTTTTGTTGTTCTCTTTAGAGTGTCCTTTACGTGAAGACGGTTCCAAGGTGTACACATGCCCATCAGAGAAGACAATCTGTCTAAGTGAAAACAACATCTGTGATAACCACCCCGACTGTCCAAACGGAGAGGACGAGCAAAGTGCCGTCTGCCTTTATAAAAACTGGGTAACAAATACAGACCTAATTATCTGTTTTTTTCTTCTTCTTCTTTTTCTCTCGACCTAACTAGATGTCTCTGCTAAAATAAAAATAAAAATAAATAAAATAAAAAAAATCAATGAACCAGGACAAAAAAAGCAAAATATTGTTTCATGCTTTAGAACATAGGTTTCCAACCTGGGGGTCCCCATCCTTTTTTTCTGGAGGTCGCGAGATCGTTCTTGAGCGGGGGTATGTTTTAGCTTTTTTCAACTTGACTTGGAAGGAGGAATAAATAAAAACGTGTAGACAGGTTTGGGACCCGTCATAATGAATATAGATTCCTTTTGAACTGGCTTTGGTTGATGAAATTATAGTAACCCTAGATATTATTAAATCAAAAATATTAAAGGGGTCATCGATCATATTGAGTTCCTCAAAAGAGGTCGCGGTATGAAAAAGGTTGAAAACCATAGCCTTAGATGATGACTTTGGTGATATTAATCATGGTAATGACGATATTTATGATAATGATGATAATGATAATAACGATAATGATAATGTTGATGATGATAAAGACAATAATAATGGAGATGACTGTGACAATAATGATAATAATGATGATAATGATAATAAATAGATAATAATGATAATGATAACGGCACTGAGTTGGATCAAATACGAAACTGACAGTTTTTAGTTTTAACCAAAATGTACCTTTAACTAACAAAGCAATTTAAACAACAAATGTATATTTCTATTAATGGAAAACCACTAAGCAAGATTATATTAAAATTGCTCTATGACCGAAAAAAACAACAACGATAACACCCTTTATAAATGCTGCCCTGTAAATGTTAACATACTTTAAGAAATATTATTTTCTTACAGTATAGAATGATTTTTTTATGTAATTATTATTATTATTATTAATTTATTTATTTACATATATATATAATTTTTTGGTTTGTTTGTTTCTATTTTCAGATTATTCAGTGGATGTTGAAATTGCAGATCATGATTTATAATTAATAGCTGCTGAAATTTAGATACTTTTCAAAACGCCGTCTAGACAAACATAAATAAGTGTCGTCTGCCATGAATCTAGTACTAATTACTAATGTTAATTACAGCTCGCGGACGTTGATGTCTGACATTTAGCTTTATACAGTGATCGCGAAGCACTTTATTTGAGAGGGATCCAGGACAAAACACCAACCACTTATTGCAACTGTGGACAAAACACCAACCAATTTGATCCAGATTTAGATGTGGTCTGTAAGAACAAGGAGTAAATATACTTTATGTGTGTATACATATATAATCAATCTACAAAGAGCTAAGAGTATTAATCATTTCATAACTTGTGTTTATTCAAATATGTTATGTATCAAAAAGTCTCAAGTGATCAACTTGGATATTAAATGCATTTAAACTTGTACATTCATGCGTTTGAACAGCATAAACTACAGGCGAGACAATGTATTTTCAAGATGGTAGTGATCTGTCTTGGACTGTAAAAACGAGTTACATTGTTGAACACGAATAAAAGCAGTGAACATTTTCTTCCAAGTGTTAGTTCACAGGTAGGGCAGGTTTTTTCATTGCAGCTTTGTTTCGGAGGCTTATAATAAGTCATGTCTGTATTATTTATATATATATTATATATATATATATATATATAAAAAATGTACAAAATCAACAACGGGTTTTTGTCTAAGTTTACTACAAGCGGTTGGAGTTTTGTCCGTTAGGATTTTGTGCTGGGGCATTTTGCTTATTGGGATTTTGTCCTCGTACCATTTCAAAGAGTTACCATATGCCGTTTTTGTATTTTTCATATTTTAAAGAGATACTCAAGACAAATATGAGATTTGTATGTTAGATATATGCGTGCCAAATGCACTAATACATACCGGCCATTTAACAAAGAACGAGAAAAAACACGCCATGTTACAGATACAAGAAATCTATTTTGACCTGAGTATATCTTTAAGACTGCTTTTTGAGATTAAAATATTGTAAAAGCGTTATTCGTTGGATGTGTGGGTTTTATTTTGTTTTGAATCAGTTTTTGATTGTATTTATTTATTTGGGATAGTGTCTGGAATGTTTTAAGTTTTCAAAATTGTTTTACTATTGCTCGTCCTTCGTTTATTTCTTATTTTTATTCTTTTTTTTTTTTTTTTTTTTTTTTTTATATATGTTTTGTTTATATTTCTTCATTAACTTACTTGTTTTTATGATTTTATATATGTATATTTATTATTATTATTATTATTATTATAATTATTATTATTATTATTATTATTATTATTATTATTATGAGTTTAATTTGTTTCTTTTATTTTATAATATCATAAATATAATCTTTCTCGAAGGATACGCTACATGTTTTAGTTCGTTACTGATTTTCATTTTGTTTTCTAGTTATTTCGTTTTTCTTGTTAATATTACTCACGTCTGGATTTACGTGTGCTTTATTTACGACAGTTCTTAAAAGTGAAATCATTTGATGATTTTCTAAATATAAATTAAACCAGGTTAATGTCTTGTACTGACAAAACCTATACGATAGAAAACGTATTATCTATATGATTGTCTACATATCACGTTAAATTAATGTGATTAGAGTAAAAAAAATAGAAATTATTATGAATAGACTGTAGAATTTATATGTAAAATAAGATACAACATAGTTTGGTTTGTGTTGTAGTCAGTAATAGCAATGTCTCAGTGTTTTAACAAATTTGTATTTAGTGTTTGATGATTCTGCATACATGAAAGGTGAATTTGATTATCTGTGTCAGTATATTCTTCTTAAAAACAAAAGTTCCTTTTATTCTCTAAAGGAAATAAAAATAATAATATAGTACTGAATTGCGGATTAAATACAGGTAGTAAAATATTTTGGAAAACTACGTTCGTTTTCGACACTAAATGATCTCACCAAATTAGTTTTTCTCACTGAAACCGAATACCTTTAGTACCGCGAATTACTAGTTCGTTTTCATTTTTCTTTTTTTCTTTCTTTCTATACTTATTTATTTATTTATTTATTTATTATTATTATTATTATTATTACCATTATTATTATTATTATTATTATTTTTCTTTTTTTATTATTATTTCATTTTTTTAACATACATTTTATCACCTTATCAAAAACGACACTATTTTAGTAAATTTGATTTTGGATTTAGGAAGTATGTAGTCGAGATTAAGAACTTGAAAATAATCATTCATGAAAACGTAGAATCAACGCAAAGTCCGTGTTATTAAATTATATTATTACTTATAGTTTAGTATTGTCTGTGTATGCATACAAACATACAAACAAGCAAACAGACATATACTCATACACAACACACACATACACAAACGTAACATACTGCGCACCCTCGTACTAAATAACGATGTCTGCTGTACTTTGACTGTTTCTATATCTGTGTATGGATTTTTCTTTGAAATGATTTCGAATAAATGAATGAAATATAATAATGAGGCAGTTGTGTTTATTTTCTTATTTACTTTTTATATCATCATTAAAACATCACATAGACGGTTAAAAAAAAATGTTGTTTTTTTTTTCTTTCTTTTTTTTATTATTATCTCTAACCTTCACTCTAAAATATATTTTACAATTTATTAATCGTAAAAAGGGCAAAATGTGGAGGCATGTAAGATTTCTGGATCAGTCCTCCTTAACGCCATCTGTAGGCTGCCTCCCTTTCCAGTCAGATGCCTATGATAATTTCATCAAAAACCACAATAGGTGTTTTCTGTTAGTGGCTGACATTGTATTGGATTGCGGATTTTCTCTCTGATAAAATAAAAATGTACGTTCACACAGTAATCGTATATTAATAATTATTCCTGCAGTCATCGTATGTGATTGCAAGATGTGACGACCAGATACATTTCTATTCCTTCTGGATACTTAACAAAAAATATAGTGTTTTGGGACGGAACTATATTTACTTCTATAAATTACTTGTTTAAATATCTATATCTATATCTGTCTATCCACACACACACACACACACACACACACACACACACATAGACAGATATGTTCAAGTTTCTTCTTTAATGTTTAATTGCTGGTTTAGGTCTTAAAGGCCCATTTTGAAAACGGTTTTCATTAAAAGAGTAACAAATAAATTGTTGTTTTGATGTATAGTCTTTTTAAGCGAAAACAAAATCAGCTCGCATGAATCTATTACTGTCGAGAACGTGAGCTGAAAAATAAAACAATTTCAATTTGTTTTTGGATTAATTAGAATTGCAGTATAAAAGAAAAACACTGTTTACAGTTTTAAGATATTGGCAGAGCCTCACCTCATACGCGCCATTCGAACCTTCGCAAAATAAAGCTGGTATGTTAAATCAGAAACCAGCTATTCCCTACAAAATTATGAGATCTTAAAGGAGTTACCTTTTCATTCATTCAACAATTATTTTCAATGGTGGTGGGGTGGCTATACTGTGTTATTTCCCCTTTCATTATGAGTGCAGTGACTGGAGTATCAAATAACGTAAAGACGTGCAAATAAGATTCGTGTTATTTCTAGCAAATGACTAGTAGCTGATGAGACAATAATATGTTTGTCATCTGAGTTGTTTTTAAACCAGTTTATTTATTCATTTTAAAAATCGTCACCACTTTTCAACTTCCCAAATTATGTATATGTGTGTGTGTGTGTGTGTGAGTGTCTCTGTTTGCCTCACTCAGTCTCTCCCCCTTTCTAACTCACTAAATATACATATAGGTATATATGTATGTATGTATGTATGTATGTGTGTGTATGTATGTATGTATGTATGTATGTAATTGTGTGTGTGTATGTATGTATGAGTGTTGATATTATATGTATATATGTATGAGTACGTGTTTGTGTGTGTGTGTGTATTCGCACGCATTCTGTAGTTTAATAAATAAAATAAGTGTAGGTCTCTGTATTGGGAAATGACTTTATGGAATCTTGCTATGGAATGCTAGTCGTGTTGTTTTATGCGAGGTTTGGGTCACTGTGTCTAGGTTAAAACAAAATGATGTTTTTACAATTCCACAGTAAAGTCTAGTTATATATGATATGGTGAAGTCAATGTTCTGTTGAGAACAATGACATTTTTAATTGCTTTTTGCCATAAAAACCTATTTATTGTTGCTATGGTTTTGTATTACTTTTAGCTTTTAAAGTGTTTTATTTCTGAGAAAAAAAATTATAATGATATATCTTTTAAAAATATACAAACTCTTTTTTTTTATATATATGAAAGCATTGATATACCTCGCAGGCGATTATATAGTCTGATCTTGACTCTGTAAATATGTGTTTTTACAGGATTAAATCAGCATTGGTATCATTTAACTGAGAGTTATAAATAAGTACTCGTAAAAGTTGACTGATAAATTAACTTTAATCTTGTTCAAATTTAGTTTGTGTGTAGGATGAATACGGTGAATAAAAACCTATTTCCAATTTATTATTTCTCATGCACTTCGTGACTGCATCTCGACATAAAAGACGTGTTGTGCATTAATTTTAATTTATAGGCTTTTTTCTTTCTTAGAATATATAAATATATATATACACACATATAGATAGACAGAGAGAGATAGACAGATATGCATACATAAAGATGTACATAAATAATACATATATATACACACATTCATACATTAATGCATACATGCATACAAACATACACACATGCATATACACATACGTAGACACATTCATTCGACATACTAAAGTTATTATCTTAAGACAGTAAACAGTTATTTCTTTCATCCAAAAAGCTATATTTTTTATCAGTGATTGAAAATATAGACATTTTTTTTACCGCTATTAGTAGTGTCTACAGGATAAAATATTAATATATAATTATACATATACATATATAGACGACATATTCCTCTGTATGTACTGTTCCAACAAAAGATCATATTTGATTAGTCAAAGATCTTTGTATGTGCTTTCACGTGTTTAACAAGATATATATTAAATATGTTTTGACGCTGATCAATTCAAGAAATAGGTTTTCTAAGACATCTGCATGACAGTATAAAATAACATTTTTGACAGTTCTTTACGGTTAACATTACTGTTTTTGGAGGAGATTCTTTTAACAAACAGGGCTAAAGCACTGATTTTTACTGGTTTCTGTAATAATAATTATAAGTGCCAAATGAATACATTTATTTTATTAACGCCATGCAAGTTAATTTAAACATCCATTACTGGCCTATCTGTTAATGTTGTTTGCTGACTGGTGGCTTTAGAGACAGAACAATGATCGGCCACTCTTTTGACAGCTTTTGTCTTTTAAGAAATCTTTTATATGAGCTGCCATATAAACCAATCCATATAAACTCATTCACTCACTCACCTATTTTTTTTTCTCACTCTATTCCCCTGTCTATTTAACTGTATATGTCTCTCTGACTGTCTTTTTATATATCTGTCTGTATGTCGGTTTATTTATCTGTTTATCTCTCTTTCTCTCACTCTCATTTTAAATCTGTAAATCTGTTTATCCATATATTTGTATATCTCTCTTTCATTCTCAATGGCTGTCTAAATATATCTATGTGTTATGTGTCTATTTCTCTATCTGTCTGTTTCTTTGCCTGAATAAATATCTGCTATATTACACTGTTATGCTGTTCATTTTCGATGTGGATAGTAATAAGAAAATATTTTTTTAGTTTAAATAATACGCTCATTATATCTTACAGCAGATCTGTGGTGCAAGGTGTTTACAGAGAAAGGGCAAACAGCCCAGTGACGAGCGTTTTTGACCATTTTGACAGAGCAAATTATCCATGCTTATCTATAATCATAAAACACGTTCCTTATGCTGACGATTACACTAAATAAACCGAAGAATGAATTTTACATGAAGAAAACAATAGATTAATCGTTTTGTTTACCATTTTCTCCTCTGGGGAGAGAACTGAAGTTTTCAAACGGAAGTTAATAAAGTATTACTGATCTCTGATACTCAGAGAGTAGGCGTTCGACTCCGACTGAACATCTTGCTCCACCCTTTCCCATGTGTTTTATATTCTAACAAAACATGGAAGTAATTCCATTAGTATAACTACAGTTGTACATAACACTTCAGACATCTCAAAAACAGAACGGTGACAACAAGCGTCAAGTCACATTACAAAATCTCACCCACACAGTTAATATAATTTTAACATAAAATGACAAGAATATATCATCTGCGTAAATTGTGTTACAAAAATAAACACATTAGAATAAAGAAAAGAAAAAAAACAACAAAAAACAAATAGTGATAATGCAAGAAACTTGAACAATGACAAAGAAGAGGACAAATATTTGTTTCAGTTTCATAATTTTAGTATAATTTTAATATTTACCATAGAAAACTACTGGGCATGAAGAGTACAGACTTACAGAAACGTATTGTTTTACATCAGCTCTTTGTGTTCGTCCAAGCAAGCATGAAATGGTCATGTTTAAAACTGTGCTACTGATTACAGAACGACATATTGTTATTGTCTCAAATTCTGCTCTTCCATTTAGTTAGTGAAGCTTTGTTATTAACACAGATTGATTAACCAACCCGCGGGTTGTTAGTGTCTCGTTTAGTTTATTGCAATACATCATTTGAAATACAAACTAGAGCCGAAAAATAACATATGAAACAAAAGTTCTAAACTTGAAACTACAGAAACAAAAATTCTTAAGACAAACTAAACGTTACGTAGAAGATTAGTTTCGTTTCCAATTTGTTTTTCTTTTGTTTTTTTATAAAGAAGAAAAAGAAGGTAAACAAGTAATGTTTATTTCCAGAATACCTAAGCATGCACTCATGTGTTTGTGTGTGAATCTAAGTTGAACAGTCAGCGAGTTTGTGTGTGTGTGTGTGTGTGTCTGTGTGTGTGTGTGTGTGTGTGTGTGTGTGTGTGTTTGAGAGAGGGAGAGAGCTTGATTGTGCTTGTGAGTGCGTTTGTTTGTGTGATATCGCGAGTGTGTGTTTATATGAGATCGTGAGTGTGTGTTTGTTTGTGTGAGATCGTGAGTGTTTGTGTGATATCGTGAGTGTTTGTTTGTGTGAGATCGTGAGTGTTTGTGTGATATCGTGAGTGTTTGTTTGTGTGAGATGGTGAGTGTTTGTGTGATATCGTGAGTGTTTGTTTGTTTGTGTGAGATCGTGAGTGTTTGTTTGTTTGTGTGAGATCGTGAGTGTTTGTTTGTTTGTGTGAGATCGTGAGTGTGTGTTTGTATATGTCTGCGTTTTTCCATATTAGTGCCAGTCATGATGCAGCAACTTTGTGTCTGACCGACCTACTGGCTTAATATTTTCTTTATATTTTGCTTTTGTGGTTATTTCATAGACAATATAGTAAATTACCTTTCTTATTTTTTTTTTTTTTTTTTCCTTTTCCTTTTGCAAAACCATTATTTCCCATCAAAACCAGACGTCCAATGTGTATTTATCCGATAACCGGACATCATTTCCGACAGGTTCCAAAAGCTCCTAAAATACATGTATGTATACTTAGTATCTAAGTTCACGCCTAGCCGAGCACAGAAATCATTTTAATGAAAGAAAACGACTATTCTGTAGGCGAACTCAGGCGAAACATTATTTTTGTGTCGATACATCTACTGGGAGTCATTTTCCCATCAAAATAACAAAATTAGAGTGATTTTACTCACAAAACAAAAACATGTATAACGTAATTGTTTATATATAAAATATATATTTTGTAATTCGAACATTATTATTCTGCTTAAATTTTGTTTTTCTTTGTTAATCCTTTTTGTTTATTACTCATTAATTAACAAAATAATTATTTACAATACACGTACACAGGATACACAGGTACCAACTGTTTATCAGGCTTTCAGAAAACTGCCATTAGAAATAAATTAATCTGCATCTCTTAAATACTCTCCACCGTTTTATTTATATTTTATATATGCATGTATGTGTATGAGTCTGTGTGTGTGTTGTATATATATATATATATATATATATATATATATATATATCGTCCTTTCCCTATCTCGTAAATAGATCCAGTACAAGCGTACTTGAATCATGAATACTGGCTGCACTCACAAAATAAGTGTGTTTCGTGCGCAGATTTCTCAGAGAGTTTGTACAAATAGAATTCAACACAAAAAAAAAAAAAAAAACATACATAAAATACAGATTTCTCAGAGAGTTTGTACAAATAGAATTCAACACAAAAAAAAAAAAAAAAAAATACACACACAGATACATACATAAAATACAGATTTCTCAGAGAGTTTGTACACAGTAAGCATGCTTGTTTTATTCTCTGGTGGAAGTATGCTAAAATTATCCGGAGAAAGTAATCGCCATCATACGGGAAGTAATCAATTATAACATGGACCATAAGTGAATGTTTTGAGACTTAAAATAGATAACTCAGTCACGAACTATAAATGATTTTTGAAGATTTATACACTGACTATAAATGATTTTTATAGACATTCATTAACTTTCCGTAAAACTTCACCGGGGAGTGTACGTCTAAGTGGTAGCCTGGGGCTGCGAATACTCTTACGTTGGTAACAATCATATTAATGTAAAAGCTATAAACTAACAGCTCTGGATCATGATCCTCACCCGTTCAAAGTCACACCCGTGTCTGAGTAACATTTCCGTGATTACAACCTCTTCTTTTTTTTTCAGATGTTTTTGATGCAACAATGGACGCAAAAAGGGAGACTATACATAATCGTTCTTTCCTGGTATCTATTGCGTGTGTTTCAGGTATACGTGTCTATTAACATACAACCGCTACTACGGGCTGTATTTACGTGTTCGTTAATCAGACTTCCTTTACGTTTTTAGTAACACGTGTTAATAAAACATTATCATATCACATTTTAATAAAGTATTTCACAACCGTATGACTCATTTATTTGTAGTCTTCCCGGCACAAAAAAAAAAAAAAAAAAAAAAAAAGTTACCTTCTGTCTCTGATCGGAATATTTAGTAGTTTCAGTTGCTATTACGTGTCATCTTAATTGGAAGTGATACTGTTTTTAATGTATATAAGTCTTGATTTATATCTGTACGAACACACTTCTGAAATAGGACCAGTTTTCGTGAATGATTTATCACTGAAAAGGTATTTTATAATTATAACACTTGAAGCAAGGAGAGTCCTTTTACTAACTAATTCGCATATACATTGAATTCGTGATGTACAAACCAGTCTGCTTTGTAATAAATTATTGATTCAAGAAATGTTGATTCAAGTATCCTAAGTATTTCGAGTATATTTTTTTTTAAATGTATATCTGTGTCTGTATGTGTATGTTTATTTTATGTATTTGTATGTGTGTTTAGTGCACGTGCATGTGCATTTTATGTATATATCTGTGTGTGTATTTTGTTTTGTATGTATATATATAATATATATATATATATATATATGTATTTGTACAAATTAATATTATAATTTTACACAGACATTTTCTAGTTATTTATTATTATTAACACTTTACAAAATTATTTTACTGAATTATTTTTTATTGACCAATATTTCTTAGGCAATGATGGTACTTTGGCTCAGTGAAAGATGTTTGTTTATGAATTAATCTTTCTCGATACGCATATGGAGCCATTTCCTATTTATATGTAGCATCACAAATGTGTTATCTGCTTTCTAGATATTGTTTTTAAAATTTTTAGTATTTGCAGATTATAAAATAATAAAAGAAAATTTCGTTAAGACTTAATTAAAATTTAATTAATATTCTACTTATCTTTCTGTTTAATTTTTTTTTTTTTTTTAATTTATTTAATTATTTGTTTAATTATTTATTTATTTAAAAACAGTTTATTAACATACAGACAAACATACATACATATCGTTATATATTTTATTTCTTATTTATTTACATTTTCATTTATTTATTTTTCTTTTATTTACAGTTATCATTATTATTTTCAACTTGTGACCTTCGAGAGCTTGACCACTAATAATAAATATATCAAAAATTACTTCCTTACTTCTGTTATCTCGCTTAACTGATTAATATAAATCAAGTAAATATAAATATTATAGTCCATTGAACTGAATCGGTAAGAAAATTGCGTTGACGAACTCTATTTGACCCGGAAAGTATTTATTGGGCTAAACACAAGTCTGATTCAGAAAAGAATTACGATTTAATGAATAGTCTCTCGATTTAAATTACTTCCGGTATAGCATTCATCTTGAAAAAAATTAAAATAACAAAAAAATAAAGAAATACTCACCTTCACTGAATAAAACAGATCCGGGTATTTCCGCTAAAAAATATCCGCCAATGGGCTTCACCTGTTTTGTTCACGTTCGTTTCGTGATAACGACTGATGTATGTATTCCAAAAAAGGAAACTCCCCCCCCCCCATACACACATACCCTACCCAGGATCTCTAAATTTCAAAGTGTATATAAATCCTGTATTTTGCATGCAGCCCAAACATTTGTTATTTGTCATAAAATAATTTCACCTATTTCAGATTTTAAGAAATATTCCAGAACGGTTTATTATTATTTTATTATAAATAGGCATTATTTTGATAGATATTAATTTAAAATTTTAAAAATAATAATAAAAAAAAATAATTAAAAATATGAACATTTATTTTGTTGTAATCTACCTCGTCATCGTGTTCTCTTCTCTGGTTACTTCATACTGCCATGGGTTCTGGGATCGCCTCGCGAAGAACGAAAAGGTCTGGGCACGCCTCACGAAGGGCCAGAACGCATGGGATCGTGTCTCGAAACACCGGACATTCTGGGATCAACTGACGAAGCGCCAGACACGAAACCGTACCCGACGTACAATTTGTAAATATGCATTTATTTAATAACGTTTGCTAAATGTAGCAGTAGGACTTTCTATTTTCAAACTGTGTATTTAACTACCTTACTATTGTTAGTCTATCTTACTATTTATCTATATACCCATCTAATCTCTCTCTCTCTCTCTCTCTCTCTCTCTCTCTCTCTCTCTCTCTCTCTCTCTCTCTCTCTCTCTCTCTCTCTCTCTCTCTCTCTCTATGAGTAAAACAATTTCATTTATATTTCTTTATTTTCAGACTCAGATGACGAAACAGGTTAGTAGATTTCCTTCTTTTTTTTTAATTCTTTTTTTTAAAATGAGTTTATGAATGCAAGTTAGTAAGATAATATAAAGCTTTTTCGGTATATTCGTATATGTGAATATATAAGAATATGTTTATTTGTACGTGTGTGAATTTATTTATGTGTATGTATGTACATATGTATATATCTACGTTTCTATATATATATATATTATGTAGATACATACGTATGTACGTAAATAAGTGTGCATGCATGTATGTATGTGTGTGTGTGTATGAGTATTATATATGTGTGTGTGTTTGTGTATAATGTATGTATGTATGTATGTATGTATGTATTCATGTGAATACATGACTAAGTACAATATTTAATAATATTTGTTACAGAAACTAACGGAAATATACGGCTAAGGTCAAGGAATATGTCAATTCCTCTTAGTAAGTATATTTTTTATATTTATGTTTTTAAAGAGCAGGGATATACATAACACATTAATTAACTCCTTTAACTAATCAGTAAATGTACAAATGTATTAATTTATATTAAATTTTAAATTAAAATTAAATATAATTTAAAAAAAATTAAATCTAAAAAAATAATAAATATAAAATTAAATTAAAATTAAATTATGAAATTAAAAATAAATGTAAAATTAAAATAAATTAATAATAATAAAAATTAAAATTAAATTAAAAATGAAATCAAAATTAAATATATTAAATATATTAATAAAATAAAATAGAAATAAAATGATTAAATTAAAAATAAATGTAAATATAAAATAAATTAAAATAAGCAAAAAGAAAAACAGATATGCAAAATAAAAAGAAATTTGATTGTAAAAAACAGTAAAGCAAAATAATAATAATAATTTCATTAAAAAAAAAAAATAATAATAATAATAATAATTCTACATTTGTCCAAACTGTGTTTATTAATAAGTTTTTCTAAAAATTGGTGTGTACCTTAACTATTTACTAAAACGCTATATTTTGAATACGTCAGAATGTTTTTGTCGAAATTGATGTTATCATCTTCTTGCTTATTTTTTCAATACTGTTGCCAATATTATAACTATCGGCATCATTATCATCTCTGTGCAGTAACAGTATTCTATTCGCCATATCAGCTAAACAATTAGCACGTACTGAATTAATATTAAAAGCTGTTTTATCTTTATTCCACAGACTCCTACCCACGCGTAACAGTGAACCCACTTAACGTGACGCTGTTGGTTGGATCGCGCTTAACTTTAAACTGTTCTGCTGGGGGCTCAGCACCAGTCAATCTCCGCTGGTTTCGCGTGAACAACGGCAAGCAGCTTTCTGATCGAGGTGTGAACCGTCACTTTCATCAGCTGACGATTTCACGTGTAACTTTTGATGACAGCGGTCACTACATGTGCAGGGCCAGTAACAGTTACGGCGTAAGACGCAAAATAGTTTTGGTTTTAGTAGGTTAGTATTAATAATCATAATAATAATAATAATAATAATAATAATAAACAGTAATGATAATAATATTTTTGGTTTTAGTAGGTCAATATTGAACGATGATGATGATAATAATAATAACAACAACAACAACAACAGTAATATCAATATCAATAATTATAATGATTATAATAACAAAAACAAAACCAGTACTATATTAATAGGAACAACAAACGAACAGTAATAATAATAATAATAATAATAAAAGTAATAAAAACAACAAAAAACAAGAACAGGAATGATTTATAATAATAACAATAACAATAATAATATTTTTGATTATTTGGGTTTCGTAGCTTAGTATTAGATGATGATGGTAACAACAACAACAAAAAAAACAAAAAAAAAAACAATGGCAACAGTAAAAGCAATAATTATAATAACAAAAACAAAAACTATTACTAATAATAAAAGGAACAACAAAAGTAACACAAGAACAACAACAACAATAATAATAATAATAATAAAAGTAATAAAAATAACAATTGTAATGATAATAATAATAATAATATGGACTAGTACAAATAGCTCAGCAAATGTATGTGTGTGTGCGTGTGTGTGTGTGTGCGTGTGTTTGTCATACCTATCATAACTGATTTGATTGTTATTCTTATCACTGTTGTTGTTTATTCAGTTGACGAGAACGGATATCATTATCGCAGACTGGCAACAGTACAACCACGTCCTTTTCAAATGTAAGTATATTTATTTAATCTCTCTCTCTCTCTCTCTCTCTCTCTCTCTCTCTCTCTCTCTCTCTCTCTCTCTCTCTCTCTCTCTCTCTCTCGGGATCGACGGGATTTTTTGTTTATTTTCTTTTAATGTATTTATACACAAAACAGAGAACAAGAAAATAAAGTTAGTGAATTAATATGTGTAATGTAGTTAATAATAATAACAACAACAACAGAAAATAATAACATTATTATTATTATTATTTAATTTCAGTCACCACAGCCATGTTTGAATCGATGGAATGTGAAACAGAATTAATCTACTAAGAACGACTAATTCTTTGAGAATTATTTTTTTCTAACAAAAAGAGAAAAACTGTAATAACATTATAAACGTTGTGAAATCCCGGTGGATTTAAAGAAGAAAGAAGAGTCTGCTAAACATTTTTCTTCAATATTTCTTGAAAGTTTTAATTTCTGCTGCCGAAATACATGTTTAAAAGGAAAACTGTTTAAACGCTAAGGATTCTTAGAGTTAATCGGACACTCGTCTGTGTGTGTGTGTGTGTGTGTGTGTGTGTGTAATATATATATATATATATATAATATCTTTAAAATATATATTTATAAATAGAAAAAAGAAATATAATAATTCTACATAAATATATATAGCATTAAGCCTCCAAAAATCACTTATGTCTTGTTTGTGTAAAATTTATGATGTCTACAGCCGATTTCTGTAACTGAACCCGGAAGAGGTTATTCGTTTCGCTAGCATTTCGTTCATCACTGTTGTGATTTTTAACGGATGACGTTACTTTAAACGATTTATCTCCCTTACAATTTGACATCGCGAACTCTCCACAGTTTTCAGTTATAAAACGAGAATTTATAGACTTACACAGGATGGTGCTGTTAAATGATCCAAACAAAATTAATAATAATAATAATAATAATAATGAAGTTAAATCATCCATTTCTTTCATTCTTTCTCTCTTTTTTTCTTCTTCTTCTTCTTCTTCTTCTTCTTCTTCTTCTTCTTATTATTATTATTATAATAGACTGGATATTTGTTTCATATATTTTTTCGTATAAAAACAGTAGATTATCTTTTTACAAATACGAAATTGAAAATAATAATAATAATAATAATAATAATAATAATAATAATAATAATAATAATAATAATAAAAATGTAGATAAAAAAATAATAATAATAAAATAAACAAATAAATACATAAAAATAAAAGTAAAAATAAAAATAAAGTAAAATTAAATCAATTTATTAGGAATAGTTTTTATTATTTATTTATTTATTTATTTATTATTATTATTATTATTATTATTATTATTATTATTATTATTTTAATGTTACTGATTTGATAAAAATATGTTTTCAGACTTTAGTCATATTGTTAAAAACAATAGATGTACTGAACGTCTGTTATTATTTATTTATATATGCATTCATTATTACAGGTCACTCACTTTTTGTAGAGTAACAGAACACTTTTTGTTATTGTTGTTGTTGATGCTGTGGTTGATGTTATATCATTTATTTATTTATTTATTTATAATTAAATATGCAAAATTATGAGTGTTTATAACCGTAACTGAGATTTCATGTATCTGTTAAAGAAAATAATACCTACATGTATGTTTCGCCTATAAATGTGCTGATATTTATAAATGAATCTGTATGTGCATATGTAAATTAGTTATTATATGCATGTATGCATGCTTATGTTTGTATGTACGCTCGTACGTAAGTATATACGTATGTATATATTGTTTATGCATGTATGTATGTATGTATGTTTGTATAAGTGTTTGTTGTGTTATACAAATGCTTGCTTATTTTATATTTATATTTATGTATATTATATATGCATAGATTAGCCTGATTTGTTAAATAATACCTTTTTTTTAAATTCTGTAAATTGTGATGGTTTGTATTGTTTCTTTTCAACAAAGTTGTAAAAAATGTATTGAATATTAACTGGCGTTTTATCTAGTACAATAAATGGTGTCGGTATGTCCTGATTTATTTTATTATCGTTATTATTTTACTTTACTTTATTTTATTTTATTTGTGTCAGTATATATCAAATGTTATAAATGTTTAATCAAATGTTATAAAGGATACACACCTTAAAGGAAGATATTACCCAAAAACAAATTACAAATTCTTTGTAGAAATATCGATAACTCTGTTTCTTCTGAGTGATCTTATTTTATTTTATTTTAATATTCTTAACCTTTTCGCGTTATTATAACTGCCGGAGTTAATTAAGAATAAGGGACACAACTCTTACACATATAATTGTTACAGATGAACAAAGTTACATTTCTTAAATAGCGATACGGTAGGCGGTGCTTGACTAACCAGATCAAAAGGTTAAAAGCAAATTAATTAAAAGTCGCCTTTGTTATTTTAATTAGATATAATACGTCTTAAAACAACTACCATGTTAAAAAGAATGTGTTTAACATTGTCTTTGATTTATATGTTCTAGTTATTTTCTACAGTCAGGCGAGGTCAAATCTCTATAGCTTTGGAATTATTACACGACCGTATCAGTGGAATTGAAGCAGGTGCTCTTTTTAAATTTATAAATGTTAAAATAAAAACTCGTGTCTTGTGTAATCAGGAATATTTAGCTTTTTCAATAACAATACTTAAAAAAATAATAATAATAGTAATAATAATAATAATATATATATATTTACTAAATATTTATCTGTATAGTTCTACAAGAAAAACATTTAAAAAAAAAAAAAAATAATAATAATAATAATAATAATAATAAAAGAAGTTTTAAAATAAACAATAAAAAAATGATGTATTAAGAACGATAAAAGATGCTGTAATTCTCTCTCTGTCTTTCTGTTTCATATGTGTGTGTGCGTGTGTCCATGTGTGTGTTTGAAGAAAGAGACAGATTTCATTATCTATCACAAAATTATCTTAGTACATATGCGTGCACCCAAATTTAAATGATTTAAGGTCTACATATTCAAATACTATCTACTGTATATTTGTTTTTTTTAATTTTAGATGATGAAGTCTTTGTTATTAACACACACTAATAACTGGCAATATACTGTTGTTAGCCAAACTTCCACGTCCGCATGTTGCTTTTATTATAGCAGATGATCTGGTAGTTTACATTTGATTTATCTATTTTACATAACATATGGTTCTTCAAAAAATAAAAAATTCAAAAAGAAAGAAAAAAGAATTTTATTTATTTATTTATTTATTTATTTATTTATATTTATGTATTTATTTGTACTGTAATTCGGAATAATTAGGACTATTTCACTTAAAAATTATATTTTTCTTTTTCCATGTTTTTACCTTCATATTTGTAACTGATTTCTCAAAGCTTGTGAACAACATTACCAAAGTATAAACAAATTCTTTCTTTTGTCGAATGATGATATAAAAGATTCTTTTCTCCTAATCAGTATGAACACTAAGTAGTTGGGTTTTTAAAAAAAAAAAAAATTATTTAATCTATAGAATAATAATAATAATAATAATAAAACAAAATTTTATTACTTTTTACTTTTTAAAATTATTTATTTATTTATTTATTTATTTTAGTTTTTAATTTAATTTATTTTATTTTATTTTATTTTATTTTATTTTATTTTATTTTATTTTATTATTTTTTATTTATTTATTATTAGTATTTTTATACCTAGAACCAATTAACAAATCGTGGGTATTGTACAAATTACTTGGATTCTATACAAAAGCCTTTCTTCCAACGAGTCGCGGTTTCGATTCTCATTTTGGTATTACTCTGGCTATTTCGACCTTTTTTCTATATTCTTCTAGTGTATGTGTGTGTGTGTGTGATTCTAATCTATTCTACACTGCTCTATTTTAATTTTTATAATTTATTTATTTCTATTTTAGATTTCTGTTATTCTTTTCTTTATTTTCTATTTTATCTATATGCTAATCCTTCAGTATAATACATTTTATTCATTCATTCGTTTCTAATGAGTAAATAAATGATATTGGTAAAATAAATACATATTAAAATAATGTAAAAAAAAAAAAAAAAAAAAATTAATAATTTTTTATTTAATTAATTTATTTCTGTAAAAAAAAAAAAAAAAAAAAAAAAAAAAAAATATTATTTAAATATATAATACATGATTGAACTAATTAAAAAAAAAATTAAATTTAAAAAAATATTATTAAAACAAAACGTAAGGGCGCGCTCTTAATAAATAGAAAGGATTTATTATAAACATATACATGTTATGTGAAATTTTATTTGAAATTAACATTAACCTAAATAAATATTGCACATATATATTTCAAATGCTTTTTATAACATTTTCATTAATACTGTTTTTCAACTGTTATTTTCACAATCATTATTTAACTATAATTCTTCTGTCTGTAATTTTACCATCACTGTGAATGATTCGATTTTAAATATTATAACGCTGTTATCTAGTATCGAACACTCTGAACCGTTTTCAAATTATTGTTTTACAGGGATTTTGGGGCTTAGACCTGAATAAAAATTTGGACCCGGTCTGGGATATGAAGGAAAAATATTCTACAGATTGTTTCACAGCTGAGGTAGAACGTTTTTATCAAATCACACAGTCAGTCTAAGGTACGTACACGTTCGTAGAAGAAAAGCAAGGTTAAATAAATAAGTATTACTATAAACTAATTAAATTAATACGGTCTTCTTTATAATTGTTGTCTTTGATGTTCTGGTTGTGGTTTCTTAATTTGCTTTATTATTATTTGCTGCTGTTTGATTTGTTTCTCTCTCTCTTGTTTATTATTATTAGTAGTAGTAGTAGTTCTAGTTTATATATATATATATATATATATATACACACACACACATACATTCACACATACGATCACGTCTTTTTTTTTTGTTCTTTTTTTTTCTTTTCTTTTTTTTGTTGTCGTTCTTTTTTGAGGGGAGGGGTTGAATGTTATTTGCTTTTTTCCCCGTCTTTTTTAATCCCTTCTATTTCCTATAATTATATTATTGTATTACATTACCTTACTGTATTGTATTACATTATTTTACGTTATAAATATTAAACATTTCAGTATATATATTTTCAATTATTTTTTTTTTTCTTTTTTTTGTTTTTTTTTAAATTAATGTATTCATTCATTATTATTATTATTATTTTTTTTTTTTCTTGAGCCTTGAAGAACACGATATGGGAGGGTTGCGTTTGAGGCACCGGATTTGTCTCTAGTAAACTTCTTAATACCTCCTAGAACACTCGGGGAAACCGTATGCATGTTACTGACTGGTTACCAACACTTTATCATTCTGCTGGCGGGTGACATTCGAGTCTAGGAGATCTTTATGGTTACAGTATGTGGGACATGTTATCAGCCAAAGGAGACCCTGTCAGAAAAGAAATCCTGATCCAACTGCAAACTTCTCTGCACTAAGAATTGGAGAATACAAACTTGTCATGGAAAACTTACATCGTCATTGGTGCCTCCCCTTAACAAAGGGGGAACCCACCAACACTTGGTGGGGTTTGGCAATAGTGGAAATAATGTTCCTCACTCTGTCTTGTTTTGTGTGATTAAGAGCAACGTAAATTTTAAAATTTTACAATGTATATGTAGGCGTGTCAGTGTTAATACTGGCTTCTTTAAATACAAACGTTTAAATCAAACTATTAGAAATGGAAATGCCTGAAGCCGTAACAAAACTTTCTTACCTACCACTTCAGTATTAATATAAAAGTCTATTGATGTGTGTTTGACATAGAGCATCATTATGCCAGTATAATCTAAATATTTAAATGCATTGTCAATTTTTACTGGATGTTTATTTCAGAACTGTAAATAGCAGTTATCAGTAGATGGCTGAATTTATTTGCCTGCTAATATATTTATTTCCAAAATTCTAAATTTATTCAATAACAAACACTAAATATAGGTTTCTAGACTATTTTTTAAAAAATCAATTGAAAAAAAGAAAATCATTACATATAAAAATTGATCTGATAGCATTCTGATCATATGTGGATAACTTTCAGAACAATCAGCATGATCGACTAAATAGGAAAAATTAAAACAGTACTATTTCAGGTGAAAAACAACAAATGTCAACATAATTTTACAAGAATATTTATTTCTTGCTTTAATACAACAAGTGATTTAGAGATAAGTCTTTACAGGGGAAGAAACGAGAGAAAGAGAAAGAACAAAAAGAACAAAAACATTCAGTAACAAGGAAAAGCACCTTTTTGTTTCTATAACTGGTGTCCACTAGCACATATATATACACAAGTATATATGTTCAGCACTAGAAGCAAGTAAGAACACTCGGCCATAGTTGTATTCAGGCTTGATTATGCATTCTTGTATAAACAATTTCTGCAGTCACAATTACTGCAACTACACAGATACACAAAAAATATCTACTACCCATTTGGTTATGATATGCTAATTAAACAAAGATATATGTCTGTAATTAAAAAAGAAATGAAAATAAAAATGTTTTATACTTTCAAACAAAAAAAGTACATTAAGTTATAATTTTTTTTTTTTTTTTTTTTTTTTTTTTTTTGTTTTCAATTAAGTGTCATCAGTGCTATAAACTGAAACCACAAATATGAATAATACATTATTATGGATATAATAACTAATAAGGAAAATGCTATATGCATAATTCTTCTTCAGTATAATACTTTTAATATAACATTTTATTTCATTTATTTATTATTTTTTAATTTTTATTTCTTCTTCTTCTTATTATTATTATTATATTACTCAGAGCCAGACTTCTAATTACAATTAATAGGAACATTTGTCGGATCAAACTCAAAAAGACTAATTCAGTAATAAGCCACTGTTGATGTACTAAGCATTACACAGTAACTGACCACTAGACAACTAAACAAAAAGGCTGTCAGGTTGAGCATAAACATAAACCTACAAATACAGCTAGATTCACACATACTTTATTTGTATTATTATTACTTTTACAAATATCTTTTACATTTTGTACTATACAAATCTTCATTTAGAACATTATGTGTGCTTATTTATGAGATATAGCATAATCCATAATATGGCATTTTAATGTTTTTCTTTCTAAAATCATCACCATCAAAAAAACATCTGAACTGAGAAAATGTGTTATCTTATTAATACAAATCTGAATGTGTGTAACCATTTTCTTAAGTCAAGACTGCATGATCAAAATAATATTTAAAAAACCACGTAAAATATTTGATATAATTAGTATCATTTCTATTACTGTTTATTTATTTAACTTCAAACAGGTCATTGTTATTCCATTTTAGTCTTTATTCCATTATTTTTATTTTCTGAAAGTTATTTAATAGTAATGCAAACAAAAATTCATTTTTTTTGTTTCCCTTCAGTCTAATGCAATGAAAATCAGTGTTAACATTATAACATGGTGTAGGTATGTTACCAGCACAAACTATTTCTGTTGGGACAGTAGACATGCATTGCATAGGTATTCAGAATAAAATCTTACAAATGTTGGTCACTAACAAACATGAAATAAAATTATTATGAATAAATGCAATCCAAGAGATGTTATGTGTATTACTATTCTCATGTCACTGTAAAACTACATTTTTTTTTTTTCCTAAAAAATAAAATAAAATAAAACCCAAACAAAACAAAAAACAAAAACAAAAGTTGTTTCTATTTACATACTGAAAATAAACTATTTTCAACTTTCAAAGAAAATAAAAAATTTCAAACGTTAAACCACACTATGGAAATGTTAAAACTGTAAAAATGTTCAAGTAACACTTTCTGTGGAAGCAAACAAAGAAAACATGTTTACAATATTCATCTACAAAACTGGAGCTGTTTTATGTCTCACAAGTCTAAAAAAGAATTTAAAATAATAATAATAATGATACTAATAAAATTGTTCAGTATAACAGAAAGTCCATTTTGTTTCAAAACAACTACTGTGAATATGAAAAATCATTTCAGTATTCAAACCACTGTGTATGCATATGTATATGAATGAACTCTTTATCTTATGCACACTCTATGTTTTATTAGTTTTCTTTTATCGGTAGATTTTCCTGGCTTTTTAACATATATCGGTCAAATGTAGCTTAGCCATACATATATATGCAAACATTTATTTTAAAAACTATGAAGATAATAATAAACACAAAGTAATATTAAATATTGAATATATAATTATGTAAGGTGCAAAAGGTAAACCATCAATCTAAATGATGTGAATTAGATATAATAAATTAATATTCTAGTAACTTGTCTGGAACATTTGCCACAAAGAATGAATAAATGATCTGTAAGTAAATATGGTAACTGTTTTTGGTTTCTATCCACCACAACAAATTTCACAATCTAAATACAAAAAGTTTAATATGAAAAATCTGAATATCAGTGTCAGCTTCAAATGCTGTAAATATATATATTTATATAATCTAAATGCTATGATAATGGGGAAAGAAAAAAACATTTTCTATAAATTTGTAGAAAAATGTTATGATACTAATGGCTGCCATGACTCGCATGCCCAGTAAGAACATCCAAAAAAGGAATTTGTTTTATATGTATAACAAATGCATGAAGTTAGAATTAATATTATAATGAAATACATCAAAATACAATTTACAAAACATGATTTGTGATGTCTTTTTCGAAACAAAAAAACCAGTCTCTGAGCTACAGATTATTCAAGTGATGGATAACATGACAGTAAAAACAAAATATTTGTCTTTTGTTTTTCTTACATTTATGGAATTTCCAAAATTTCAGATAAATTGACACTATTTATTTATTTATTATGGTTTTTTTTTATTTATTGTTTTTTTGTCCCAATAATTTAACTTCTAGTAGAAATGTAACTAAAAGATTTAAAGTATCAAAACAAATATTAATTAGTTCTATATCTGCAACTTCAAATAAATAATTATATATATTTTTTTAAACTATATGAAAAAACAATATCTAATTTCATGTTAAATACCAGTAAGTAACAATTATGATAGAGCACATCTAAAAGCTGAAGGCACAAAAAAATAAAACAGTTTATAAATTTGGTGTAAGGATAACATGCACTGGGAGAAACACATCAACAGTTTTTAGCAATGAGCAATATGGAACTTTAAAAAATTATTATTAATACAACAAACAAAAAAACACCAAAAAAAACATATAATCAAACAACACTCTTATAAACTAATAAACATGTTCACGAAAAAATGCCTTTTAACAAATAATGGTTTTTATCAGAAGTAACAAATAATAATTAATAATTAGGTAAAAGTTTAATAAACATCTATGAGGAAAGTAAAGAAAGAAAGCTATTTCCATTATGCTGGCATGTGAGCCAAATACAACTGTAACCATTGTTAATACTTTCAACATCAGTACTGTCAGTGCAAATTTAATATCCTAAAACTGGATTTCATTTAATAAACAATGATTCAATTTTCACAACACAACTACAATTTAAAAATATCAAAAAAAAAAAAAAAAAAAAAAAAAATTTAAAAATAAATACAGTAAAATTTGTTCTGCAAATTCATATTTAACCATCTAATTAAAAAAACTAAATAAGTGAAATTTTCTATGTGATTAATGTTTACAAAAATTACATACAGGTAGGTACAAAGACAAATACACTGAAGTTGATATATTTTAATAAAAATACAAGTTAGGGATTCTCATCTAAAGTAATATTTTACATTTTCAAAATACACAATCAGTTACTGCCAAAATGTGCTTTATAAGTAGAAAAATAATAATTCTCTGTAATAAAGCAAGACATTTTGTTACTTTAAAAAAAATAATAATATGTATGCATGTTAACTCAAATGGATCTGTTTCAGCCATTACCTTTTTTTTGTTGAATTTAAAAATAAATTGAAGTTATAATATATATATATATATATATATATATAAAAAATTTAAATAACCTGAAGAAAATAATATTACAGAAGTGATATTTGTCAAACCAAGCTGAAAAATACAATACTGAAATTTTTATTTTTTTAATTTTTTGTTTGTTTAAATAATATGTCTAAAGCAACAAAACAGCTGTTCAATATGAACAATGGTTTTGTGTGTCATAAAAAAATAATAATAATATATTTTAAAAAAAATAATTAAAAAAAACAGTTCTGAAAAAGGAGAAGTGTAATTAGATATCTCATGTTTGCAGAAGACAATTATGAAAAACAAAGTATTATGGACAGCTTCTACAATGCCAAAGGCTTTGCCTATTTTTTGAGATACAAAGACAAAGGTATTTATTTAAGTCAGCAATCTAATTATATCTGACATTATATTTATACATATTTACAAACTGTTACAGTCTGTCATTAATTCTTAACAAGAAATAACTGGCAGTTTCCAATGAAACTCAGTCATATGGTTTATGCAACACAGAACAATATGTCTGATTTAAACATACTTTTTCACTTTCAGGTCCCCTTCCATACGTAAAATTTAAAAAAAAAAGCCTGCAGACAATGATAAATTATTTTTTGGGTCGAACAACCCAAGTTTTACAATGCTTCAGGTAATCATAAAACTGAAATTTTAAATACATGTTATATAATGGTATATTAAAATATTTGCAGAAAATTTATTCAGCCATTTTTTAATCTAACCTTTAAGATGTAAACAGAAAAGAATAAAAATAATCCAAAATTAATTTTGGTAAATAGGCTAATAGCACATTAAAAGAATTATAGTTGTTGATACATTACAATCCAAAATAATTAACAAGTAGGCTTTCAATCTTATTTTTAAATTGTTTTTGTCCAAGATTTTGATGTGACAATAAAATTTCTGTCTTAAATACATCAAAGATCGGTTAAAATCACTGCAAAATGGGTAGTTTTCAAAGTACTCAAGTTTTAACATGGAACACTATTTTAGAAAGCTACTGCATAGATATTTGTTGATAACATAAGGCCACAAAAAGTTTTCTGTACATTTGTAGTAATATCTTTCTTGTTAGAATATTATTATTTTAAACAAGCTAACTATAAAGACCCATCAGTGAACATCAGTTTTGAAAAGTTTTTAATTTATTTTTTAATTCCAAATAGACTACAATGCTGTTCTATCTCTTTGGTGTATTTGGGTTAAGAAAAATGAAAATAATAAAAGCAAACGAACAAACAAACAAAGAAAAACTAAATAAATAAATAAATAATAATAATAATAAACCCATCAAAGTAAACTGAAAATGCCATTGTACTAGCAATGTTAATATTTTCCAAATCACATATCTACAGAAACCATAGAGATCTGCCTGTGGTTAATACTAATATTACAATATTTAAACATGATGGTTTTGAACACTTAATATAACTTCATAGCACCATTATCTTTTTCAAAGAATTCAGTATATATTATTCATTATAGGGGACAGTTGCCAAACGTAAATATATTAATATTTTGTTTATTTTTGTTTTATTTATTGTTATTTTATATATATATATGATTTTTTGAATTTGTATTTTTTTCCCATTTTTAAAATCCAACACCTAGTTTTTAATTTAGGTGTCTTTAAAAACAAATTTTTTGCTATGTATGTACATATTGTTTAAAACAAGTTATTTCACAGCCAGACCTAATAACCATTTGGACAATACAAGTTTTCAAAATTTTCCCTGACCTCACTGAAAGACTTGGATCAAAGTACATCTGTAAACTATGCAGAAAGAATCTTGTTAGATTATATTTTATTTTCAATTAAAAAAAAAAAGAAAATTGAAAAAAGAAAATAGTAAACCAATTTTTTGTTTTATTTAAGTATTTCAGATTTTTACATGACCCCCTGGAAAGAAACACCAGTATTTCGTAACCTAATGGAAACTATTCTTTTACTTATATATATCAATAACTGCAGTTATTCAATCACATACATGTCCATATATATAACCAAAACTGTTATATGTGTAACCTATCAATACAGATTTAACAAGGTTAACAGAAAAGCAGTTTGTGACCATACAAGATACAGAGCCCAACATTAAGATATTTTAAATATTTGTTTGAGCTAAACAAAATATCAGAATATTAAACCAGTAATGAGCCATTAATTTGCAGTACAAATACAAATAATGCTCCAATTATGTACAGCCTATGTACATTTCTGCTACAACTAATGTAACAATTTTTTTTTTTAATGTACCTCTGAGATAAGATTATTTGTGTGCTATATATTAAAAAAATATGTGAAATAGAATTTTCAACTCAATATGGATACAAAATAGAATGAAGCAGCCATCATTTTCCACACACCGAGACCACGGAACACACAAATTATGCACCATAGGACAGGACAATTCCACAAATATTTCATATGCCATGTCATTTGATTATTAATAATCACAGTTAAACTACAATTTGATTTAAAGCATAAATTCAATACATTGTGTAATCCATCTGCACTAGAATATTTCTTTCCTGTTAATCAGTAGTTCTCGGCTTCAGTTTATTACACAGTCTGTCATTGCTACGGCACACATTACAATAGGTAGACAGTTTTTAAGAGATCTAGAGTAGTGGAATATTAGGAAAACATATGTATGTATTCTATGACACTATGTTATATATTATAGGTGTTAACTGCCATGTCACACATCAAGGTTGTTAGTAACTGAACTTTGGTTCTGATGTATTTATTAAATGTCATATTTTTTGTGTATGCTAGAGACTATTGATCTTCATCAGGTTCGTTTTTTTTGTTAAGTTTTTTTTAATTTTTAACTTTTTTTTTTTAGTAAAATTATTGTGACCTATTCTCTTTTGTGGTCTAGATCTTCCATACCTGGTGAGATTCTCCTAACTGGTTATAATGGAACATGTAGTAAATCTGTCTGTACTGGCAGTATCAGTTATACGGCAGTTGAACTCTTAGGCCGATTCTTGCCTCGACGTTGAGCAAGACGTGATGCCCCAACCGGTTCCAGGATTGGTTTTGGTGCATTGTTTAGGGCTTTAAAGGTAGCTGCCATTGCACCCTGAAGTAACAAAAAAACCAAGGTGATGCCACAAAACTAGATGCCATAAAATATTTTAAACATGTTGTTATTTAAGGTTTCTAATCACACATTTAAGAATACTTATTGAGTTTTGATGATCTGGAAAGTACTGACCTTAACAGTTTGCGCATCCTGGAGGTGAAGTCTGAGATGTGGTAGGCTTTCTCTCTGTGCAATCCAAGGATTGTTGAGAACCTGGGCTGCTGTCAGACGATTGTGTGGATCAACATGAAGCATTCTTGTCACCAAGTCCTGACACAACGTGAAAAAACAATTATAAAGTATATGGAAATTTTTAAACTTAACAATTGTACTCCATGACCTAATGTGCAACAAAATATTTTTTTATTCAAATTCTAATTTAATTTAAGTGTATTATACACTGTGGATATTGGTGGTATATCCACTGCTTTCACAATTAATCTGTTTAATAAGGCATTATTATTAACATTTGCTTTTTCTATCTCATCTAGTCTGAAATTTATTATTGTATTATAATTATTATTTGAGAAAAAACAAGATACTGAAATAAGTTTATCATCTAAGTCAGGGGTTTTCAAACTGTGGTCCACGGACCACAGGGGGTCCGTGGACAGCGAATACTTTTTATGGGCAGTTTGATTTTATATATGTTTTTTAATCGAAATCTTTTTTCTTATATTTGTAAATGTGAGCGCATGAAATAACAGGTAAATAATTTTGTAATATATCCTAATATATCCTAAATAAATGTAAAAATATATGTTATTTTAAGCAAATATTTATTATAAATTTCATAAGCGTTTATAAGGGGGTCCCTAAGGTAAAGCCTGAAATATAAAGGGGTCCACAAGTCAAAAAGTTTGAAAACCCCTGATCTAAGTAACACCACTAATATTTAGACTGTCAGTTAACAAAACATAAACTGTAAGTCACCTTTGCTGCTGATGATACCGAATCCCAGTTTCCTCCAGACAGTGTAAATTTCCCCTCTCCAATCCGAGCCAGAATGTCACTAGGTGTGTCATTAGGTCCATTAGCAAATGGCGTATGGCTATTAATGAAAACAACTTCTTGTTAGTATTTTTATACCTTGAAATAGTTGTTATATAATCAATTATTATGAAAACATATGAGCATAATTTGACATTGTAATCCATTTGATGACGATGACAATGATGATTATTAAATAAATAAAATAGGTTTAATTTGTAAACTTTTTATTATCTGTAAGCCATACATGCATTATTTTCTGAAC
Organism: Chrysomallon squamiferum; assembly: GCA_012295275.1. Taxonomy (NCBI): domain Eukaryota; kingdom Metazoa; phylum Mollusca; class Gastropoda; order Neomphalida; family Peltospiridae; genus Chrysomallon; species Chrysomallon squamiferum. The sequence goes on along the minus strand of CM022665.1, from coordinate 22,036,133 downwards.
AATAATTTGACTGTATTTTGCCTAGCTGTGATTATATACAACAAATAACCATGAATAAATATGTATTAAAAAAGAAATAATTACTCAGTATTTTCTATCATTCTGATATTTCAACAGTAAAAACTGGTGATTTCATTTACAAGCAACACTAACCCAGCCAACATTGTATACAAAAGAACTCCAAGACTCCAGATATCACATGCTGCATCATATCCCTGTCGCTTCAAAACCTGATAGCAAAGAAATACATCTGACATATTTTAATCATCACTGTTAAACTTTTCCAATAAATTATTTTCAGTCTGGTAATTTCAGTTGATTTACACTTAAAAGTATATTCCACAACCATTTAAAAATTTACTAACAGGTATAATGTGGTTCACTTAGTCTGAACACACTCAAGATAATTAATCCTAAAACTATAAAGCCTCCGTTAGGACTGTACATATTAAGCTGTAACCTTCTGTTTACATGATGTATAAATGTTAATTAGGTGTAAAATGTCTATTAAGTTCATTTTTATTGATTAAATTAACAAATATGAACTAATTTTAAACTTGCCTCAGGAGCAACGAAGTTTGCAGTGTAGCAAGGAGTCATCAGCAAGCCATTGTCTGCACGAAGCTGTTTTGCAAAGCCAAAGTCACAAATTCTTAAACTCTCTGGTGATCCACTGTCTTCTGTGTACAAAATGTTGGAAGGCTTCAAGTCACGGTGAACCACCTGCAATACAAATTCACATCACTTTTATCAATTTTAGTTTAATTATTTATAGAAGACAATCTGCATATTATCTGATTATTTTTAAAAAGATTAGTTGCAATATAAAGTGTTTTTATATAAATTAAATATAATATGAAGAAAGAAAGGTGAAGAGTTTTAAATTTGTATTTTAATATTTTACATATATATATTTTTTTAAACTAGACATAATCAGTTTTTAATTCAAGTCTTATTAACATAATTTTAATAATATACAATGACTAAAATAATAATTGCTAAAAAATTTAAAAATTATTTTAGTTTTTTCACTTACCCCATTAGAATGCAGGTATTCAACAGTTTTTGTTACCACCTGTAAAACAGCACTGGCTTCACGTTCTGAGAAAAACTTTTGGCGTAGGATTTTATCCAGCAATTCTCCACCTTTCATAAGTTCTGTTACCATGTAAACCTTATTACCATTATCAAACACCTGCAAAACAGAAAAAACAAAAAACACCTAGGAATAAAGTTGTTTGACATTTACATGTTATCAATGAGACAAAGACTAAAATCAAGTATAGTAATTAGCACTGGAAAAACAAAACAATACTGGTATATCAGATGTGGGGATACATATTTTTGAAAAAAAGAGAAGAAAAAAAAAAAAACATCATCACAATCAAATAAATTGTTACTATTTATTTAATAGATACTATTAAAATAACTACTGATTTCTCTGTCCTATTAGGTACTGGCAGGCAAATTTTTTCTGACTTTAATTTCACATAATGTCACATAATGAAAGCTGCAGCAAAAAGAATGAAAACCCACAAAAAATTATGACTCTGATCTCCTGCGGTTAAAAAGATATATGCAAATCGGTACGATGGGTATTTGGTTGTTTTTTAGCCCTAGTTTGGCTAATTAGCAGAAAGGGCTACTTTGGACAACTGTAGTTTGTAATTTTTATGGTAGGGTTTATAGAAGGGATTTGGGAGTGGAGGAAAATGGACAAAATCTTAACTTTTAACAGCTTCGACCAATTATATCGGCTAGGCTGCCGGTACCTAGTCCTATGGTATTATTAAAGTCATTCTGACTGTAAAATATTTACTGAACTGAAAAAACCCAGATGAATATCACTGAGACTGTCAAGTAAAATACAATAAATAAAAAACAAATTGCAGTTTCAGTAAATTTGGCAGAAATTTTGACAGAAATACATACATCACGTAGAGTTATGATATTTGGATGATGTCCAAACCTCAGCAAAATTTCAACTTCTTCAGAAGGGTCCCTTTTCATTTTGTCCATAATCTGCATTTAATAAGGTTATAAGAAACAATTTTACAGTTTTTTTCTTTCGAACAATTTCATGCATTTTATAAATGTAACAATGCAATATATTTAGCGGAAGCACATTTACAATAATAAAACAGCTATTTTTAAATCTGATATATAAAAACACAGTACTCAGAAGTTTGTCCCATTTTTTTATTTGAAAGGAAATGAAGACCTTTCATTATATCTGTTATTTCTTCAATATTCAAATTAAATAGTTCTGAGCCTGAAGTAAAAGTGGCTTCATCATTTAAATGCAGACATTTACCTATAAAAAGTATAAGCAGATAACTCACCTTTACAGCATAACTTAGACCTGAATTCTTGTGCACACATCGCTTACATACAGAATATGAACCAATCCCAATATCCTGAAATCCAGAACAAAAACAATTAAATCTTTAAATGTATGACATTATTTTCATTGTAAGTAATTTCAATATGCAATTTATTTAAAGTCTGACCCTTGCATTAATTAAATGAAATAATATTTTCAGATATATAATAAAAATATTAAAAAAAGAAAAAGAGAAAGTAACAACATTATAATTTCAATGCATATTGGTATTTCTGGAATGAAATAAAATGTACACACCTCTTTTAGTTCATATTCATCAGAAAATGCTGTTGTTTTTACACCTGGAAGCTGAAATATCAATATTATACTGAATGTTTTTGCAATATGTTTTTGCAACTGAATACTTGTCAATCATGTATAACTAAGATTACAACTCCCTAGTTTTCTGGGGTGTAATTAATATCTAAAAATCTAAAACCTTTCAGTAGTTGGTTATACATTTTTTTTTTTTTTAAAAAGCATTTGTTGAGTATTTGTGTTTCTTGTTTAATTAAATGTAGACGGACAGACAAACAGAAATGAGACAACCACTCACACCAAAAGAAAGAATACTGTAGTCATCAACTGAAAATTAACAGATCCAAAAATGATAATGAAACAATTAATCCAATATATCTTTGAAAATGCTGTTGAACTGCAAGATGATCCAAATATTCCTTCTTATAACCAGTTTAAATAAATTCTGAATGTGATTTCTTTACTGTCCAATAAATTTAATTTTTACACTGAGTACACGTCTTTATTCAAAAATGATTTAAATAACTAGATAATACACAAATCAGTGTATGGATGTTTATAATCATAGATGAAAACTCTTACCTTTGCGAGGCTGACTTTGTTATCAAGTGGGTTTTTAGTTTTTTGGTCATTTCCTAATAAGGCAGGAGCAACAAAACTGAACCCTCTGAACAGCTCGTGAGCTGTTGCACTGGGTGGGACCCCAGGAGAATCTATAATGAAATCTGAGTTCAGAACAGACACTTTAAAACTGAGTTGACCACCTGTTGGCTGATTATTAGTAGAGCATGCCAGAAAAACCAACACTGCTCAGCTCCAACCAAACAATAGGTGATGGAAGTTCACAACAATGAAACTACTGTGCTATATTAACTTCAAAATTGTCATTTTAAATAATAAAGGTCACAACAAACTGTTTCAGTTGATTCTGAAGATTTATTACAAAGTTTGGTAAAAATTTAAATCTGTTATTTAAATTGAAATAAATAATAAAAGTAGATGAATTCTGAACAAATCAAACTTTTGTAACTTTTAGGACAAATTTTCATTAAGATTTAAAAAGTAAGAGAACATTAAAAAGTAAACTTCCATCATTACCATTTGACTGTGAAATCATGCAACAGATGACAACAGCAAAACACAAGGAACCGTAACAACATTCCATTTTAAGAACATTTTCAAACAAAAGCAAGAAAGAAAAATTATTTTAAAAAAACATACTAAAGACAAATGATATGGCATGTAAATATTTGTTTACAGTTTCTGATCTATTCATTTGGATTATACTGAAAGAAAATTTAGGCCTAATTTTCTAAACAATTTTAAATTGTGAAATTAAATATTTCAAGTTAATTAATACAGGACATATTATGTTTGAGATGTTTCATATGCAGAATAGAAACTCATCAAGAAAGAAAATATTAAATTAGGTAGGAAAATTCTAAAACAAATGTAATAGTATGTACATTTTATGCTCATATCTAATAGATATGCAGATGCTTTATACAAATTTCATATACATACACACAAATATTGGCATGCCAATAACACTCCAACACACACAAATCAATAAAAATTAAGTAAAAAATGAACACAAATAAACAATAAAAATCAGTTGTTGTTTCTTTTAAAGTTGAGGCTTAATGCACATTAAAGCACCATATATCTTTCTGTATAAAAATCATTTTCATTTTACTGCACAATTTAACCTATGGGGTTAAGGGGATCAGAGATTTGCACTGTCAGAATCAGTTACACTTGTTTAATAATTATTATAATCTATTAAATAGGAACTGTGTTACATTATCTTTCATTTTTCAGTTACATTACCACTGATTTTTTACTTTGATTTTCATTATTATAAAGAAATTAAAAAGCACTGATACCTGCAAAACAGAAACCAGATTGCTTGTATTAAAATGCAAGGAAAAGAGCAGCAGATTTGGCAGAATATTACAGCAATGACAGAAAATAAATTTTATTCTTGTATTTAGTTACATACTGTTGTTATATGGGCTGAAATAAATTTTTAAAACAAACATTAATCTATACTTTGGTTTGATATAAATGAATTAATGTAATAATCATTAAACCAACCTAATTTAGTAACAGTATTGAAGATGATATAGAAATTAATATTTAAAATCAGTATAGCAATCCATGGAAAACATTTTTTTCTCAACTGACAACTATGGGAATAATTAATAATTTACAGGTTGATATATGGTAAATCTTTTCAAAATAAACTACCAAACCCAAACACAGAAATGAACTAGCAAAAACAACACAAATAGCATTATTTACATTTAAAGCATTTGAAACACGAAAAAAAGTTTTTTTATATTTAAAATCAATATAAAAATCTGATGTACATATATAATATGCAACGTTAGTAAAATTATATATTTTTTTCAATAAAATGTTTAAACAGTTTCAGTTAGAGTGAATTATCATTTAAAGATTATTCTGCTATCAAGTTCAGTAATAGTGTTCAACAATGACCTAAATATTAAAAACTTTCGATACAATTTTTTTTTTTAAATACTGAAATGAAATGTAAGCTGAAAATGCTGCTGTTCTCTTGCTCATGATATACCGAATGCAATACTCATGCAGTTAAACAGCAATCCATGGCAGATGCACCATAAATTAAGTATACAAACCTTTTGGCGTACGGTTTGTGAATTCTTGATCAAAATAAAAAACTTCATCAGTTTGAACAACAGCTGGTTTAAAAGGTGGTGTGATCTGGCGTTTGAATAGTTTTTCCCAATCAATGGTGGAAAAGAAAGGATGCTTCTTCATATCTTCAACACCATCAGGCAATGATCCTGAAAAAACAAAAAAAAATAAAAAAAATACTGAATTTAAAAAGTGCTAAAAATATATATATATATAAATTATTCATTTATCAGTCATAACTGCAATAAACAGAGTAATACTTGTAGTTTAAACATATAAAAACCATTTCTTAATCAGTTTAGTTTTAGTTACACTGATTTTGTGAAGTAATATCAATCCCTCTTAATCACTTATTCATTTTTAATGAAACAATTTTTATAAATCTTACAAAAGTTAAAACAAAACCTGATAGAAAATTTTATATATATATGCTTTTTGAAAAATCAGCAAACAAAATAATTCACATAAATATGTCATATAAATAAAAACAATGACTGAATTTCTTACCAAACCTGTTGGCAGGATTTCTTTTAAATAAGGCCCTTAATAAACTCTGTGCCTCTGGACTTAAAAACTGTGGCATTCCCAATTTTGCTCTGCAAACAAAATAATCAACTTTCAATAAAATATCTCTATTTTTTTTAATGTATTTTTTTTGAATCTATATAAAACTTGAAATGTTTTTAAAAAAATAAAACAAAGCTCATGCTATATCAGTATACTTTATTTAAACTCTTTTTTTTCTGTAGGTAAGACTTCTTCTTCAAGGATAAGCATACTGCATACATCATTCAATACAACAAATGTCTGTCATATTTCCCTTTGATTCTAAAAAAAAAAAAAAAAAAAAAAAAAAACCAGACATATTTAACACAGAAGTTTGTTAAAAATTATACCTCAAAAAGATAACTGGGGTCTACCAGAACATGAAACACAAAACTTACTTTAATATCTGTGTCATGGTTTCTTTCCTATTTGATCCTTGGAAGGGTAGTGCACCTGTCAACATTTCAAACTGAAAAAAAAATATTAAAATATGCCTAAGATGTAACACCATCTTAACCCAAGACCTTAGTCCTGACACTTTCTCTCGTTTTTCTGTTCATATCATCCAAATTAAAACTTTTTTTTATAGATTAAACGACAAGAATTCCATTACATATAATTAAAATAAATAAATAAATTATGCCCGTACATAACTAACAGATAGGACTCCATCAAATCTTAAGGGATAAAATAAAAAATAAAATACTGTAAAGAAATGGAAACAGTTACATTTGTATTAATTACAAACAAGTACAAACCATGAGGACACCATACGACCACCAATCAGCAGCAGTCCCATGACCCTTGCGATTGACCACTTCAGGTGCCATGTATTCAACTGTCCCACAGAAAGAGTAGGTCTTTTTCTCCTCAAATATTGATTCTTTGCTAAGACCAAAATCTGTCAGCTTTATATGACCTTCAGTATCCAACAAAATACTGAAACAACAGAAAAGGTAAAAGTATACAGTATTAAGATGTGAAAGTTATTTCATTTAAAATAGGAGTAACATTTTAACATTAATGCTAAATTGTGACAAAATGTATTAATTAATGCACTTGGTTGTTTTCTAATTTTCACATTTCTCATAACTATGAATGTTGATTTTACTTGTGAAATATGGTAGATGTTCAAACTATTTGTAAAGAAGGCAATGCATACTTTTCTGGCTTCAAATCCCGATAGATAATGCCCAAACTATGAAGATGATCCAATGCAAGTGCTAGCTCAGCAAGATAAAATTTAACATCTTCTTCTGTAAACATCACCTGTAAAAATATTTAATAGTAATACCAAACATACTAACATATTCACAAACCCAACAATAGCTTTGCTAAACATTAAAACAATGACATAAAAGAGTCATATTTTCAAAACATCTAATCAAAACAAACAAAAAATGGAACAAGAAACAGTTAAGTTGAATTAAAAGGCTTTTAAGGATGACAAAAATCTGATTCCGAGAGGATGGAAAGTGAACTGTGTTTCTTTTTCAAAAATAAAGATTTCTTTACCGGCATAAATAAACCAAGACAGCATAAAGATATTCTACATTAATATGTAACTTGTGTTTTACTAAAGCTTACCTCTTTAGATAGTCTGGTAAAGAGATCTCCACCTCTGAGAAATTCCAAGATTAAGTACAATTTTCCTTCTGTCTGAAATGCTAAATTTTAAAAAATAAAAAAATAAAAAAAACATTAAACATTAAGGGAACTATTTTTGGAAAAATACAACTATATTAATGGCTTAAAAGCAAAATATCAACTGATGCACAAAAATTAAAAACATACAGAAACAAACATTTATTAACTACATATGCAGATTTTAAATAAGCCTGTCTCAAATGTAGTGAAAGCAGCATGAAGAGATAATTAGAACATGAAATAGAAAAATTAATTCAATATCTGTGACTTTCATACTTACCATAGTGTAACTTCACAATAAATGGATGGTTTACATCAGCAAGTATATCTCTTTCCATTTTTGTCCTCTGTCGGTCTCGAACTGTATAAAATTTAAAAAACTAAAATTTAGCTAATATTTATTCTGATATTGATTTTCTTCTGCACACACATACAAACAAATATTAATTTTGATTTGGTGTAACTGCTAAACTCAAAAGATGTTGTTGATGTTGAATTATACTTTTATTCAGATATTAACATGTGTCAAGTATTATGAATATAACCATTCCAGATAATTATATCAGATATATACAAATAGAAAAATAAAAACACTTTTAAAGTGAAAATGACTTATCAGCATATTAAAATTCATAAAGGTGTCTTGAATAGTTTTAGAGTGGTGGTCCAGAAACACTTCAGAAAGCATGAACAAAGTTATTTTAATATCCCAAGCCAAATGTCTTATAAAAAAAACCCTAAAGAAAATATAATACTCATAAATTACTATTTGTTTTTAAAATGTATACAAACCAAATGAAATAAGCATATACCTTTCAATGTAGCTTTCTTGAGCACTTTCATAGCATAGAGAGTACCTTTGTCTTTTCCAGTTATTTTTCTAACAAGGAAGACCTTTAAGAAAAGAAATTAAAATATCAGCACATAATTGTCTCAGAAATGACTACATGTTACAAATCACTTATAAAAAAAAGAAAAGCTTTCTTTCAGATGATTTATAACTACAGTTACCTTTCCAAATGAGCCTTGCCCAAGTACTTTCAGCAGTTCAAAATTCGAAGGGTCAGCTGTCACACCTTCTTTGGTGACTGTTGTAAGCTCCAGTTCAGTCTCAGAATCATCATTCTAGCAAGTAACAAACAAAATTCATAACTTTCTTTCAAACTAATAAATATAATTTAGAATCTTTTACTCTAATAAGTAATATAAAAGATTTAAATGTTTCACTCAATGGGGGATGTACTTACACTAAATTAAATGCTGTCCTGTATATTCAACACATTTTGACTTTTTGTCGGATACTACTCTTTTGGGTGTTATTTGTTTATGACTGTAAAAATTATCAAGACACAATCTGGCATGATTTCCAATTTTAATTCTGAACTTTAAATCTTTGATTCAGTGAGTAATACACAGAAGTTTATCCACATCTAAATTTTTATTTTATCTTAACAATATGTGATTTCCTACTAAGAGATTTCCAGTCTGAAGTGTGTGCATTGCTGGGAATGTTTAAAATGTCATGTTTTTCAAGTTACAAATTCAATGAATATTTCATGATGAAACAATACACAATTCAAAAGCGAAGTTAAAACCTTTATTTGGATGCAATTCATAAATATTACAGGTTGCTTTTAAGCCAAGTTAAAGATTTTGCATATTTTGTACAGTGATTGGCTGAATAGTAAGTGTCTGCCACAATCTACTTTCTGGAATGGAGTAAGTCTGAGAACCAAGGTACCACTGCACTTCCATTCCTTTGACATTCTATGTATTCTATACATTAATAACATAAGACACTGATTAAACACCTTTACAGAAAATTTTAACACCAATAATGACTTGCCTGATCATCCACCAGCATATCTTCTGTGCTCCCTGCCTGAAATGCAGACAAAGAGTTCTGATGAATAAGAATAACATTGTACATATGAACGGCAATAAGAATAATTAGAAATTCATTAAAATTTATAATAAAACTAACTGACATAAATCAAGAAACATATATGCATCTAAAATTAAATTTACTTAAAATGATTTTAATAAGTTAAACAGTATTAGTTTTGTTACTTGGACACAGTAAAACAATTATATTATTATTACATAATTTATTCACAAACTCATAAGTTTCTGAAAAATCTAATTCTTGTTGACTTGTATTGTTTTCCTAATAGTTCAGATATCAACATGTATCACATAATTTCAAGGCTACAAACTTATGGAAAATAGAAACTGTCTTTAGTATTTCATTTTGCTCAGTTTAAAATGTCAGTAGCATCAGATTAAGGAATATAGAAGCTAAAAATATTTTCTGAAAAGAATGTAGCCAAAAATTGGATTTAAATTAGCATCCATCATAAAAATATCACATGTAATTCTGTCACAGGAAAAAGTAGATGCTGAAATGTCCATCATATTCCTACAAGTCAATAAAAATGTTTGCTATTGTCTTAATCATTCAGCAACTTTAGCATATAAAGGTGGTTTCACTGATTAGCACTAGATGATACTTTACACACAATTCTTTAGTACTTCCTCTTTGTTCATTTCCTGAGCTACTTTGATGAAAAATCAAAGGAACTGCTTATTTCAGTTGAGGTTGGTCACTATGTCCCCTTCGTTCAGATAAATGAGGAAGTGGAAACTTTTGAAGAAATACACCTGCCTGCATATGAGCCCCCTACTGATATGATAAAAGCAGAGCTAATCTGTTATGGACTGATGGGTTGCTCAGTACAGTGTATGATAATGAACTTCTCGGAAAGGTAAAGTACACTCATGATGGGATTTAGAAGTGACTTTTATGCACCGACCTGGTACTGCATGGAAATGGCCATCCAAAGAGGTCAAAATCTTCTGTATTAAAGAAATGAAGCAAAAGCTACTACTACTCACCATGATCAGTGAAAAGGGAAATTGAGCAGGGGGAGGGGCAAGTTTCCCTGATTTTGATTAACCATAGATTTCAATACATGGCCACATTAATCCTAAAAATGATAGAAGATGGTATATCATAATTAGGTTGTTTTTTCCTATCTATTTACTATGAATAAATCAGTACCACATGACATCAAGTATTTTTTTTTACTTATAGGAAAGATTTCCATGCCATGGTTTATTAAAACTGCAGACAGGAATCTGCTGGTCATGATTTAGACTGTTTTTTGGTGTCAACTTTACAGTTACTACATGAACATTACCTTTAAAATATCTGTAGATTGTTGCATGATAGTGGATACATTTGTTATACCTTGGTCACTTCGGTATAATTTTAAATGTCTATGAAAGTTTAGTTAAGTCATCAAATCTACATTATGATCCTGATCATACATTAAAATGCTTTTATAATAATGAACTTGATACTTCTTCCTTTGGACACAAAAATACATTTTATATCAATGGACAAAATGTATCATCTATCAAGTTTTTAAATTAACAACTGTTTAATCAATTTTCTTTGACTTTCATTTTTAAACAAAGCTATAAATGGCAGTCCTCTATGCCCATTTAACCATTATTCCAAGGGCAAATATTTATTTGTACAATTTAAAGATTTCAAACAATTTTGAAATTAAATTGATTGATTTTTATCTATTTCCTTTTGATATAACATCTTTGTGTACATATTTGTGATTACCCATTAAGTCACTGATATCCCTAGCTATTAGCCCTGTGACACCAAACAGATATGGACATAGGCAAGTCTCTTACTCTGGACCAAGTTCCTAGTGGTCAGACTGTAGCAATCAGGACAGCTGGAATGACCTCAAACACCTCTGAATATAACAATCACCATGGAATTGACATCTAGTCCAAATAATTTCCTGTGAATGATTGTCTAATATGACTAATAAAAATAACCTTAGTAGAACTATAAATATACAGTCAGTAAAAATAATTGGCTAATCCTGCAGTATTCAGCAATATTTAATGAGCTTTCTTAAGATCAAGTTTATGGGAAAAGTAATGTGTGAAAAGAAAACATTTTTTGAAAATAAGATAGCTTTTCAAATTATACATTGAAAGTATGAAACTGTATCCAGCACTGAAAGTTTACATAATATGTGATAAACACACACAAAAAAACTGCTAATGATTATTAATTACTGACACAGATGCTATTCTCATTACAGAAGCAACAGAAAAGCAAATAATTACATTAAAATTGTATTGTTTTTGTGTGTTTTTTTTTTTCAAAATACCAAATAAGAATGGTAAACATAAAAGATACAACTGTAGTTGAAAATACTGAACTACCACAGACAGATTTCTGGTGGGTGTAAAGAATCCAACAAAATAAAAATAAAAAACATTTTGAGGATTAAGTTTACTATAATAAAAACATTTTGCCGAACCTGTTCTCAGCATTATAAACAAGAAATTTTATAATTTAATAAAACAATCAGTAAATAACATAAAATCGATTTTTAAATTTATTCTGTCTTTATTTTTATAGATTACAATCAAGAATAACAATGCAATTTGTTCGTTTCACTCATAGATGACAGGTCAAGAACTTTTATTCTTTTAAGTAAGGACATAAAGCCAAACAATTGATTTTATTATGTTAGTTATAAATTAAGTTACTCCATTTAACATATAATTAATTCAGACAAAATTAGTATTTATTGCCATTTGCAATCATAAATGGAATGTAAAAAAGTATACAAATTAACTATAATTTAGTACTGAAAAAGATCAAGGTTTACTATAAAATAATTAAAACTTGTGTAGTCCACCCATTTTTTAACATTTTTTATCTTATTTACCCACAGTGGAATTTGGCTGACAGCACCATCTGTGAGCACTGATAAAAATTATAATATATCAATAACAATGAAACAGTCTTATTACAGGATTACTATTATATTCATATTGTTATTCCTTAATCTGTTGGCAGACTACTTTTCTTTTCAGTCATGACTGCACTTTGGTCATGCCTTAGTAAATGTGTGTATACAATTACTTGCTGATTTTAATGCTTTGAAATCTTAGTGTCACCTTTATTCAAGGGAGTTAAGTAGCATAGCCAATGTAACTGACACTAATGACAGGACTAAATAGCAATGAAAAGGAAAGAATGGTTAATTTGACAAGTAAAAATGATGTTTATCGTTTATATCTTCTTCTAATTTTATTATTATTATTATTATTATTATTATTATTATTATTATTATTCACGTAGTAGCAATGAAAAATTGAATCATAACAAAATGGCCAGGAAAACCGTTTTTCATATAATCTGCATGGTTGATAGCCTTGGCCTTTTTTTCACTTTGTTTCAACACTGACAACAGAAACAGAAATGCTTAGACTCAATTCTATAAAATGTTTTGTAATCCGCATTAAAACTGAATAAAAATAATATGTTTCGTGACATATGTTAATACATACTTTGCGTCAATTTCTGTATTTTGGTTTTAACTCTTGACGCGTTAAAATAAAACGTCTGGGAAAATAACTAAGGTCAGAATCATTTATTAATAACTTAGAATTGTGTGTATAACTGTTGTAACGCTTTAACGTTTTACTACAAATACAGTACTTTGTTTTTTAACAGCAAGTAACCGAAGTGGAGGTGTACAACAGAACGGAAATATTCCAAGAATGTGGTCCATTGAGGAGTACCAACTAGCTTTTTGCGACTAACAACAAACGCGCCCTTTACATAAATAATACCTCCGCATCTTGGGCAACTTCCATCCGCCTCCATGGGTCCGCTAACTGAGCCAGCGGCATTGTTGGTGTAAAGAGAGGAATCTTGAATAGATTTAACAAAAATTATCAATATTCTAGGCAATGTTTCGACCTAAAGCCGACCAAGATGGCGGCTGTTTCAGGAAGAGGCTGGGGATTCCACTTCCTCTGACGTAAAGATAAAATAACAAACAACGCAATATCCACTGGGGACCACCATCAAGCTTAAGCAAACCTCAGAGCCACCAAAAATGACTGCCGGTATTAGGTTACTTGTATAATAATAATTTATGTTGATTAGATAAAATATATTTATTACTGCACAATTTACATCTGTTTCTGTCCCTACAGTGGCTACAGTCTAGTCTAGAGATGTTATTTTAATTGTCGTTACTAGTAATACTACATACTAGCCTGGCCAGATATCCTGCGCCACTTCGAGCACAACCTTTATTTGTCCTTTTTGGGGCCTGTTCATGCAGATAAGAAAATTAATATTAATTTCTTTCAGTTCTTTATTTATACTGTGTAAATGTATACATCATGTATACAACAATCACTTGTTTTTCTGTGGTTTTTTTTTTTTTTTTTAAAATATTTTTTAAAAACTCGTAAACATTATAGTAATACGTGTATATTTTATAGAGCTTTTGCATGTTTAATTTAGGTTAGAAATAAGTGTCATGGAAGTTTTAAAAATGTCCATATACCTAAAGGTTTTTTGTTGTTGTCATTTTTTGTTTTGATTATTTTATTTGCATTTTGTTTCTTTAAAAATAATAATCAACAAATAAACTAAGAGAAATAAACTAAGAGAAAGAACAAATGAATACTTTTTACAGTTAACCAATAGCCTATTTAATTATTTAGAATACTACTATTTAATAAATGAAATAATAAAAGAACATGGCCAATTACCTTAGTTGAAACTTTTCATATGACACGAGGAAAATGATTATTTACTTTTATGGCATCTATTTCTAAAGAGTTTGAAAAAATAAAAAAATAATAATATCAGTGGATCATTCTTGAGGTCTGAATCTGTTATCAGTTTGGTTTCTAAAAAATGCATTTAATTTCAAATGTGTATTTAGCCATTGTGTTATTTTCATCCATCTATTCACACAAGTTTTTTTTGAAGGATATTCTGCCAGTTGTTGCTTGAGAATTTAAGTGCACAAATCATGCTTTCAGATCAAAACCGTTTCAGGCAGTTTGAAAAAAATGACACTCTAATCTACGCATATATTCAGTAATTAAAAGTAAAAAAAAATAATTAAAAAAAATAATTAAAAAAAATAACAATTTCAGTGATGTTTTTTTATTTCCATGAAAGGAAATATGTATATATATATATATATATATATATATGCACATATAATGTATATGTTGATATTATACATACACATATCCAAATGTATAACAATGGTAGATGAACAATATAGTTTGTTCTAAAATCACTATTAATATCAATCAGCAGTGCAAGATTTGTTAAGAACAAATAAATAAAAGATTTAAAATTTTAAACATCTTTTTTCAGATCCAATTCCAGTAACAGTGCATAATATAGTTTGGTACATTCAGTGCATCTATAACTTAAAATAAAGATTATTTTAAAGTTATAATGTTTGTTTTTCACAGTATTGAGTCATTTTGTAAAACAAATGGCAGCAAGTTTGGTATTATGTTTTAAACAAAAAGAATGAAATCATTTGCCATTTTTGTCTTCCATTAAACAGATTATATTTTAACTTTTTAATTTTTTCTTAATTGTATTATTGTTAATAATAATAATATAATAAAAATAACATCATTAACTTCCTTATGAGGAACAGCATAATAAATTTAATTAAGTTTAAATGAAATGGAAATAAAAAAATTTCTGCTGTCCAGTTAAGGTGACAAAATAAAAATAGTATTTGGTTCTAATCGTAGTTAACATTTTATACAACTGCTAAGTTTTACTAAAAACAATCTTTATCAAAAGTATTAATTTTTAATTTATTTCTTTTTATTTGTAACCCAAATCATCTAATGATTATAAAGAACTTGTGATTTACCCTTGTTTCACATTCATATTACATCTTGAAGCATAAACAAAAATTATAATAGTAATAATAATAAATTATATAAGTGAAAAATTAATATACTTCTTTATTAGAAAATAACATTACTACCATTAAAATAAACAGAAAATAAAGGTAAAATAAAATGAAAATGCATCTTTAGGTAAATAATATAACATTCACAGAAACTCATTAGTCTAAAAGAATTCACTGGAACAGCATGTCGCAACAATAGTTTATGAAAGTGACGTAATCATGACAGATGCCAGTAATTAACCGAATGTTCAACATAATATGGGTCAATATAAAAAAGTGCTAGTATGACTAAGAAGGTGTAATCTTTTCTTTTTATTTTACAGTAATGATTTCCAGTAACGATTTTATGCAATAATACAACAAATTTAAAAAAGAAAAAAGAAAAATATAAAAAAGAAAAAAGCTGAGAAGAGCATATATATTATATTTCAGTTCAATAGGAATGCTGTTTTTCAGTTTATTAAATTTGCCTTTAACAAAAATTGCACCTTTGTACAATTATAAAAATTAATTATCCATTGTACATAATTAGAAAATATTGCTGCAGTATGTTATTTAGTTGTAATTAAAAAACACATTAAGAGAACTTTTCTTAAACAGAAGTATATGACTATAATTCATTTTTTTCATTAAATAATTATTTTATTATTATTATTATTTTAATTCATAATTGTACATATTTTAATATGATGGCAACTTCAAAAAAATAAGTAACCAACCAACATTAAAGATATAGTAAATTAACAATTTCCATTCTTATAGACATTATATTTTGTTCTGTTTGTTCCCATACATGCAAAATAAAACAGATGCAAATCCTAAAAAGTAAAATAAAATAAAAGGAACTTTTAAAAAATATAGATATCTGTTGACCTTTACCATATGATAACATAATAGATACAATTATTTTAAAATTGTTATTTACAAACAAACATAAAAAGATTCCATATCTTTTTTTCTAATTTGCACAAACTATAAATTCTAACATTATTATTATTATTATTATTAGTAGTAGTAGTATTAAAAACCATTAGTAATAGTTCCTGATTAATAACAAAATAAATGTTAAAAATCAGGAGTGGATCCACTGTTGCTGGAATGAAAAGGGCACCATACTAGTGAATATAGCATTTAAGATGAAACCTATTTCATAATAAAAGGAAACAAGAGAAACTGGGGGGAAAAAAATGGAGGATATATATTATTTTTGCCACTGCCTGGACTGGCATTTGAAAATCAACAAAGTGGTAAGGAATTAAATGTATCAGTTTGCACAAACATTCCTACTAACAAAAATAAAATATTAATGATCAGTGATAACAAAGCTGTTGCTGACAATAAATAAATTACTAAAATTTGTCATTTTAATGAAGAGATAATCAATTTGAAAAAATGTGAATGAAAAGTGAAAATCAATGATAGCACTACAAATAATCAAATATTTATAGATAGTAATAAAAAAAAAAAAAATTGATAAATAAAATAATGGACCAAAAATACTAATAAAGTTTTTAAAAAACGACAAAAACCCCCTGCAATAAATTTGAAAATAAAATTCCAAAACTAATAAATAGATTGTATTATATAAATAATTATGTGCTACATAATAACAAAAGCCGTGTTGTTTGTTGTAATTTTCAAAAGTACACAGTTTAATATTTAATTTTCATTGGTTTAAATTTGTAGCTTTTAAAAGAAAAAATTAACAAGATAATACTAATATATTTTAAAAACGTTTTTCAATTTACAAATTTGTTACACATTTAGGATTGTCAAATATCCTAAAAGATAGGACACTTCTGTGTTTTTGATAATGAAATTGTGGATTAGTAGTAGTAATTAAGAATTACTGTGTAAATAATTAAACATTTATGAAAAAATAGAATTTAACACAATATTACAACTTGTTCACAAACCATTCATCAATCAATTATATTACAACAAACAAGATGTTTTAGAAAATCTGGCAACCTCATATGCACCATATTAATATATTTATTTGCAAATCTATATGTGTTGTAGAAATGTTTATATTTTGTAATAAATGTGACAAAATTGGTGAATAAATTTGAATGGATTGTGCCAAAATCCCTTTTAATGAGAATAAAAACATACATATAAAATCAAATGCGACAACAAAACAATGATTTTGTTTAGTTTTCTGTTCTGTTTTCTTCATCAAGAAGATTTATTAGGCCTTTTTGTTATTCTTATTAAGATTATTTTATAAATAAAACAAATAGGTATAAAATATTAAGTTGTAAGAATATAAAAAAATGGAGTTGGGAGACATTTAGGTTTTTTTAATGTATATGGCTATCTTATTTATATATAAATAGTACTATTAATAATAAAAAGTATAATAATTGTAGTAACAGTAATATCTAGTATTATGTTGATTATTTAAATGCAAATACTGATAGGTCTGAATGCATAGAATGGATGTGTATTAGTCAAAACCTCAAATCAGTTTCAACAAATCCACAAAATGTTAAAATTAAACACAGTTTAAAATACATTTTCTTCAAACTTTTTCTTCAAAAGTATGGGAAGAGGAGAAATATTTTGGCTTTTTAAAAAAAAAAAGAAAAAAAACCACAAAACAAAACAACAAAAAACATCACCAGATTAAAATTATTCTTGCTTTTAAAATAAAAGCTACACCATTTCACTGAAACATGAAAATTTGCTTGTAACATGATTATTATTTTCTTTCTATTGTTTTAACTAAATTTATTTTGAAAACAAGTAGCTAATCCGCCTTTAAAAATTACAAAATTGAAGAGATGACAAAACCCTGCTGTTAGCTGTAAATTCAAATGGATGGTCTTGGTCATGACTGGTTATATATCTGCAAGTCCAGTTTGACCTGAACTTCCCCTGAATCCACTTCAAACAAAGTCAATTTTTTAATCAGTGGCCCTTTTTTATTTTCACCCTCTTTAAGAATTTCTTTGATTCTAACTTCAGTTCTTCCCAGAAAATCTAAAAAAGAAAAAGAAAAAAAAAGAACTTTATGACTGTAAATAAAATATATAGGTATGTATTTTACTAGATCAAGTATGTTTTAAATTTAAAAAAAGAAGAAGAAATATTAATATTCATTTGAAGGTACTTTCCTATGTGTATATTATAGTAAGAAGACAGCCACATTATTTTGTAATCAAAATGTAATAAAATAAAATTTAACATTCTTGTATTATACCGATGTATTTAATGGATATGACAAAAAAAAATTAAACACACAGTATAGTTTTCCTATGGAGGTTTTTTGATGATAAAATAATTTAAATTATGTTTAAACATGAATACACACAAATGCACAAATAAAACACATTTGTGTAATATACATAAACTTCTGTGTGAAAATTTCAACCCTCTATAGAAAATAACAAAATATAAAACAAACCATTGGGAGAAAAGAGGTCTCTGTCATATACTGTTATACACAAAACATCCTGGTCTATGTCCTTAATTGTAAACTGCATAGACTTGTTCCACTTGGGGTTGAGTGTTCCAGTGATAACATTTGTTCTGTGTTCCTGAGTTCCCATGCTAACCTCACAGTATGGATCACTTTTACCTATACAAAGTAACAAATAATTTATAGCTAAATTACACTTTACAAAATAACAGTAAACAACTCATTATTATGTTTTCCTTTTTTTTCTTTAATTGAAAAAAAAAAAAAAAAAAAAAAAAAAGGTACATTAGATTAAATTCTTTATAATAATATAAAATGCATGGATAATTATTCTCACCATTAAAAACTTCCTGTGATAAAATTCAGTTAAAAAAAATATTTAAGTTTGATCACTGTTTTGATAATTTATTGGTAGGCAGCACTATTTATGCATCAAAAAGTTTATTTATTACAATTATCTCAAAAAATGACTTTTTGTGAGTGAAATATGCTGTGGAAGGTTTTGAAAAGGATTTTGTTAGGTGAAAGCCAGTTTTAGGTTTTACTGGGATTTTTGCATGTGCTAACAGCAGAATGTCTGTCATTAATGTGTTTCTTACAACAATTAAAAATAAATAAAAATTAACATTTGTTAAAATAACTTGCAAAAGAAATACATCTGTTAACAACTACTAGCATTTATTTATTTAAAAAAGTCAATTACTGGAATAAAATTGCTAATAACTAATAACATTAACTGTAACTGCTTTTCCTAAATAAATGTTTGCTAATAACAATTGCACACTATAATAATAATAATAAAAAAAAGTAGTTTCCATTTAAAACAAAATAATAGTAACAAGAAATCTATATTAAAATTGCTGCAAACTATTACATTTGATTTTTTTTTTTTTTTTCATATTTTACTTTTTAAATTTATATATATATATATTTATGTATGTATTTTTTAGTTTATTATTTATTTATTTACTGGGTTTTTTTTTCTTTTTTTTCAGAAAATGAGAAAACACAATACCATTATCATCACTTGCTTTGAGATCAAAACCCTCCTGAATAACAACCAGAAGACGACCAATTCCTGGAGTTCGCCTCACTGATGTTTAGAAAAAACAGCATGCAACAAGCAAATTTGTTTTTTAAATAACACTCACACACATACATATGTAAAGAGAATTACAACATGAATGCATTAGTTTCATGCACAAAAATTTCCTTTCATATTATTTTCAAAATATTGGTAACTGTAAAAATGTAGAAGTTATTTCATGTTTTATTTCATTAAAAAGTTTATTAAAATTATTTTTTGTGTGTAATTAAAACTTCATTTAAAAATGTAATAATAACATATATATATATTATTATTATTATTTTTTTAATAATAATATTATTTAATTACATTTTATTATTACTTTATTTATTTTCACTGTGTATTTTTTTAATTAATTTAATTGGTTTTTTTTGGCTTTTGCCTTATTACATAAACAAAATATATTACAATTTTTGCATTTGTGCATGATACCAAGAAATGACATTTAGCCACATTAGGAAATATTAACAATGAACTCAGCAAAGAAAGAAATGCATAAGTAACTCGAACCTAAAAACCTACAGTTAATACAGAGGCATGCAATCAGTATTATAGGCAGGTTTAAGGTGCAACTATGGTAATGTTCTACCACAACATGACAAGAGCTGTGAGGGCAAACAACTCCTTCTCACCATGTTCTTTGCAGGATTTTAGCCCTATCCCTTCCATTATAATAACTAGCAGACGTCCAACTGGCTTGTCGCGTAATTGTGCTAAGAATACACCAAAGATATTTAATGAAATATTTAGTTATGAGAATAAACCCTAAGTGCTATTAAAAAGTGGTTTAAGAAGTCAGTGGGAATGACATTTTCTGGTATGTCGTAGCTGCTACAAAATGATTATATGATGAAATTATAATTTAATATTTTTTATAAAATTACTGTGAAATACTGAAATAGAAATCACTATGAAATGCCTATAGTATTATTCAAAACTGTCTTTCAAAAGGTTTTGAAATTACAACATTTGAAATGACATTTGAGAAGTTTCTGTTGAAGCTAAAAGATGTGAAAAGCTGCAATAAGTAAGGCATTAAATACACATAAATTAAAAAATACTAAAATTAGTAGTTATTTCACACATGTAAATATTTGTCTTTTAATATAATAAACAGCCTAGAAAAGAACAATTATCAAGTATACAAAACAAAAAATAAATAAACAATTAATTAAATAAAACATTTCTTTTTAACTGAATGTATTTTAATATTTTATATTTTTTCTTTCAAGTAATCTGCTTAAAATAAGTGAGTAATAATATTTAAATTGCAAATTAATTATTCAAATTGAAATCTTTAAACCATTTAAGAAATTAAATGCTTTGCTCAGTAAAGATAAAACAACAAGAAAAAGACAACTTACTGGAATGAGCACGTTCTCGCTTGCGTTTTTCTGTTTCTAAATAATGCCTTGATGCTGTTTCTATCTGCCTAATCCATAAATCTCTACAACAAGCAAAAAAAAAAAAAGTTAAAAATAATAATAAATAAAGTATGTATAATAATAATAATATTTACAAACAATGAACACTTTTTTACTTTACAATATCCAAAATCAAATAATAAGGTAATTGAACCTCGTAAGGAACAAAATTTAATAGCAACATTCTCCAAGCAACACACTACGTTCCCCCCAAAAATGACAAACATCACTTCTATGTGGAAGGATGTGTTCTTGTATTATCCACTGAAGCCCATAAAATATGGCCCAATATTTGGAAACCAGTTATTTATGAAATGTGGCTCATTAAATAAAAAAGTAATCAAAACTATGTTTCACCTTAAACGACATGTTTTGAATTTAAAATGTGTATATTTTAACATTAACTTGCTTCTTATTCCAAAATATAAAATATATTGAATATAACGCATGGCAAAACTAAATTTTCTAAGTAATTTCAAGTGCTGGACAGATCTATTATATAAAACTGTAAAATACTGACTTCTCTGTCTCATTCAGAGCTCTGAGGTTATGTACTCTGTCAAAGTCATGACGAATCTGAAACTGACAAGGATCGGAGTCTTCCTCTGTTGGCTTGATAATTATTACTTCATTCAGAACAATAGGCTTTAAGAAAAATAACAATGGTTAACTACCTGCATGGAAAACTGCAATTTCCAGATAGTTGCACAGAGAACAATAGATTCATAAAATAGCATTATAATTCTTTAAGTGATATTTCATAATCAAGGAGTGAAAATGGCTGACAAATATTTTTTCATTTTTTCATTATTATCATACTTTATATTTATAAGCAAAAACAAAATATGTAAAATTTATTTCAGCCTATGTGCATAATTAAAATACACTTCAGATAAATTATTTCTTATTTCCATGTATTAAAGAGTTAAAAGAAATCTTTTAAGAACCTTTTTAGAAGTTTTTCTTTTTTGTATTTCTAATTTTTATACTATACACTGATGGTGTCTTTTTGTGTTGTTTCTTTGATGTTTTGGGGATTTTTAATACTTTTTTTAAAATTATTTTTGTTTTACCAATACCTTTTTGTACTATGTTTTACAATCAGTTCATTTTAATCGGTTCATTTATTTATTAGATATCAAATCAAGCTCACATTTTTATACATTTTGAAGGTAAGACTGCTCTTTGGGTCAAAAATGTATCTCATTGATGTGTTAGTACCAAGAGGTCGAGATGGCTGAGTCAGCAGTAGAAAATCATTGAACAAAATACCTAACAACTCTTTGTTACTCTTCACCTGAAAAACCCCAATAAAACTCTATTAATATTAGATTATAATTATTTTGTTATTGTTGTTGTTGTTGTTATAACAAATACAAATGAATACACTTAGCAACAAATCAAACAGAATATTATTACAATACAATTGTACCTGTGACAAATTTCAAACATTTATTTAAACAGATAGCATTTGTTATGTTCAAGTTAATATACAAAGAAATGAAGAAACTCATGCATGCATACACAAACATACATAGCCACACATGAAGGAACTCAATGTACAGTTTAAATAAATCAATACAGGAATAAGATATAATAAAATATGACTAAAGCATACTTTATTTCACTTTGTATTTGAAAACCTAAACTATCTAAATAATAATTATGATGGATTATTAAATGTAACACTGAATTTACATTATTCTGATGATAATTACTGAGATGCATTTACCTTAAATAACACTCCTGTATGCAACAATTTTCTGGGACCAAGGCAGTTGGTGACAGAATTAAATATAATTTTCTGAAAAAGAGAAACAGCAAATTAAAAGACGTCCATGCAATGTTTAATAGATATTCCAACATTCTACCCTTACACTCACTCCCTCCCTTATTTGCTTTTCTTTCTTGCTCTCTTGCTCCCTCTCTATCCTGTAACTCCCTTTTCCCATATACACTAATACACTCTAATACAAATAAATATCAAGATCAACTTTTCAGTACAGAAAGATACATAAAGATATGACTCAAATCTACCATTCCCATCAGTTAAAGATATCAATTTACAAAAACATATACAAGGTATAAAATCATAATGGATGTACAGGTAACTCGGGCAACACAAAATACACATCTAATCTAAATGACATCAACACACAGGACACACACAGAAAGTACAGGCATAAAGAGAATATTTACATACAGAGAAAAATTGTGATTGTAATAAATATATACCTCAGGCAGTCCATCACACTGTACATGTGTCTGAATCCATTCTAAACGATCTGAATTCTCTTTTTCTCGCACTCCCTCATTGACCTGGTTACATAGTTCCTCAGCTTTAGCCAGTGCATCCACCAGATTCTGTCTGTCTGGATGGTCTTCTGGTGTATATTTTAGAATCTAGAAAACATTATTGCAAAAAAAGAAGAAAAAACATATGTATTTGGTATGTCTAAAACAATACAAAATTTTAATTTTGGAAAATATTATTTAAGTAAGAAATAGATGATCAGAGTAATTATATATTAATTTAACTACTAATTAGGCGATAAAGTAAGGTAATAACACCAAATTCAAATAAAAATAAAATATCAGGTTAGTAATAAAAAAAAATTCATGGCAAATCCATTAGTCATAAATTTATACTTTAACCTGAAAATAGGTATTATCCAATACATAATCTTTTTAATGGTTACTGCTCTAACGTACCTCTTTTATCATAAGTGGATATTTTGTTATTCTCTGCATAGGCTTCAGAAGAAAGCTACTTAATGGCATATTCTTGGTCCTTGGATCTTGCATACATTTCTGGGGGGAAAAAAAAAAGAAAATTGTTTTTCATTTCAAAACTAGTATAAATTTACCAAATAAATTAACATTAATAAATTTATTTTTATTTTTTTTGTAAATGTTAGAAAATAAGTAAACATTTTGTAAACTTTTAAGTTTTAAATGATTTTTAATTATTTAAATTTCTGTTCTTTAATGCAATGCTCATCCATCAATATTTCATTTATCCAAACAGTGACCTACTGAATAATCAACATTCTACTGTAAGTGAATTTTTGAAATGAAAATATCTAAAGATAAACACTACAACTAAGCTAGTATTGATAACATCCTCACCCTATGGACTTCTACAAATTCAGGACTACTTTCTGATTTGTGCTGTAACAGAGCTGCAGCTGAAAGCTGACAACTACAGAAGCGTACATATGGTGTCAAATGTGGCAACTACAATATAAAACACAGACGATATTTATTTGATTGTAACAGTCTTTATCTCTTGAATTAATCAGTCTTTTTTTTTCTATTAGATATACAGATAAATAAATTCTATACACCTATGTATCTGTCTAAATATACACACATACAGACATACATTCACTTGCACATGCTCATGCACATGCTCATACACACACAAACACACAACAAATATAGTTTACAAATTTAATATTTCCTTAATTCACTCAGTTTTATTTAGTCAGATATAAGAAATCATTAAAAAAATATTTATTTTCCAGATTTTTTATTTGCTTAATTACTAACTCATTTATCGATTTATTCATGTTAATTTTAAACATGTCTTGATTTTTCACATCAACCTAATGAAATTATTTAAGAGACTCACATTCTCACACAAAATGTCTCCAACCCCATGAATTGGTTTGCCTTTGCCAGACATCTTCTTCCTCACCTTCAGAGCACTGTAATGCAGAAATGAAAAACAGGTTTTTCAATTATCAGTTTATTCAATAATATTGTAATGTCTAAAGAGGACATTTGAAGTACGTCATGAAGATAAATTAAAATTAAATATCAATACATACACATTACCAGTTAAACATTAATTAACACTGACTTTACCAGTAACATTACCAAAAATATTATTGAACAAAAAATTAATAAATATTTTAAAAGCTCCAAATGATGAATTGTTGTATCATTAAATTCTATTCTACATGATTACTGCAATTAAATCTGTTAAATTACTATATTATTTTGCAATTTTCATAAAGCTCTGATTTGTGACAATTTTATACAATACATACTTAAGTAATTTCATATTGCAAATAATAAGATCATTCCAGTTTACAAATATTTGTTGCAGTTCTTCTTCAGATAGTACTTTAGATTCCTTCAAAGGTTCTTTAAAAGCCTGTAAATGAAACAAAATGTCAAATGTACCAAAAATAAAATACAGATACGGTTTTTTATATATACGAAAACCAGCTTTTTATTATTTTAATTTTAAAACAAAAATGAGATAAATGTTCCTAAATTCTTTTTATAAAAATACCTTGCTTGCAATGGACATGTCAGCCATATATGTTTCTTCCGTGTTGATCAACTCATGGATGTAATTCTGTCGATTTTTGTCTTCTGTTGTTGCTGGGGAAAAAAATAAATTAAAATACCAAAGTTTAAATTAATCTCAACACAAAAATGACATCACACTGATAATACCTACAGCAGTTTCGTCTTAATTTGAACTGACCAGCAGTTCTTTGATATACGTACTTCCAGCTGATGATAATCTTTTATTTAATCAACAGTAATTGAGGTTTACAGTTCTTCAGTAATCCATCAGCTGATCCTCAACCGCTGAGTAGAGCAATTCTTCAATCAACCTTCGACTTCATTATCTGTTCTACAATCTATCTCCAACTGAGTTTAAAAATGTATTAATGTAGATCTTTAATGTAGCTTCATCTGGACGTCAGCATTAATTTAAAATCGGAACAAATTGTTTTATTTTTTATTTTTCACTCAGTTATATTGGATCTTGGTTATATTTCTTTTGATTCAGTTATTCTTTTATTAAGAAAACAACTCATTTTTGCAAACAGAATAAGAGTAAGAATATTTGTAATTTACATTTCATCAAACGGTCTTAGTACGTCATAAGAAGCATGATGCAAAATCTTATTTATGACGGTTTGCTTACTGGATGTAACAAATGCAGAGTTCAGATGCTGAAAAAAACCTGTTGAAATCAAATCTTGTAAAAAGTTAAAAACATATATCCACTGCAGTTATAAACAATAATACCCTCTCTTGACACACATGAATATACTGAGAGATTATGTCACTGGTTGTGAACAAGAAAGAGTGAAAGAATTTTAAATATAATTTATCAAACTGCCTCCATGATCTCAACTTAAAAGGGTATTATATTAACAAAGACACCCGACACAAATCTTAAATATATTGTTATAGCTGTACTATTTATTTCTCTTCAAATTACTTTAATATTTAATAATATTTATTACAAATTCCTGACATTCTGATAAGACAGTAATTAGAAAATTATTTATCAGATCCAGTAATCTTTAAAAACGAGCTAATAACTATGTACATGGATTTAAAAAAATTAATAACAAAAGATGATAACAAAGAGATGTTGAAAACAGTTTGATGTTTGGATTTTAGCAGATAACAATATTCATATTAATAAAATGTATTTCATTTTAATTTTTCTGATTTTAAGGATTCATGAACATTTTTTCTGAATTTCTGATCAAAAAGATATATTCTTATGACATTATTGTACTTTAACATGTTAGGGATAACCTTCTCAAATGTACATGGAATTTAAAAAAACAACAACATCATATTAAACAAAATATAAATTATTTTTTCTTCACAGACAC
The DNA here is from genome assembly GCA_012295275.1 of Chrysomallon squamiferum. Taxonomy (NCBI): domain Eukaryota; kingdom Metazoa; phylum Mollusca; class Gastropoda; order Neomphalida; family Peltospiridae; genus Chrysomallon; species Chrysomallon squamiferum. The sequence continues at coordinate 22,009,226 of CM022665.1, read as the reverse complement.
ACAAACAAGACATCAATATTTTAATTGATTTATTACAATATGTTACTGTTTGCATACACAAAGTAGCTGAAAACTGGCCACTATATGGCTAGGGAAGCAAAATACACTCCTTATACATGTATATAGATCTATGTGTATGTATATATATATATATATACATATATCTACACACACACACACACACACACACACACACACACACACACATATTATGTAGCTAAATAAATATTTTATTACAAACTCTCCCCTCCACAAAACAAAAACATAAAAACAAATTCTGATTATGACCTTTCAGCTAACTAAAATATTAACCTCAAATGGAGCCAAAATTAAAGAAATAAAATGTAAAAAAAAGAAAATTACAAAAAATGATTAATTTCAATGAAAATGTTCTTACAAGTACTGAACCATTTATCTGGCTTCAGAAATCCTGAAAATCCTCAAAACCAGGTATTTTTTAAACTCGCTACTTTTGGATTAGGCACACATTATTTTAGTTTGTGTGATGCCAGTTCAAGTGTGCTGTTGGTCTATACAGGTGATCCTCTCACAATAAGTTAATTTTTCATTTCGGTTTACTCTCATTTTCATTTATTATCATGTCCAGAAGACTAGCTAGTGAAAAGTGTTTTCTTGTTTAGGTATTTTAAGATTTTTAAGTGAATTCGTAACTATCAGACAGATACTGCTTTAGAAGAGTATTAATCTGTGTGTGATGAATAGTTTCATTCTTTACTTTTTATTGTTTATTTTATATATATATATATATATATATATATATTTAAGTAATGATTGGTTTGATGCATATACAAGTATTAAGTTATGATTTAGCCTGTATCCAGAAATTCAGAAATCCTTCAGATCTAAGCTTGTCAGATAAATGGTTCAGAATCTGTATTAATTACTCTGAAATAAATAAAGCAGACACACAATCCATCTGTCTATCTGTGAATTGAAAAAAAAAAAATTTATAATAATATCTAAATAACTAAAAACAAAAACAGGCTAAATAAGCAATTAATTTGTTATTATTACTGTTACTCATTTTTTCCCCCTAATTTGTAAAATGAACTTCTTACAAGACATGATTTTTTAAAATAAAAACCTTCTAAACACATTTATCTCCTGAATATGTAAAAACTACATACTTCTATACAGTACATCAATTAACATTGATTCGTATACAGTTCAAAGGCTGAAGTTGTGATTGAAAACACCATCCTTTTATCACAGTACATGCCCAATCAGAATCATACACAATACCTTAAACTAAACTGATACATTGTAATACATATGCTAAAGCTAAGTGTGCGATTTATTACTATACCAATAATTCTGTTACAGAATACACATCTTTACATCTGGTTTTTCCTAAATGTAAAATACTGGTCTCAGTGACATATTGGTCTTCTGTCTGGTAGGTTCAGATATCACATCTTTTAACCAGCTGTTACACTGAGTGAACTAATGATATATAACAAGACAATATCTACTTATATCTCAAACTAAACTTACATAAACACCAACACTAAACACATATTCTCATACAAGCTTTATATGGTTCCCAGACAAAACTTCAGTAGAAATTTATGGACTTTTTGAGTACTTTTAAGGACCAGATTCACAATTTCATGAACTTCTCAGGTGAAATAATGATTAGTTTGATGCATATACAGTAGTGTCAGGTATGATTTAAAGTATCCATAATGATTATTATTGCTGGGTGCTGTCACCAGAAAATTCTGGTGTGAGGAAAATAAAGAACAGAACAGTGGTGAATACTAAAACATGTCTTTTGTTTTCATTGATTTTTGAACTTTTCCCATGAAATTTAAGGTTATTAAAGTATTTGGCAACTTTCAAATCTTGAACTTTTATGGCTTACAAGGACCTGTGGAAACCATGTTTAACTGTTAACAGACAGAAGCATTTTTCAAAATTGTCAAATAACACAAGTGTAAAATTAAAACTTGTATCTTTCTCACAGAACAAATGTCCATGCAAGCAATAATAATGTTCAAAAGGAAAAGCATCAATAATAATAAATGCTTTTTTTAATTATTATTTTCATGTTTAATGAATTTAAAAATTCAAGACAGCAGCTGCAAGAAAAAGCACTTTTAAACAAATATTTAAGAAAAACCACAACGATGATGTAAAGATTGATGTGAACTGGTTATTAAATATAAATATTTAGTAATGAAATCAATTTTTATACTTTTTTGAACAAGTTAAAGAAAATACAAAAAAAAAAAAAAAAAGACCCCAAAAAAGACAAAAACCAACCTGGTTAATATATTGCAGAATATAAATTATATTATTTCAAGTAATATCATTTCATTCAAACAAATCTTTTGAGGTCTCAAAAATCATATATCCATAATTATTTGAAGTTTGTAACTTATAAAAACTTATTACAATTTCCCAGTAGAAATCGACCACAAATATATATATATAAATATATATTATTTTTAGTTTACTAGTACTTGCATATACCCTGAAACAAACAGTAAATATAAAATGAAATTTGATTGTGTGCATTTTATGAGTATTAATTCAGTCAGAAGTCCATGACAACCAACAACCGTATTTAGAACAAAATACAGTATAGTGCAGCTTGTATAATCAGATATAATACATTTAAATAATCATAACAAAAAATCAATTTACTAAAAAAAATGACTACAGAACTTTAAAACTAAATTTAACCAAGCTTCAGGCAGTGAAAACCAGTTCAGACTTAAAACTTTATATACTTAAGGAAGACTAAAGTGTACATAAAAAAGATTAAAAAAAAGAAGAAGAAAAACAGTTAGCAGTGAAACAATTGTATCTAAGAAAAACCTTACCAAAAAATCCAAATATTAAAAACAAATGTAACAAAAAAACAAAACTAACTTAACACAAATATGAAATAAATTTGAAGTGATATTTAGCAACTGTCACAAAGACTTACAATTCCTCATTTAAATTTTATTAACAAAAGCTATCAAGTTACATTAAGTGTTCAAAACCATCATGTTTACATATTTTAATGTTAGTATTAATCACTGGCAGATCTCAATGTTTTTTATAGTTAGGTGATTTGGAAAATATTAACATTGTTAGTACAATAGATTTTCTGATTTACTTTGGTGGGTTTATTATTATTATTACTACTTTTTATTTATTATTTTTTGGTTAAATTTGATTTCGGTTGTTTTGAGGGGTTTTAAATCTTTTTTGGAGGGGTTTGGTTTTGAAGAACAGTCAGATGCTATGTCAAACGTATTATATTTTCTTATCAAACATATCTTTACTGAACTCTTTGAGCATGAACTGTCAAACTGAAAAACAAATGTGAATTTAAGATGTTTTTGATGTAACAATAGTTATTAGTGTGTTTTAACAAGCTATTAAAAATAATAATAATAATAATAATAATATAATAATGATGATAATAATAAAATAAAATTTGACTATTCTACCAGAGAGATCATTTGGGAATTCTTTAGTTGATAGGTTTTCAACCAGGGGATCGTGAACCCCAGAGAGGTCAGTAGCCTTTTTTCTGGGGGTTGCAAGATATATTTCAGCTTCTTTCAACTTCTGTGGAATAGATAGATAGATTTGGGACCCATCATAGTGAATATAGATTCCTTTTGTACTGTCTTTGGTTGATGAAATTATGTTAACCCTTGATATTATTGAATCAAAAATTATAAAGGGGGTCATCGGTCATACGGAGTTGCTCATAAGGGGTTGCGGTAAGAAAAAGATTAAAAAAGATTAAAAAAGCTATGCTTTAGTGATTAGTATTTGGTATGTATTCTTGTCTATGCAAAAACAAATTACTCCATCCTTCATATTAATTTTAAATTTGTTGTGGTGTGTCAAAAGGTAATAAAGTTATGTGTCACCATTTTCTAAGTATTTCTAGGTTTTCAGCCATGGAAATGTTAACAATGTTTAATAAATCTTCAGCATTTTTTCCCCAAGTAACAATATATTAAATCAAAAAGATGGGAATGTGAAATAAGTGAAAAAAACTAAAATGTGGCATTTTATTTTTAAAATTGACCCTGTTTACCATTCACAATAAACCAATAACCAACTATTATACTTCAGTTATACTTCATACACATCTCTATTTTTCAATTGTACTTCCTAAGAATCTCATTTTTCATTAACAAGAGATCATATGAAGCCAGTGTCAACGTCCAATAAAAATAAATTTAAAACAAACTTCAACAAATTATTCCTTATGAAAACATAAGGAACTTAGCCGTAATAAACAAAGAGTGGGCTAGTACAACATATCTACACATACAAGTTTATATCTAACAATATCATTTGTGACGCATATAAAAGAGAAGTAAAAATATATACTAATACAGAGGTATACCATGTACTATTATAATATTATGTCATTATCAACATATACAAAAGACAAGACAAAAAAAAAAAAAAAAAAAAAAAACATATTTGGCCACTGCAAGCATTATAAAAAGGTTGTGTGATACTTGTTTTTACTATGCTTAAAACTAACAATACTGGCCACATCAGAAACAACCGAATTCTATTTTCTCGTCTGCTTTCATACATTTTATGCTTTAGTTCTTTATCAAAGACGTACACGTAAGTATTTGTGTATACAACTCAGCTCATCAAAGACTGCTCCCCACTGCATACAAAATACTGATAAAATATAATTATGTAAATTATGCATAAATATGCTCAAGATTTTTATAAATGCAACCTTGTAAAAATTAAAGAAATAAAAACTTTTTTATTTGTTTGTTTGTTGTTGTTGGTTGTTTGTTTGTTTGTATGTATACCGGTATCCATGCCTATTTGTGATGTTAATTTGTTTGTAATGTTTTCCATGTACATATAATTGTGAAAGATAAAAAAAAAAAAAAAAAAAAAAACAACAACTGCGTAACAGAAACCTACTGTCCAAAACATTCTGGAAAATAACTTTTTAAACTACAAACCAAAACCAAAATTAAAAGGTAACATAGCTTAGGCATCAGTAACAACATAAATAAGTATCCAGTGACAATTTTGCATATACTTCATAGGTATGACACAGTTTTGAAAGAATATTGCACTTCAAGCAGCACTAAATATATATATATATATACATACACATATATATACATACATATATATATATATTATATCCAACATCCATTTGCATGATATCAGACACAAATATTAGCAGCTTTTTTTTTTTTTTTTTTTTTTTTTTTTTTCAGTGCATAAATAATTTAACACAAATTTGCATGTTTACACTTTCTGAATTCATTTATACAGCAATCTCAAGTTTGTACACGTATCCAATTCCATAATACAGCATGGTAATATGCAAGTGAAAATGGTGTCAATAAAACTAACACAAATAGTTTTATTCAAAACTGTTACTATCTCAAATTGTTTGGAAAAAACCCAGAAAAAAAAAAAAAAAAAAAAAAAAAAAAAGAGAGAAAAAAAAGGTGACAGTAAAAATGTAGAAAATTTAAGTACAAACATAAGAAGATGGTGTCCATTTCACCAGTGTCTGACTGTCTTGATGTGCTACAGTTTCACCTACTGACAACATTTCAAGAGCATATTACCAATGCACAAACCATATTTGCATACAAGGTATTTTTCTTTTTAACCTTTATAATTATTTAAAATAAAATAAAAAATAAATAAAAAATTAAAAGAATATTACAGATTAATTTTCCTTTAATTTAAAAAACAAAATGTTCATATTGTTAATTCTCTACGAATAAATGCATCTGTGGACAGAGGTACTAGTTTTTAATAAATAAATAAATTACAAAAAATTGTTGTATTTTTCAAATATTTAATTTAAAAAATCACTTTAATAATATTTATTTAAATTTTCTCTTTTATTATTATTGTTTTTTTTAAAAATAATTAAAGAAATGATTAACTTGATCAAATAATACCAACTACTTTTGTATTGTCATTATATTTTCTCAAAGACAATTTCATATTAAAATAATAAACCACATAATCAATCCATAGTAAAATGTTTCATCATATCTGGTAGAATTTATTTTCTTTTCTTCATTATTATGAAGAAAAGACAATTCCTACATATCAAGATTAATCTGTAAGAGAATGACAAATGTATAGTAAGTGACAATGACGTGAAATAAAAAAAAGAGAAAAAACAAAAAAAGTGAAATTTTACTTTAACTTCTTGATTTGGTGTGTGTTTAAATAAAGCCAAAGTTAGCTTTGAATGTGCCATCTACTGTAACAATACTCTTGTATCTGAACAAGCATTCCAAAGATTGCTGTGAATACAATCAATGAAAGATGGATGTTAAAAATCTATATACTAAATATATAAAGAAAAAACATCCATAGCTACGTATTATTTTGTCTTATACACTACAGGTGCTAAGCTAAATGACAACACATGAACTATACCTTGAGATAAAAATCTTGAGATCTGATAAGCTGATCTCTGAACACTGTGACTAAATACAACATGACTGTGCCATCTACATGGTTAGATAGGAACATGCTTACAGATACATGAATTACTCACTGAATATGGCCAGCTGTACATACCATCAAACACCTTATAAGTGCATTAATAGGTCTTTAAATAAACTGTATATAAAAACTGTTAGTGAGCTACTATTCATATGTGCTGAAAGGCCATGCGAATATGAATAAACAATACTGTATTAGCAACAAAACAATTTGGGATTTGATTTCTCTCTTTCTCCTTCTCCCCCAAAAAACTATCAAAAGTGTTTATTTTCATCTCTGAATTAAAAACTTCACAAACCAAAAAAATATGTAAGTAAATAAATAAATAAATAAATAAATAAATAAAATAAAAAATCAGATTGAAGGAGATTTGGAAAGACAATTATTAAGTATGCAAATATGGCTGATGATAAAGAAGCTATAGCAGAACAGAAAAATGTCCCTGCTTATTTAAAGGTGACAGCTCTTTGTTTTGTCAGACACTGGCGAGTTCTGGACTGGCATCATCCTAGGGCAAAAAAAGAAGAAAAGAAATATAAATGAAACTTAAAATTATGAACTGACATTTAAAAAGAGAAAATGGTTTACATATTTTTAATTTTGATTTTTATAGTTTATTCAAACAACAGGTACTCTCAAAATCTTTTTCCCATAAATTGATGCAAACTGATAATGGTAGAAACACATCTTTCTATTATTCAGACCTGAAATTAATGACAGCTATGGTAATCTACTTTAAAGCCACAAGATAAGAAACTAATTACTGGTAAACTCATTGTTATGTTACTGTCTGAAACTCATCATATTTGTCAGTCCAGATCCAATTCAGATTATAAAATTAAAATGTTTTAAGCCGTAGTGTTCAAATCAGTGTATAAAACTGATCACATATTAACTGTAATTTTACAATTCATGCCACAGCAACATTTATCAGGACGTTTCATAAGTAGTAACAATAATAATAAAATAAAATATTCAACTACTTACAGGAGGAAATGGATGCCTGAGAATCTTTGGTGTAAGGTGCAACATAATTGGATGGAAAGACGCCTGTCTGTCCTTCACCTTCAACTTCTCCAAACCACCAATCTGGATTATCCTTATTAATTACACGTATCACAGCGTCTTTTTGGAATGTTAGCTCATCATCATTCTGGGCAGCATAGCCATAAAGGGCTATGACATGTTCCACTGAAATCACAATTATGTGTTAATATTACTCTCTGTATGTGTTAATAACATAGATCTTAAGCTTTTCATTACCAATGTGGATATTACCATCAATGAGCAAAATTCTGAATTATGGTTAAGACCAAATTCAGTCATAATACTAGACCAACACCAATACTGGGAAAGTGAAAATCAATAGTTTAATACAAAACATCATATCTATTTTTATCAAGTCAGAAATTATTAACGCAATTGGCATCCTTGGACATTTTTCATTTTCAAGCAAAAATTACCCATACTTTTATGTATAGTAGGTAGATTATATAGAATGTTTTATTTTTTCCCCCCTTTTTTCCTCCACCAATGGTTTAATCAATGTTAAAAGATTCTGCACTGCAAAAAAAAAGTCTTGCTGAGCTGTTATGGCATATTACATGAAGCAATTGCTGAATATGCTGAATTTGACTTCCTGTTGAAAACTTTCCAATATCAAAATTAATATTAATATATAAATCTTTTTGAGACAGAAAACAACCAGAAAAGAGATCAGCAGTAGATATCAAATAGAAAAATCACTTACTGCATTTTGATTCAGCCATAGATGGTTGTGGGGTATGACTGTTCTGACTTTGGGGAGTGTTTGACCGACTAGTCTGCTGTTTTGCAGATTGCTGGGAATTAAATAAAAACATTTATAAACACAGTTTTTAATAAGCAGTGATTAAAAATATATATATTAAGTTCAAGAATGCATAATTTGTTGGTTTCAGAAAATTCTTACTGAAAACTTTTCTTTATCAACTATTGCATCACTAATTACTAATGTAATCTTTTTTTTAAATTAGTCAGTTATTCTAATTCCAATCAGTGATATTTTTACATTTTATCATAATAATTTACTTTCAACTAACATTTAAAACTTAACAGTCATCACATTTATCAGTGCAGATCCAAAGTAATGGTGAATGTAAATGACTGGGACCATTTTGTAAATATGAACACTTTTACTTACAACACTCAGCTGTTGTGCTGCACAAGTAGATGTCTCACCCTGGGCATTAGTTTCTCCAGAAGGTGTTGATCTAGCACTTGATGATCCCAACATTTTTACATAATTAGCTGGAAACCAACCAATGCGCTTCTTCTGACCACGAGCCTGAAAAAATAAAAAATAACAAAAATAAAATACACTGGTTTCAGTTCACACAATTCAATATTTCTCTATACACAATTCAACACCTTTTGCTTAACTTTTGAAAATAACCTGAGGGATTTTAAATTTATCCGTCTTTCTGAGTTATAACTGAATACTTTTTACAAAAATTAAGATATTTTCCTAAATGAACATGTATAATAATAATAAAAAGAAATCTATCAAAATCTCAAATACTGACTTGTAACTCTCCTTCCCACCAACCTCGTGGACTTTTCTGTCGCACTTGTATCAAGTTTCCTGGTTCCAATGATAGCTGACCTGTCCCAGTGGCTTGATATGGTGCAATAACAATGGCTATCTCTGAATAAAAATACACACAACTGATGACTACAAATAATTATACTCAACTAGAAAGTAATGTAAGTAGCAGTTACAGATTTTAATTTTTAAAACAAATTTTAACAGCAATCCATCAACTGAGACGTGTTATAAGTATGACAGGGTTTGGAATGAATGTAACAGAAGCTAGTTTACTACTGTTATTATTTTATTATATGAACATTTCATGGTAAAATACTGAAGCGAGTATCACACACAATTTTTTTAAACTTTTATGCTGGTTCTTTTTAAAAATCATCAGAAACAAAAATTCCAACCATAATCCTTTTTAAGCCACTGCACTTATTTTTTTATAACACATTTTTAATTCAGACATAATTCATTTGTAATAATCTTCAAACTATAATACCTTTTTTAAAAAATGAATAATAAATAAAAAGAAATGAAAGCCCTACCTGGTTTTTTAGATATTTTTTGATCAGGCTGAAAACATTAAGTAGAAAAGAAAAAGGTAATGATTAAAAACATAATATAAACTTAGTAGAAAATATTAAGAAAAAGAAGAGAAAATTTCATTGTAAAGTAATGTATTACACAATACAAATGTTGCAACTGCACTTCAAAATTAAATTCTGTCATTGACACATCTAATTATAGAGCACCTCAGTTTCAGGATGCCAAACAAATATTTCAGCTTAGTGAATGCAGCCTTTTAGAAGAATATTTCTGGCTGCATTAGAAACTGTTAAGTTCCTCAAAACAAGACTTATGATACATATATCACAAACATTCTGCCATTTCTCCAGCAGGTGGGAATTCTCAGTGTGAAATTCAGCACTACTGAATTAATTCAATCTCAGCCGAAACACTGATTTGACTATAAAATCAATTATCTCGACTTAATTCTTCATCTAAAAAACCCCATTAAAAATGCTGAATTATTTATCTTATTTTTCCACTGCTTCAGAGTTAACTGTCTTTTCTACTGTTGTCTATTTAAAAGGTTTTTCTGTAAAAAGTAACATTCAGTTCCTGTATGTTTAGTAAAGATTTTGTTGAATGATGATATTCTTATGTTGATTAACTAGTCTTTGAAAAACTTCAACAAGCCTAATGTTGGGAGGCATGGCTACACACACTATGTTAATGTAATGTAACTAGCAAGGAGTAATAAATTAACTTTTGTGTTAACATTAAAGAATCTGGGAAGATTTTATCTTCTTAATGTTATTTTTAATCTTTTCTTAAAACTGAATTATTTGTTTTGGGTTATTTGTAATTACTACAAATAACAAAATTAAAAAGGTTTGCAACAAAAACTATTTTTTTTCCCAAACAGTGACATCTATAAAAAAATATAAAAAAATGAAAGTAACCCATTTATGTATATATATATATATGTATTGTTTTCACCCCCCTCTGGTATATACTAATAAGTTTAATATACTTGATATACATTTAATTTGTGCATAAATTATTGAATATGAAATGCAGGTATTTCATTTAATGTTTGATATGTACATCAGTCATGCAATATATCCTAACCCCAACTAAGTGTAACTGCATTAATGATAGCATTACAGAGCATTACAAAGCATTTACAGACAATACTAACCTTTACCATGCACTACAAAGCAATATCTAGAACGGAAAAAAATACAGCTTGAAATGAGCATAAATTACAGTCATGAAGACATGGGACCAGGCTCTAAATGTACCTTATATGATTCAGCAGTGTTAGATGATGGTCCACAAGCTGACGGTGAAGGTGAAGGCCACAAGTTGACTTCTTCATAAAGATCAGAATCATCAGACAGGTTCTGAGTTTCATATGAAGGACTGAAAGTGACACATTCAATAGGTTCATAATCCAACTGCTCTTCATAAGTTACTGTTTTGCCAGCATCTTGTTTACCAATTTCATTTGCTACAGTTTCATTCATGTTTTTCTCAAACACTGGCCACTCCAGAGAAGATGCTTCAATTCTAAAATCACTGCTAGAGGCTTCAATTCTAAAACCACTGCTAGAGGGTTGCAACTCTACAGACCCAGGTACTGATACAGTTTGTTCAATTAATTGCCCAGCAAATTCAGAGGGTGTCACTTCTAAAAGACTTGTGCTTTCACAAATTTCAAAAGTGGGATCAATATTACTCATAGAGGTCATCACGTTATCTTGAATTTCAGCTAGTTCTGAAGTGCTAGTCATTTTTGAAAACTCATCAGACATGTTCCCTTGATATCTGTCTGTATCACTGTTTAATGTCTTTGAAGTGATGCTTGCTGAATCTGATGTCTGGGAATTACTATCTGTTCCTTCAAAGATTAGTGACGAGCAATTCTAGCAAGAAGCACCAGAAGATACATAAGCATGCACATGCAAGATATAAAAAAGAAAGCAAGATGACATATTTGATAATTAGTGGTAACATGGTGTGAGAAATTAGTAATTAACAGCCTGTAATTCATTGAACTGTTCCACTACATTCCAGTTCTAAAAATATAAATAATATTTAAAATTTGAGGATATTCCAATTTTAAATGCCAAGTATATAAATAATAGTGCAAAATAATCTCACACCATATTTTTCAAGCCAGAATTTAAAAGATGAATTTGCACTAATACATATATTTTTAGACAAAACTGCATGGCTTTACTCTAAATTAAGACTGAGTATCACTATGAAAAAAATAACTGAAAGTGAACCTGTGATCATACAAATGAATGATTTAATAAAATTCTTTTAAATTTCCAAATTTTTGTTTTGGGTGCCTTTCCATACTAATAACAAAAAATAAAATACAATAATACCAATATGAACACTGCCAGTTTATCCCTTTATTAACTAAAGTCACTCAACATCATGTATATCGTGGAATGGATACTACTTTCTATTACAACTATGAGAAATTTTAAAATGGATTAGTCCACCCTGTTGATGATGACATCTCAGTGAAAAATGGTGTTACCTAGCTGTTTCTTACACTGTATTCTTTGGTTGTCATACTTTTTAATTAGAACTGAATGCCAAAACATTGATAAACATAACCCCAAAATATACATAGAATACATTAAAATTATTTCTGGTCACCAAAGGTATACCTTTTAAAAGAAAAAAGACTAAAATGTCTTAACTGACAGTGAAGTCTTTTAATTCCTGGCTTGAACATGCACATTACTATATTTCATGAAGGCATCTAAACATCTAAACAAGCATACTAAAATTATATAGCAGATAACTTACAATTCAGCTAACATAAAAGCCATTAATATGCAGCTAAAGTAATTGTGTATACTAAATAAAAATGATATATTTTTGTTTTAAAATGTAAAATATGAATTGTGATTTCAGAAAATAAAATTCTGTAGTTTCTTAAAAGTCGTGTTAAAATCATAAATATGATTTTTTCTTTGAATATGGTTATGGATGATTTGTAAAGATGTGTCAGAGAAAAGCAAGTTCATCTGTATGTTGACTAATATTGTTACATGAAGAAAAAATAGCAATTATACCCAGTAGTTCTGTAAAACTGTCAGCTTTACTTTTCACCGAAATAAAAGAGGTCACTACATTTGTCACTACTCAATGTGTTAAAAAAACATAACAAACCTTGAGCTGTATGTTAAAAATGATAAAATTCCAATCTGTGTCCAGATTTAATCCCATTATTTACTGACAGAAAATAAATGAAGTGGGCATTTTTGTTGCATTTAACATTTCAAAATACACTGTGTGCACCAATCATTTATCCATATCTTCTACTTTTCTGTTTCCTACAATCTTTAAGTAGTGTTTAGCTGCCAATAACCTCTTCCTATTATTACTTTCCTAACAGAATGCAGAAAAAATAACAAGCAAGAAGAAAATGTTTCTTTATACCTTATCTACTTCTGTGTAATTAGGTAAACCTGTTGTGAATTCTTTTGAAGGTGGAAGCCACATATTCACTTCTTCATAAAGATCATCTTCAGATGACCTTTGTTCATTCTGAAAACATTCTACTGGCTCATAATCAAACTGCTCTGCTTCATTATCAGCTGTAGTTTCCAACATGAGCTCAGTCTCCTTACCAGTTGAAATGGTATTATCTGAACATTTTGGATCAAATTTAAAAGGTTTCATCACTTCAGCTTCAGTCACTGTTTTTACTTGTGAATCAAAGGTCACAAGTCCCAGAGAATCAGACAGTGGCTTAATGTTTTGACAAGCAGTCTGCATCAGTGAATCTTCTTCTATTGTTTTATCAACTTTGCCAAAAACTTCCTGAGTGTCTAACCAATTTAAATTGGTTTGTCTTTGTTTCATAGCCTTATTACTGCTATTGTTCAAGGTGTCAACAATGTCATATACTGAAGATATAGGTTGTTTCTTCTGGAAAGAATTTTTAGCATTTTTCTTTGATGGTGTTATAAAGATTAAACAAACTTTCACTCCAAACTGATACAAATGATCATGATTGTCTGATAGAAGACATTTATATGTGAACAATAAAAAAATTAATAGCAGTTATTCAGTTTTATAAAGTTAATAGAAGATAAACTGCTTAATTTATTTACTAAAAGGTATTTGATCACAATTAAAATTTGTACACTTCTGTTTTTCTTTCTTTTTTGTTCCTTTTTTATTATTGGTATTTAAAAAAAAAAAAAAAAAGGAATTAAATTAAGATTATCTGAAAAGTTTTATCCTGAGACAAATTGAAAGACCATGTTTTATTTGGGATTAATCATTATAAATAAATAAAAAAACTGATAGGTAAGGCAAAGAAGTAACAGTTTTAAAATATTCTTCATATTCAGATTTATTTCTCTTCCAAACAACTTAGGCCTATTCATCTCATCCATCAATCTTCACATCTACTTCATCAAAGTGCAGTCCATTCATTCTTGGAAATGTGTGGAGGTTTTATTTTAACAATAATTTGTATTGTCTAGCATCTGTGTTCATTGATTTAAGCTGGGTTTTTTTCATTGCTAACAAGTACAGGCTGCAGGTAAATGCTAAAATAAGCTATTACCATGCCACAAATCCTTCTCCTTTTGCTAGAAGCCAAGCAGTAGTAAAGCAAAACTCGTTTCTGCCATAATCCAGATGATTTACTAGCATTATAGCATCATTTAAAAAAGCAGAAGCATGAAGAAAGCAATAACAAGATCCATACTGTAACAAGCTCAAAGCAAGGAGTGTCAAAGCAATGTCCAAGATGATAAGCAGATAACTAATCACAATAAGGTCAGTATTCAACTAACATTTAACATAGTGACAAATAAGATAATTGTTGTGGAATGTAAATGAAACACACTATATACAGCTTTGATTTTGTTGAAGTGATGGGATGCTATCATTACTGTGCATACAACTTTGAAGGCAAGTGACTGGTATGGTTGAGAAGGAAAAAAACATTAATGCCCATTAATTCCCTGCTGAACTGATAATATATCAGTCCATAAGATGTTTCAAATTGAAAGTAAAATCTGTTAAACATGTTAAATGTAAAGTACAGTTACAAAACTATTACATAAAGAAAGGAATTCTTCTGATATGGAAATATAGTATATTAAAAACATTTAACTTTACATGTATTTCCTACGTATGAACTGTGATGTGCAGATTACCTGTATTTCTACACTCTTAACATAGCTGCCTGGAAATATTCCAGTGCTCTCTCCTAGAGTGCCAGTCCACCAATCATCATCTTTTTTAGTGACTAGAATCATATCTCCTTCATTAAACTGAAGGTCTGCTGGATTATCTGAACTGTAGGTGTACATAGCTACATAATATTCTGTAAGCAAAAACAGACAGGATTTTTACAGCAGTGTTTCAAGAACAATTCTATTAATTCTAAGACATTAGCTGTTTTAAATTAAACTGAAAAATGTATAAATAACTGTATAAAATATTTTTGAAAAAGATATTTAAATGATGGAAGAAATACAACATGAAAATTTCTGTTTAAGGAAGCAGCTTGGAAGCAGCAGTTTCAAAAATTTATTTCCACATACTTATTATTTTTTAAATTATTTTTCAAATTTTAGTTACCTCCTCCATATTTATTTATAGCAGGAGATGCTCTGGCACTCTCAGGCTTTTCCAGAGTTCCCATAGGGCTTCCATTCAGTGAACTAAAACATTTCTAACATATCTAGAATCTGCATATTTTATAACTATTAAAAAATTACTGAGATTACTTTTGTAACAAATAATCTTGCAATAAGAATACAGATGAATGTTACAAATTATTATAATAATTTATGCTGTAATACCATGATAAATATTCATCTGATTAGAGGTCTTTTAAATACACTTTAAATTTATACACTTTAAACTTTGTTTATGAATGTAAATTCAAAATATATTTTGTCATTATGTTACTATTAAGGCCAAATAAAAAAAAATTTGTTTTAATTTTAAATAAAACTGCATAACATTTTTCTAACCTGTTTTTGGAAGATCCAACACCAATGAGTTTAACATATGCCTTTGGGAACCATCCAGTCTGTAAGATAAATAAAATACAAACTCTATAATTAATAAATGAATGTTCAGCACCACCACACTTAATCGAAAACGTGATTCATTCTCTACCAAAAACAACAACTGTTATAGCTCAACTTCTGAATATTACCAAAATGAATGATAAAACATGAAAAACATATATTTATTGTTAATGCATTTCTCACCTGGCCGGCAAGTTCTCCCAACCACCACATATCCTGCTGTTCCTTCACAGTAATGATGTCATCCTTGTTGAAAGTTAAATGGTTATCTTGGCGAGCTTTCCAAGGATACATAGCCTTGCAAAGAAGACCTTCAGGAGCCATGGTACCCTACGGTAACAATTATTTCACAACATGAAAAAGATTAAGTTAAATTTTTTACAAATATGCAAAAATATTCACACCAAAATTCAAAAGTATAGCAATTTAAAAAACAAATAAGGATGCAAGAGTTAATAAAATGGAAAATGAAAGTTCTGATAAACTGACAAAAGTCAGTCATTGAACCGGAAAACAGTAAATAAAAATATTAAAAATTTAGCAAACAAATTAATATTAACAAAGAAGTTATTTACCTCTAGTATCTTGACTTCACCAAGCCTAATACTCCCACATAATTAATAATTATCAAATAGCGAGATGATATCTACATGCTGGAATGTTTTCTCATTTTTCCATTTTTGAATTAATGAAGTCTTTACCAATAAACATTCAGCTCTCAAGTAATCAACATAACATCTACAGATACCTGACCAGGAGTTGGAGACACTGCCATAAATGGAGAGTCCACTGATGTTGACAGAGTTCCTGGTACTCCAGCTATATCAACTTCAGAGTTTTGCTGCTCTATTACTGGTTCTTCCTGAGATGGGGCATTTAACTTGGGTTCTGATACACTGAAATACACAACCAGTAACTAAACTGTTTCCCATTTTAACCATTTATACTGTCTTTAAAAAATAATAAAAGATTACACAAAAGCCAACTAATTTATCGAAATATATTCCTTTCACAATTTATTACTTTTTTTTCATTTTTAAACTCTCAGTCAACCTGTATCTTCAATTTTATACAGTACGATTTATTCATCACAATCTATTGAAATTAAGATTCCAAAAGGCTTCCTTACAAGTACCCTGTAAACAATTTTTTTTATGCATAGAAGAATTCTATGGAAAAAGAAAATTCCCTTCCTTACATCAATTCATGTATTAGCTCTTTTCTAAAAAATTATCGTAATTTATTATTATTTTAACATCTAAAGAATACCTAGTCATGACTTCTCTCTGGCTGACTACTGGCTGACTAGTTGGTTGATCTTCAGAAAGCTCAACGTAAGCTTTTGGAAACCAGCCTACAACACCATTTTTCTCACCCCTAAACCATTCTTCCATTCCTTCTACAGTATCACCTTGCTCATCAGGTATCTAAAAGATAAATTAAAAAATTGTCAAGTCAAATATATACATAGTAATAATGTAATGTGTAATAAATGTGTCTAGTGACTCCATTCAGAATAAAACTTCTCAAGTTTATAAACTTTGTTTATCTTCTTTTTTCCAGTATTACAGTGTAAGATAATATATGATTATACCCAAACAACATCTCCAGGTGCAAGTGATAATTCATCATCACATCGTGCTTCAAAGTCAAATAAAGCTCTGTACTTCTTCTTGGGTCCAGCCATGAATGCTAAAAGAAGAGTTTTAAAAAATTATATAATAATAAATTCATTAAATATTATTAAAGTTCAGGAAAATTTGGATTTAGGATGAAATTTTATTTTTCTTCACCTGCACATACGGTAACTGAGGGTTTTGTGTACACAGTTCAGCTGTAAAATGAACAAATAAAGCTAATCCAGAGAGATTAATAAATATATTTTATTGCTCGTAAAATAATGAAAAGTTGGGTTTGAAAGAAATGTTTTTGTTTCTTAAACGAGTCAAGTAGAACATTGTTTAACACAGGAAAAAAAAAAAACAAAAAAAAAAGACAAAATAATATCAGTGCAGAACATGTTAAAAACACAAAATAATGAAATTAGCATAAAAATTAATAACCAAACAGAATTCAATAAAAATGTTTTTGGTTAAGTAAAAAATAATAAATGCACTTTATATTATCTGGAAGTGTTTTAAAGAAGAAGAAAATAATCTAATAGTAAAATAAATTTTAAAAAATTATAAAAGATTTACATCTATGCTGGCATTTCATTTAAATGTTCCTTAGTAGCAAACTTCTAGTAAGCAATGAATAAAAGCAACATCTGAATTCATAAATAAATGTTGTGCTCTAGTAAAACCCACTGAAGAAAACAATAACTTCGAGTCTTACCAGTGGAAGATAATTCATTATTTTGACTAGGTTTGGCACTCCAGACATCCTGTTTATTATTGGTGGAGAAAGCATTCCCCCAATTCACAGACACACTGTTCTCAGCAGCTTTGCTAAACTCATTACCAAAATCAAACCAACTGGCTGATTTTTTATCACTTCCTAGTTAACAAAACAAACAAAAGAATATCTATCTACAAACAAGGAAACAAAGAACATGCACTACAAAAAATGTGTGATGTTAAAAAATGATCTAATTTACTACAGACAGGGAGGATTCTTTGGAGACTATAAAATATTTGTAGTCTAAGAAAACTGATTTAAAAAAAATATATTTCTAATACTTTTGCTACAAAGGGTATACATATTATCAAATTAAATTTTTAAATTGGAAATAAAATCAAAACAGAAATAATTACTAATAAATATTTTTACTACATCAATAAACAAAAATCTATTATTTATTTCTAAAGTAACAATGAATTTGATTTAGAACAAAGATAAATTTAGTAATTTTCTTACCTTCAGATGATTTCACAGTTGTCTTTTCACTACAATAACAAAAAGTCACATTAATAATCAGTTCTTCAAGAATAAAACACTATTTCCAGTCATTTTTTATTTAAAAAAAAAAGACATTAACAAGATAAAATATTCATTCAAAACATCCTGCACTGAAATGCAGCATACTATAAATTATTTTAAAATATGACAATAACCTTTTCTTTTCTGTAGTCTTTGATAAACTGTTCTGTTTGGCCAGGATTTGTTGTTCTCCTTGTTTCTTCTTCTGCTGCAGAGATGGCAGCTGCTGCTGTAAGCTAGCTGACTCTTCACTTAAAGACTGATCAAACAAACATGAAAATAATTACCAAAAAAACAACACTCACTTGTAACAAAAGGTTGGATTCCCCCCTGCCCTGCAACAGCAACAAATCATTATATATATAGGATGATCCAGCCAATTTTTTACATTACAAAAACATCTGTAAAAGTTATATTCGTGGGAAGTGATTCCTAAAGCTAGTGTTCACATGAAAGTTCAGTTCTGTAGCTCTTCTGATTTCTGAAATACAAGCTTTTCAAATGCAGTCAATAAAGACAATTCTTATCATATATGAAAATCAGCAATTTTTCAGTCTTTGTAACTTGAAAATGTATCAGGTGGTTAATAACCCGATTCATTTTGTAGAGTGTTTGCAAATATAACATGTAACTGAATTTTTCCTACACTTATCAATTTATTACTTTGGAAGGTACATCACACTTAAAACAAGCCCACAAACATTCTGCATATTATAGCTACATTATTATAGTCATATAGATATGACTTTTATGTGTAAAGATCAGTATAAAATGATGAATGAGGTAATTATATAATTATGACTGGAAAGTTTCTTTCATTCTTAAAGATCTAAATTTACAGAAAATCAATTCAATTCAGAATATAAAAACCATGCAATTGAAGTCTGTAAAAAAATGTATATATGGTATCACTTTGCTTTAAATTAATGTTTTTTTTATAGGATAAACAGGTCAATTAAAAAAATGGAGTAAAAGAAACAATAACCTGATTGTTGGAATAGCAGTCAGAGGCGATTGTGAAAATTTACCTCCAAGTAAAAAAATAATGTATTTGTATTTTAAGTTTTTTGACAAAAAAATGGGTTGATCTCTACCCAAAACATGCATTTACTTTTTAATTAATAAAGGGTACAGAAAACAATGCATCAGCTCCCTTTTGTGCAAACATAACAACATGATACAACTATCTATTCAAAATACAAAAATATGGAAACGGTATTAAGAAAATCATTTTTGAAAAATAACTCCAAGAAAACTACTATACAAAATGTAAAAGAAATACGACTAATAAAATAAACATTAAGTATATTTGGGGACTTGCATGAAAGATGTTTTAAAATTTAGAACTACCAATCTTACAAAAATAGGTAATCAAAATGCTGTTTCTGCAAAACTTCAGAAATAACGTAAAAGTTTTATGTTTATAATTTTTTTCTTCCAGAAAATAAATAGCAACTAATCTAATTAAACATGATTCAGTTACAAATCAATAAAAAATTTAAAAGTAATTATATATGCAACTGTTATATTTTTGAAATATAAGGAGGTGGTTCGTCAATGAAAATGTTGATCATGTGCTCAGACATGTTTATACTGGTCATCGCAAAATCAATTTATCCCTTTGATCAGTCTCATTTTCATTGTGCTTAAGCACTTTTATTATGATTGCTATTTTGCAACATGCCACATCCATATTACAATTATTTGTTTAGCCAGTGACAAATGCATTTCAACCGTAAGAATGCTACAATAAGAAACACAAACAATAAAAATACATTTTCTAAAGTTTTTTTATTCTGCATTTAAATAATGACCGTGAATGAGGAATACTGTAACATTATGGTTAACTGAAAATGGTTAATTTTCCTGCATAAATGGCCATTATTTCTCAATGGCTGGACCTACCTATATCTATTTAATTAATAGACTTAAGTATTTTATATTTTGCAGATAACGTTCAGGAAAAAATACTATTTCTTAGATACCTTCAGTATAACAGAGTATGAATCACTTGACAAAATTCATCTTAAATCTTTTTTCATTACACTTAAGTAATAAATCACTTCAGTAACAATTTAAAGAATATTTGTAGAATATACCACTAATGCCAAAATAGAAAACGTCTGTAATTACCAAATATAAGTATAACTTGAACCACATCTGCATCTAGTTAAGATGCAGATGTTATTTGTTACCATATATAAAACAAGGTTATTAAGAAACAAAATTTCATATTTACCTTAATTTGTGCATGATTTTTATCAATATCTGCTAGTTTAGTTTCTGTTTCACGCTCTATTTGCTCAAGTTCTTTTTTCAGACGTTGCACATTTGTTTTTTTCAGTTCCACACTATGCATCAGAGTCCGGTGAGTGTCCGCTATCATATTTTAAAAAAAGAAAGAAAAAAAAAGATATATATTACTTTCAAACACTAATAATTTAATTTCAGATCTTTATAACAAAAGACAAACTTGCACATAACACTTTAATATTATATCAATGCTAAATACGTGCTCTAAGCAAATTAGTCCCTAAAATAATTTATAATTTCTGAGAGGATCAAAATGGAAGCAGCCAGTGCCTACCTCCTAGTTATAAATTCATGATTTTTTTTCACCCTAAATTATTTTTTTTGGATAATTAAATCCTCCTACTTTTTTCAAAATCTAAAATCTGTCCAGATTTTGAAATGAAAGCTTCTAAAATGACTGATAAGTGCATGATTTAGACACATTAGCGTGATTTTTAAAACAATGACAAAGCAAATGGTTATTTCAAAGTTACAACTTACACTTACACATAGGTGAGTTCTGTGGGGAGGTCTGAAGTTGCAAGGTTATTTGTTCTCTCTCCTGCTGTAACTGACTTAATCTTCGTTTCAAATCCTGAAGAGCAAAAATAATTATCACTTTTGTTCCCTGATAATTAATTATGCTTATTAAACAAAGCAAGCTTCTCACTTGGTTTTTGTACAGTTGCCATTTACTGGTTTAATGTATTTATCCCTTTAAATTTTTTTTTAACTTTCAGATAAAAAAGATAAAAATGCATTAATTCAATAATGATTAACTACCTGCAATTCCTGATCAAAACTGTCAATTTCTGCTAGTGCTGTATCTCTCAAAGTACGCATGCTCTCAATGCTTGTAGTGAAGTCAGTGACACCATTTCGAACCTGTGAAATTTTCTGAGCTATTTCCTTCTTCTTTCCATCCTGAGTGACATGTATTGCAAAAAATTATTAACTGAATATTTCAAGCATAAATATATAATACGGAGGACTCTGCTGAACTGCTGTTAAACAAAAATACATAAATAATAATGAATATTTGAAAAATTGATGGGAATTCAGTACTCTTTCAAATTTTCAAGTGAATCTGCTAAGACAACTTTAACAAAACAAATGTATCTGTTTAGATATCTGGCTTATTTTTGTAGGTTTGTGTTCATTCATAACTGTGATGATGGCAACATTGAGTTACCACCAGTCATGAAATGCATGCCCCTGTTTTTCTGTATGATGGTCTAAAGCCACAACATTCAAATCTTAGAAAGTGTGGGGAAGTCCATCAAAGTTATTCAGTAAATATCATTTCAAATCAACACACATCCTCACACAAAAAAAAGAGTATCCATTTTTTTAAAAACAAGTGTTTTAAAGCTAAAAAAAATATTTTGCCTAAGTGAACTCATTACTGAAATACCCGTGAATACTGATCATTTTTAATAATCATGAATTCATAATGTTTTATCCCTGTTTATACTACATCCATCAAATTCAACATTCAGATACCTAAGTTTAAAGATTATTTATGACATTGAACTCTATGTATATTAACTTGGAACTGTTTATCCAATATATACTGCATTCAGACACCCTGAAGTAACGGCCATAAAAATGTCAATGCAGTTTATAAAACTCCACAAAACACACCAAAGATTCTAGTTCATCTTTCAGACTATTGTCTTGAGCCTTAAGTGCTGACAGTTCAGTGTACTCCCTATTCTTCTCAGCCAGTAACTGTTCTTTTCTCTGCCGTTCCCATTCCATCTGCCGCTGTCGTTCCAGTTCTCGCCTTGCAGCCTTCATACAAAAAAAGAAATAACTACCATTTCATTAACTTCAAGTGTTATATATTCAATATATAGAATTCAATTCACTAAAACATTTCTACTTGCTCAAGACATTTTCATCATTCTTTTCTCAAAATACCTCAACATTTCTAACCTAAAATAAACCTAATTTAATCCAGATAAAATTTAAAATAAATTCAGCATGTTATCTGCTGTTATCTAAATAAATTTAGTGTTCATAACTGATCAAATGTCTCCTTTTACAAACTTGAAAGGATTTTAGCCACTGACTAAGTTTCATATTAATGAACAAAATCTTTCACAAGTTTCATTTACGTGATTGAAAACAATATTTTGGTTAATATTAAAAGTCTATAGAATAAAAATCAACTCCTACCTCCCTCTGCTCCAACATTTTCTGTCTTTGCTCTTCTCTTTCTCTTTCTATCTGACGCTGTCGTTCCAACTGTTTCTGCAATTCTTGCTGTCGTCTTTGTTCTTGTTCTTGTCTAAAAATAATAGAACAGGATGAAGACATTAGAAAACAAAAAACTCTGCATATTCTTCTTTCTTTCTGTATCACTGTTAACTAATTTTTGACATGACAGTAACAAATCTGAAATGAAGTTAATTAGGTAACAAAACAAAAAAAGAGAAAGAAGAAAACAACATGCCTGATTCGTTCTTTCTGTTCTTGTTCTTTTCTTTCTTTTTCCAAGCGAGCTTCCTCTTCTCTTTTTAACTGTTCCTGCAACATTGCTCGACGTCGTTCAAGCTCAGCCTGACCTTTGTCGAAATTCATTTTTCGCTTATCTTCAAATGTTACTGTAAATAATTATTAATTTTTTATTAAAAACACTAGTTTATTTATCTATTATTCTCCCTAAAAATATTATACTGTTTTCTCTTAACAATTTACTTTGAAGCAGAACATCACATTAAAATATCTAGTTCATTACATCTTTGTAATGTATCAAAAAAACGAAGTCTGTTTATATGTAGTTACAAAATATTTATATCCTTGCAACAGAAAGCATTTCTGTTAATAATTTTATTCATGCTTAAGTTATTTATTGCACAATGAATTGTTCCAGTAAAAATGTTTCTTTGTAGCAGCAGTTAACTACTGTTTTTACTGCTTTTCTGTACACTGATTATTCTATAAAGAATATACCTGGAGAATTATCTTCTTGTTTTACATCTCCATTAGCTGAAAGCTGTGACTGAGACTGCTGAACAGGTGCAGCAGGGGAAGTCATTCCAAGACCTCCAAGCAAGTCACCAAATGAGTCTGTTTTGGATGCTACTAAATAATAAAAAAGAAAGAAAAATGATTTCATGTTGATACATTTTATAAAATTACTAAACCACCATGTGAAAGTCTAGATAAACTATGCAAATGTTAAATGAAAATTATGATTATCTTTTTTACTAATTAGTCATTTTGTTCATAAAAAGAAACCACTATAGTTTAATATTAATCAAACAATTTGTAGGTAAGAAATCTGCTATTGCCTAGCCAAGAGATCTCTTATCCAGCTTCAGTAAATATTTATTATAAGGTTTTTTTCAGACAGTGCCAAACTAAATCTTAATGCAACAGTCATAAATCAGTGACTATAATGAAAAATAACCTAACAATCATTAAAACAGATTCTTACCAGGAGGTTGTGAGACAACTGGAGCAGCCATGCTAACATTAACAAGGCTGCCAGATCTTGCTCTCATACTGGCAGGTATGAGCTCTGGTGGAAGAGTAGGGGGTAATGTCATGCCTGATCTTGCCAAATCAGACAAATGCATTGCTAAACAAAACTCATCACATGTCAGCTTGCCATCATTGTCAACATCAGAAAGTGTCCTTTTCAAAAAAACATCCAAATATGCTTATGTAGACAAATTGGTTAGCAAAAATGTGTATGTTAAACATACTCTATTTCTAGTTAATGGCAGACATACAGAAAATAAAAGAAATTTTCAAAATTATTTTTATAAAAATACTTATCAATAAAGAAAAAGTTTTAAGTAATAGAAAATGTTTTACTAGTATACATTTTTTTTAATTGGTTTACATTTATTCTACTAACCATATTTGTGCAAGCAGCCTCTGAGGTAAATTTGACTGTAACAGAATTGATCTTGCCTCCACTCCTGAAGTTCATTAAATAAGTAGAAACATGATGATCAGCTTTATCAAATTGTCATTTTTCGGGATAAATGGATGTTAACAAAAATAAAAAAATAGCTACTTCTGTTAGCTGCTCAGAAACAGTTATGTATCAGACCAGTGGTATCATTTAACAAATTTTAAAATGTGAGGACTTGTAAGTGACCTATATGACAATAACCACTCAAAAAATATACAATATTAAGCCTTCTGTTTAACAGCCAGTTTTTGTTTTACTGCTTACTTAAAGAATAGTGAAAGTAATCTAATTGAAAAAAACAAAAACATAATACAATGTATATCCATGCAGTCAAGAATTGTTGGCATTCTTCCTTAATAAATCAGAAATCCAGAAATTATTTAACATCTATAAAAACCAATTTCAAGATTTTCATTATGTACACTTTACTGTTCAAAATGACGTAAAACATAGTACAATTATAACAGACCTGTTAAATAGCCTCTCTTGTTCCTGTCATTTGTATTAAACAGCTGTGTGTATTTCAGTTTGCTTTGATGTGGCATAGTCCAAACAGTAGAACTAAAACAAATATGTTATTATTATAAAGCAAAGGAAGTAAAAATATTTCATATTTAACAATGCAATTATAAATTAAAAACCGAAAAAATATCAAACTACTAAATATTTATTTTTCATCTACTTTCATTATGATAAAATCTGGAATTTCTATCACATTTTATGAATATCATACATTACAAAAAAAAACATACATGACTAAGAATTAAATTGGTTATAAGATCTAGATCTTTAAACTGCATTTACCAAAGACACTTTTGAAAGATATACCAAAAGACTAATGACTGCAACAATTTTATTAGATGAAGATAATATAAAAAAAATTGTTGGGACTATTAACAATTTATTTTGTTTCTTATTTTTGTCATAAAAGAAAATTGCATACCCAACAGGTTTGGAGACAGGTATTCCTCCTGCAAGTCCACCTATTACAAAATATATAAAATAATATACAATATTGTGACTGCAAAGTATTAGTACTCTCAAATAGTGTTTTGTTTCTATTGTTAAATACCATTTGCGTGAACATTTTATTAGCATTTTAAACATTCACAGACAACATTATTATTATTAAGTATTACTTTAAATCTTTTACAAAACAGAAAATCTTAAACATAATAAAAGATGATAATCAAAAGTATTTTCAAGTTTTCTATGATGTTTCTTTTGTAATTTTCACAGAAAATCTGAATGTTTTTACTTATGTAACTGCTTTCTAATAAATCTGCAACACCATTGTACAAGAAATACAATTTGCAATTTGTCACCTTGTAAGAACACATCTTGACTAGAAACCGCTGGAGCAATTCCATTGGCCATAAGAGGCATGCCAACAGCAACTGTGGTCATTGTGCTTGTTACCATAGAGGCAGGGGGCATTACACCCATCATCAATGGTGGAGCTCCTTTAAAAAAAAAAAAAAAAAAAAAAAAAAACAGGATGAAAACAAAAGTTCTTTTTTAACCATGAAGTTTTAAACTATGTCAATGAAGTAATACAGATTATAATTTGGGAAAAACAAGAGATGAAATTCCATTTATGAGATGACAAGAGAAATTAAAATATTTATATCTAACTGCAGTTTCATAATGTTAAAATAAAATTCTTGTACCTATAGCTGAACCTGTCATACTGACAGCCATATTCATAGGCTGTGCACCAAATGAACCTATGACTGGGTAGGGGTCTGCTTTGAGACTAGGTGGAAGTGTTTTGGGCAGTTCATAACCTTGAAGTTTCTTCTTAATTAAATGCATGGCAATGGAAAACTCTTTCTTGTCCATTTTGCCATCACTATTCATGTCAGCAAGCTTCCTGAAAATATTTATATGAAAAGATATACAACAAAGAAGAATCGTTTATAAATTTCAAATATTCTGTCCCTTTGCCTTTTAATAATGCATGAACTTCTATATTAATAATTCTTTTTCCACCTCTCCCATAAAAAAAAACACCTGTTTTTCTTTAAAAAAATAATTCTCTTTTAAAAATCTCCTAATAAAGTAACAGCTAGAAATCCTAACTCATTAAAAAAATAATTTTAATAATATTCTAGAATTCACAATTTGTAAGAGTAAGTAGCACTGAAATTAATCTATTACTAAAAACAATGTAATACTGGTAAATATATCAGCAGACATCATTTGAAAAAAAAACCTCACCATATATGTCCCAAAACACTTGTTGGCAGACCGGATTGTAAGAAAAAATCTTTTGCCTGGTCCCCTGCAAAGTAAAGTGACAATGGGAAATCTTCAGTTACTATCATATTTTAATAATTAAGAGGGTGAAAATCTTTACTTATAGAAAATACAGCAAAAAAAATTAATTTGTATCTTAAATATATACAGGGAAATAATAAATACAGTGTATTTAAAATGGAAATTGAATGGCGTATGTTTTTTGTTTTTTAATGGGGTTTTCCCCAAGTTTTATGGAGATTTACAACCCAGAGCATGTATATTACTGTTGATCTTACTAAACATCTCTTCCTACTATTACTAGCGAAAAGAGTGAATAATGCATGTTGATAATTGGTTACCTGTGATGAATCCATTAACAGGTTTAAGCTGGAAGAACTGAGCATCATGTTTAATACGATCCTCTCCTGATATACGCCATACATCACCTAAAAAGACCAAAGGAAAATATTCAGTTTTTAAATTTGATTTTCATGTATGCATGGTTTTTGTCAGAAGGGAAACAGGTTAGAAAAGCCCATCCTGATACCTTATTCAAGAACAAAACATTTTTTTAAACTATCTTTTGTGTTTTTAATCAAGTATCTAACAAAACAAAGGAGGGCGTGATGCCTCACATGTATCAGAATAACAATGTCAAAAATTATAGTTGTTCCATAGGCATATAGCACTGATTCTGACATGACTGATTTCAACACACACAGTAAAATAAAAATGATGAACTGCTTCTCTACAAAACAGAGTAGGCAGTAACTGGCGAACCACATCTCTTGACATAGGTATGTGACAAAAATAAATAAAAATGTTGGCATCACTGGAAAGAACTGTAAAATAATATAATTTTTATGATAACTTGAAAATTAATGGAGTAATTCCGATCTTTTCATATGAAAATTCCTGTAATTTTAGCTCTTTTTTTTTCAGTCTGTATTGAAACAATACTGTAATCAAAATTATTAAATTTTCACATCTCCATTATAAAGTTCATGAAATTAAATGTCTACCTTAGCCATCGATTGTATTTATATAAAATTAATTAACATCATAAACATTTAAGATAAAATTAAACATCCAAACAAATGGCAGTATTTGATCACATGGCATAACAGGCAACAATAATGGGGTTTTTTAAATGATCCATACCTACAAATCAGATTTTTGGGGGGCTTCTTCTATTATGTTGGCCTATGACAGATTTTGATATTATTTTGCTCAAGTAAAGTTAAATATCTCACCTACAGGCCAGACCTGCTTTAGAAGATGCCAACACTCACCATTTGTGGAAAAATTCAGAACAAAACATTGGAGAAATGTGTGTACTAAGCAACTTAAAAAGGTTTTTTTAATTCTGGAAATTCTGAAAATGGACAAATTACAACAGTAATTCTGGAAGTCATGCTCACCAGCTAGATACAAGCGGTGTCATGGACATGGTAACCTTGGGTAATGGTAAAAAGATCAATATATATATATATATATATATATACACACACACACACACACACACATCTGTGTGTGTGTGTGTGCGTGTATGTATGTGTGTGTGTGTGTGTGTGTGTGTGTGTGTGTGTGTGTGTGTGTGTGTATATACCAAAATGTGAACTCTGCTTAATAATTCTCACATCTGTTGTGGCAGTCATTATTATACCAGAATTCACTTGTTAGCTAATAAAGTCTGTTTTATTTAAAAGCAATCAAAATGATCTATCATTTTAAAAGCCTTGCGGACTCATGTCAGTTATTAGCATGTGTGGAAAAATGTTATGATGAAAACATGGATTGCCAAATGTTTTGTCTTTCATGAATGCATAAGTAACAACTTCCAAACATCCTTAGTCATTTTGCTGAATTGTACATGACATTTTTTGAAGATAAACCTGAGTTATAAGTATACATTTTTTTTGTACTGGGCAGGTTGTAATAAAAACTATAATTGCATCAAATATGTTGCCTCACTGTCAAGAGATCTGGTGGGTCACTAATTACTGTCTACCGAATCTTTTTTTTCTAGGTATGTGAGTAAAAGGATCCTTCAGTTTATTTTTTATAATAATAATCCATTTTATTTCAGACCCCTGTCTTAACTGAAAAAAATAAATAAATGTGCAACCTTTATTTCAACAAAACAATAGCATTTAAATTTCAATAAATAGGGACAGGAAAGGAAAATGGTAAAAGATGTCTTAATTATCAGAATTTTTACTTAAAGATAAAGTTCCTCATATTCATTCATAACATAAATTCATTAATAAAGAGGAAAAAAGAATGAAGAAATTAACATTAATTTAAAAATATATAATTTTCTGAGCATACTTACTTGTGAGTGCCATGATGCAATTATCGTCAAAAGCAAAAAAACCTATCACAAAAAGAGATAAATCAGATATATATTTATATAGTTCACTTTTTTCATACTAAACCGAACATTTACATCAATTAATTTATGTGTTAAATAACTTATCACAATTCCTTAATTTTTATCGTTACTTTTTGTTTATGTCTTTAGTTAACAATACTAACAGTTTATTTATGAGCATTTATTTTTACGACATATTAGACGTTACATTAAAAAAAAGTAGGAAGTGTCAGAAAAAAGATGTTTTAATGTCATTCCGAACTGTATTATATCAATGAAACGTGAAACTGAAAGACCAAGGCAAGGGTAGTCTTGTATCAGTATTGGTACGTTACACTAATTAGTCTTAAATGCAAGATTTATGCCAATTTAAACTGACCAATAATAACGTTAAAATTACACGGATTAAGATACCTTCAAATTAATAAATGTTGCACTCAACAGCTACCTAGATGTCAGGTTTGGCACAATTCCACCTTCAATTGCCAAATCGGCAGCCATATTTCCGGTTAAACATAAAATATTCAGCGAGAGCTTAGTGTCGTATTTTCAGTCTCCTGAACAAATGGCACTTACAATATACCAGTATTTTGGGGTAAATATACGTTATTTTAACAATTATCGATATGAAGGATTTATGTTAATGACATAAAATGACATTCATTAAAATCTGCACACAAGACACCTTGCACAGTTCATCTTCATCTCCTATCGCAAGGCATTATGGGAACAAGTGGGCGTTTCCGCAAATGTTTACGGAAGCAGCCATATCCTGTGACATAATTTATTCTCAGAGCATCTTGGAGTGAAATGAAATAAATACCATTAGAGGCTATCCCATTTTCGAATAGGATAATTCTCAGTCCCAAAACGTTATATTTAACACTCTTGTGTTTGTTCATTAAATGTCCTGAATCAAAATTTCATATTAGTACGTCCTAAGTCGTAACGAATTATAATTTCAGTATGGTAAACTGAGTAGAAAAGTGAAAAGTTAATGCTTAATGTTGGTTAATAGTAGCGCTATCCCCATTTGATTTCATTGCTGTTTGCAGAAGTTCAGAATGTGGTGTATTAGAAGATCGCTGTGTCATGACGGACGTGTTGTCAAATTTACAACGGACAACGTAAATTTTGATTTACTTTTTCTTTTCTGACTTTTGTATTATAATGTGTGGCCTACTTCTAAATAACGCTACAATTAAAGTTAATTTTGTTTTACAGGTAAAGAAATATTAATTAAATATTATATTAAAGAATATGAATATTTGATGGTAGGATTCTGATTTTTTTTTTTTTTTTTTTAAATACTTTAGAAATTATTGGAAAGTAAATATTAAACTACATTATTATATTATTTTTAGCAAAAGATTGTTGTAGCAGTTGTTTGAGATAACTTCAATACTGTTTTCAGAAGTAAATATTTATACCGAAATATCATGTCAGTGAAATTTTTTGATGTTATCACCTTACTTCGTGAGAAGCTGTGTCTTCCCACTGAGTTATTTCCAATTGATTTACTTTAACTGGAATTAATGGTTTATAATACCAAATACTCAAAGACTAAAACTGTATTTATAAATTATTAATTTTAAGAGACTATAAAATGGTTGTCATTCTTATTATTTGACATTAATTAATGGTATGCTCATAAAATCTGTATTATTAATCAATTAGAGTGCCTTTCATATTATTATTATTATTAATTTAATTACACATCATGAAATGATCTATCTTTTAATATTGGTCCAAAAAGATTTAGCAGTCCTTGATTTTTGAAAAACTTGCCTTTATGAGACAGTTTAGAAGAAGTACTAGTATTTTAAAAATTGTATTCTCTTCAATTATTTCATTTGGTAAGGTAACTGGTATGGTTCAGAGAGTTACTTCAGCTTTGCCTTCCATTAGAAGCAACCAAAATGGATTGAATGTTGGTTAAAATCTTGCCAAAGATAGTATCTCCTCAAATGCTGAAGTTTAAAGATAATGGACTACACAGTATTTTTTAATGAACCTCAGCATTTCCATCAGCAAAATTTTTACAAGTACATATTAAATAAATTATTCATTTGATTGAACACACGTATCATAATTAATATGTGATCCAAATCCTTGGGGTATAAGACTGATGGTTTTAATCAAAGCTGACAACATCCGTTAGTATTTTCCTTACATCATATCTTAGCCATGATAAGCATGATTTCAGTGTTTCATTACGTTATTAAGCAGAATACTGAAAACACAAACTGATATAAAAACATTACCCTTCCTAAAGATTAAGACCCAGTGTCAACCTGAGTGATTTGAAACAAATTAACAAATAATGTTATAGCCTGAGAAATAAAATGTTGTTATTAATCTCTCTAATGATTTAAATGTTTGTTTTCAAACAGTGTTTTTGTGAAATAGTTAACATATTTTGTTACTATTAGTTAAAAAAAATATATATTTCTTTCTAAAAAATATGATTTAATTGTTTGTTAACCATTTCAATTAATTCATTAATATTAATTATATATAACTGTCAGACATTCAAATTCATTTAAATCCAAGAGATTGAACTTCAGTTTATTTTTATATCAGTTATTTTTGCTGTTGTTATTGCACTGGTGGTTGGGCACAGCTCAAATACAGATTCTTAATCCAGAAAATTATAACTAGTGCTGTACATGTTTCCTCTTTTTTTTTTTTTTTTTTTTCTCTTTTTTAATCAGGTTGAAATACCAAAACCAGGTGACAATGAGATTGTAGTTAAAGTAAAAGCCTGTGGCCTCTCTTATGTTCAAAATAAAGTAAGTACATATATAAATTTTTCCTTTATTAGGATCATTATAATTTAGAAGTAGTTTAGCTGAATATTTTATTTTAACATTATTTAAAAAAAAAAAAAAAAAGACACACAAAACCCCCCTAAATTGTTTTTAAAAAACACACTGGTGGATTTCAGTCAGTGAAAGTAACATTAATATATTTAGCATTTGATTTATTTTTGCTATTTTTCAGTCCTATAGAATATTACATTTTGTTTATAAATTCCAACAGTAATCTGGATATTTGATCAAAATTCTCAGGTTAGAAACTATCTTGGACAAATTAAACTGATTTATGATATACACTGCATATTATCAAGTGTTGTTGATAAATAATTTGTATATACAGGTTTTGGCTGAACTTTTCAAGAAAGAAAAAGCTGACTCTTGTATTGTTGGTGAGGATGTTTCTGGTATAGTCACTCAGGTTGGATATTGTGTCACAAGTATTCAGGAAGGTGATGCTGTTGTTGGTATGTTATAGTTTTTATTATTTCACTGAAGGAATCTTTCATACACTTTGTGATTTTTGCACATGAATATTTCTGTTGCTTTTGACATCTTATAATGAAAATTAATTTTTTTCTTTCAACCTTATTTAGATAAAGTAACCATTTTAAAAAATTATAATTGCTATATGGTTTCATAACATAAAAATATAACTTTGAAGAATTTTTTTTTTTTTTCAATTAAACCAAAAATATTAAATCCTCCACCACCCATAATTATATTAAAATCTGAAAAGTGTAATTGTAAATAAAAGCTGTTTTATACTTTGCCCCCAGTATAACTTTACTTGGTCTCTTTTACTCAGTCTTTTTCTTTTTATATCTTTATGTAACATTCAGCATTTAACTACTTTTTTACTTATTTATTTTATTATTTTATTATTTTTTTTTATTTATTATTATTATTATTTTATTGTTTGCAATAGTTACGTTGTTCTGCTGTATTTACTTTAATGGTTTATAATAACAAATACTTTAATACATGTACTTATTAATGAACATATTTATAGTGTTTTTGTTTGATAATTTTCTGGGTTTTTTTTTCTTCCCAGGTGTTCTTTCTCTTGACAGTGATTATTCAGGTTGTGGTGAATACTGCGTTTTTGGAGAATTTGATGTAGGTTAGTTACTTTCAACTAATGAATATCAAAATATTTTATATTAACAATCATTAGGTTTCTTTGATTATGATATTGCAATGGCAGTTTTTAATGATGCACTCAGTATGTCTTTAATCTACAATTATATGATATCATATGTATCATTAAGAATTTTAGATATAATGACTGAGAAAGCCTACAGCTGCCTTGGTAATTATTACTCTTTTTCAATTCCTTCGAACAAATCCTTTAGGTGCACACATTACAATCATGATAAACCTTTGAGATACAGTACACAGCTTGGTTTTATGTTATAGTTACTTCACTTCTATATGTTTAATTAATGTTTTTCACATTAACAGTACTTAAATAGTCTATGTATTTCAAGTTTTAAAAAAATCTGGATTTTGAAAAGCAGCGGAATAAAAAACATTAAATTGTACAGAAAAATGTTATGCAGATAAATTTATTTTTTAAATTTTATTATTGTTATTGTTATTATTATTATTTATTAATTCAAACATTTTAATTTATTATTATTATTGTTTTAATAATTATTATTATTATTATTATTGTGCTTTAATTAGTTTTAAAATTTATTATTTTTAATTTTTAATTTTAGTGAAAAAACCGGATCGTGTTGACTTTGTAGATGCAGCTGCGATGATTGGTGACAGTGTGCGTGCTTACACAGCTCTTCACTATCAAGCTAAAATCTGTTCAGGTGACACAATACTTATTCTTGATGGAGCAACATCATTTGGAAGTATTACTGTGCAACTAGCACAGCTGTGGGGAGCTAAGGTAACATTCAAGTTTATTAATTTAAGTTTAATTCAGACCTTAAAAATATAGAAATGTAAAGAAAAGTATAATTTTTCCTTTTAAATAACAAGGAAATACAAGTATACATTTATTTAAAGAATAAAGACATTGTATGAGTTAAAAGTTACTAATAAGTGTAAAAATTCACAGAGGCTGCAGGTACAGAATAAGTATAATAATACTGTGTTAATCCAGATTCTCCCAGATTAACTGTTTGTCTTCAGGTTATGTCTACCTTCAGCAGTCAGGCAGAAAGACAACACTTAGAATCCTTGCAGCATTCAGTTGGTAATATTACACCTTTATTATTAATATTTTTCACAATTTATGGCTTGAAATTTTTATTATACGGCTTCACTTCTTTCATAATCACCAGTGGTATACCATTATTTTGTTATCATTTCAGAACTTGAATAAATATGTTATGTTTAGAGACTGTTTGAAATCTTGATACAACTGTTATCTGTCATATGCAAAAATAATTAAATAAATAAATACTTTTTAATAAAGTTTTTATAATAACTTTTTTAAAAGCAGTCTTTGGTAACTTTTTAATTTTTTTTTAAATAAATGAAACATATTTTCTTTGATCAAATGCATCCCATTTTTGTAGTTGGGTATCACGGATGCGGTAGTATTTAGTTTTATTTATAAATCTGTTACAGCCCAGATGATTGAACTGAATAAGAAAAACAATATTTTGGTGAGCAGTGTTATGGAGGAAACTGGTGGTACAGGAGTTGACTGTGTTGTTGATAATGGAGGTAAAAATGGTGTTGATTTTGTTTTTGTACTTTTAAAATTGCCGCCTATAAATCACCTGTTATGAATCACAACAGAATAACATTACAAATAAAAAATTAAAATTTTGTTTTGTTGTTGTTGTTGATGAATCAGTGTATTGTACTTTGACAGTTCGGATGTTTACTAATGAAGAAGATATTGCTCTACAAGATGAACCATCCATCTATCCTCAGCCACACAAGAATGATGTAATTTCATGTTTAGGATTTGGTGGAAAATGGGTTACATCACAACCAAATCTTCAGGTAATAAACATTTATCAGTCTTACATATTTAATTTATATGTTTTGTTATATACATACAGAGTCATGCAAGAGAGAAATGCTGTTAGAAGACTGTATTATTTATCAAATAATTGTTAATAATAAAGAGGACAAGAACAGCAAACAAATACTTTCATGACCACCTAATTTTGACAGTGTGTAAGTAAAACAACTTATTCATAATAAATTTTATTAGAACAGTTTGAATAGCTATAAAAAATAATTTGTAATAGCCAGTTCATCTATGTATACTGATGAAGAATCCTAAATGACTATCGACACAGCTGCTCAAAGCAATGTTAATAAAATACATTGTTAATAAAATCTCTTTTGTTTTTTACTGTTTTATTAATTAAATAAACCAATGTATTTGTTTATATTAAACAGTAACATATTTAATATTGTTTAATATGACTAAACCAGCCCAGACAGTTTGGAATGAATAATCCTGTAATAATCAGTATCTGTTTTTCACACATTAATACAAATTAATGATTCATGAAATTAATTCTAATGACAAAAGTTAACTCAAATCTAAAATAACCTTTTTTTTACAAAAATGTTCAGTTATTTATATTTTGTAATTCCATTTTATAATTTGCTAAAAGCATCTGAAAAAATAAACTGCAATAAATTTCATTTATGACGGTTCCTTTAAAACTGTTTATTGCCATGTAGAGTTCAGTTTATCATATGGTATATGCATAAAAATATATTTTATTATAACTTTGATTCCTGAAATGCTTTGATATTCTAAAGAAAATGTTTACTGTAAGAATAAAAGACATTGAGACATCATTAGGGCTTAAACGGCTTGAGTGGTATTGTCAGACACTGTAGTATCCCAGACAAACTGAAATAAGTACAATGTAATTATAGATAATTTGATGTGTTTTTAGCTCGACCCTCCAGATGCTCAGCAGCTGTTTCTAAGAGGAGCAAGTGTCAGTTTTCTTTTTCATCAAGCCTGGGTGTTGATGTCTGCCCAGCAGGGACGATACCAGCGTATCCTTTTTAATCATTTTGTTGAAGAGGTGGGAGAATGGGTGGTGATACAAATAAAAATACTAGTCTGTGTGTCAATTGACATTTGAATGGAAAAATTTGGATGGTTGGATAGGTGGACAGAAGGTTGGCTTGTTGGATAGTTGGGTGGATAAATGAATTTATGGATGGATGCAAAAACATATACGTAACAAAATCAATTCCAGTATATTTTTTATTATATTGATATGAAAATGGACACCTTGATGAACAAAAACAGTATGTGAGGTCTAGTTATTGCAAAAATTTTATTAATCCTTTTTAATTTAGGAAGATGGTTGGAAATCTATTTAGTGTTGTGTCATATGATGTAGTGTGTATATGCATGTGTTATACAATTTCATGTGCTTTCTCAAATTTAAAAGGGATTGCACTTGTTAATGGATGCCATTAATATAAAACTGATAAAAGAACATGTTACTTTTATTTATTTAAGCAAATTTTCTTAACAAATTTGAGATATTTTACACGATTCCATGGAAAAATTAGAGAAAGGTTTAATAAAGTGAGTTTTATTAATAACATTTTTTTAATATTCTTTCAAACACACACATATATTTTTAATTAAGTATAAACATAACCTTATAAAAATATAATAGTGTAATTTTGTTTTTGATTAGCACAGACTGTAAATAACATTATTATTATATTTTTGTTGTTTTATTACACCTTACTACAATTATTATTATATTATTATTATTATATTTATTATTTTCAGATGCAAAATAGCAAAGACAGTTACATCTGATGAAGTTTTGGAAACCTTGCAAAGTTTAGAAAACATTAGACTTGGAAAAGTTGTTTTAAAAATGTAATAAATTTGTGGATGGACAAAAAAAAAGATATTACAAATAAATAAAGTTTATTATTACATGTACTGTTAATGTACTGTTAATTTATAATTATTCATATTAATTTGTTATATTTTGGTACAGTAATTTATATAACAGAGATAGGTTAGCTTTTAATATTCACAATATTAATAGATAATCATGGCATGTTCACAAACGATTTTGATTTAGTTTTTTAACAGTAATTAAATGTCCTTCAATGCAGCAGAACACGCTCAATGTGTCATTTCTTTCAAAATTCTCTCTCTCTCTCTCTCTCTCTCTCATACCATTAAAGTATTTTGTTGAAAACATGAGAACAAAAAATAATAACGTATAATCTGGTAAATATAATGAGCTGTTTTGTTGATATAAAATAATGTTGCATTTATTTATGTTTGTTTGTTTGTTTATTATTATTATTATAAAACCAACTTTTTATCATAAGGATGGATGTTAAATGATATAAATTTTAACATTATTTTTTTTGTATCGCTTGAATGACTAACTGGATTAAAACAAACCAAATACAAAAGATGGATTAGCTAACATCTGTCATCAGAAGTAATACTCATTATTACACATTACGTAATACGTGTTGAATGACATACGGTGATAATACGATATCTCTGCGTGTCCGAAATTATACGTGTTCATTTCTGTTAAGACTGTTAATTAATATTTTATCATATTTATTATAGGATATGAAATACTGATGTTTATGCACGATTTTGTAATATCGTTGGATTAAATAGCTTCAGTTTTTGTGTTAATTTTTGACAAAACCGAAATCTGAAAAAATACTAGTAATATATTAATAATGCGACGGACAGTCATAAAATAAATATGTCGTCAGTTTTCCTTTTTCACTAACATGACATTATAGTAATGTTAATAAACTTCTTTTTCAGTAACTTGCGTTATCAAGTAAAATATGTATATAAAGGAATTAATGCCAATGTGTTTGATATACGTTTTCAAGTATGCAGAGTAAACAAATAGATATAAATTCACAACCGGAAAAAAAACCAAAAAAAAAAACCACATATATAACGATTCAAAAACATTACTTTATGTTATGTTTAAATTTTTTATTTTCTCGCTATTGGTATTCGGTGTCATTAACATTTTGTTAACATCCACGTTACAACACTATAATTTACAGACATACGCACATCGAAGATTATTGTTGTTTGCTTGATCTGATGGATTTTTTCGGACGAAAGCCATACTTGTACTTAGTTACTCGGCAAAGCGACACCCAAAGAACCTTTCTATACTGTATGTCCAGATAAATACAGAGATGATTATTAATTATTATCGACCACCTTTGTACTAGTCGTGTTTATTTCATTCAAATTAATGGATTTAATTATGCTAAAAGGGTAAACTATACCTTCATGCTATTGCGTTTATGCTTTCTGGTGATTTTTATATCTTTATTCCTTTATTTCCAAGAAGGTTCAAGGTTCTTCTTTTGTGTTTATACGTTCATAAATGAAGTTTGCTTCTTGTCCATTTCGATTTGAGAGAAAAATCCCCACTAAGTCATAAACATTTCCAGATTCATTTATTTTATAGTAATACCTGTTAATCATCTTGTTTATATATATATAATTAACTAATTGTTACATTTAGCTTTAAAACATTTATTTTACTTTATTTTTTTTACCTAATTTCTCCAAAGGCACACATACATTAAAAACCTCCACAATTATTATTATTATTATTATTATTATTATTCTGTTTGTATTATCTACAGCTCAAATAATCTAAATTAAAATAAAAAACAAAGTGAATATTGTTCGAAACAAACCACTGCTATAGTGACTTGACAGCTCAGTAGTGACGAGATGACCTGTTGTCGGAAGTTATCCTCCGCATCGTGTGCTTTGAATACGGCTACCTTATTTTAGGCTTAACATACAAGATAACTATAGCAATATTATACTGAATCCCTGACAGTCGCAATTAACCGTTCGTTTTCATTTTATTTATTACCCCAAAGACTAAACTTTGACCAAATCAAGTTGGCATATAATGTTGTAACCAGCATATAGATCATCAGATGTCCATATTGATAATAATTTTTATCTTTAAAAAGAAATAACATTTGTTTATTTATAATTTAATATTAATAAAGTAAATTATATGTGTTTCATTGTTTTTTAAGCATTAATAAAAGTATAGAGCATCTGTATACCAATATAATAAATGTTATATTATATAAACTTTCGTTAGAACAATGTTTTGCTGTAAAAGGCTGCTCTTCATAACTAGCTATAATTTTTCTGATTTATATGGACAATAAAATTAAACCAGTAAATATGATTCTTTTAGACTAAAATAGAGACATACAGGCATATAGATGTGAAGACAGACAGAAAGATAAATACATCTAATCTAACCAGGGTGTGGAAACCAAACAACTAATTAACAAAGTTTTCTAAATGGATCCTTTCGGCGCACTGCTTTGATAGATTACAGGCGCATGCGTGTTCAGTTTCCGTGGGCAGACGATAAAGTGGGTGCAGTATCGATTTTGAGATCAGCTTGTGTCAGAGAAATCGTCAACAGACGCCGTCTGATATTCCAGGAACCAACGTCTAGCCATACGGTTTACCATTCTGGACCAGAGTCGTCATTTTACCATACAGAAGGTTAGTATGTGATTTAACTGTTGCAAAACTACGTTGATGCTTAAAACATTATCTTTAATTCTCAATCTTGAAAGAAAATAATAACTGAAAGGGGAAAACACAAACACCACAACGCCTTTCGAATACTTAACCCATGGATTTGTAATAACCTTGTTCGTTCTTCATTAATTTATCTAATTCCGATAGGTATTGAAAAACTGAAATGAAAGAAATGCCGTTTTGTCACGTTCTGTGTTTTGTCGATATTAGTAGAGAAGAAAGACATCAAGAAAACGAAACGTAAATTATTAATGTATTAATCCGGCATGATCACATATTTTGTGTGAATCGGTGAAAAAAAAAAAAAAAAAAAAAAAAAAAGTAACAATAATAAAATAAATAAATACATTTTTTATTATTATTATTCTGATAAATGTATATTTTGACTAAATTTTAAAAAATAAATCAATAAAAATTTCACATTATTGAATAAAAAATTAAACTTGGTTCGAAGCCTCTAAAAATAATGCGCACGCACATTTGCATAAAAAAAATATATATATTAGAATGCGGGTGATGACAGAAAAAGTGGTTTTGTCTTTGCTGACACTGCATCGAGTTTTGTTGCTGTGGTAACGAAACACATTCCTTTTTTATGTTATTAAATTGATTAATTTCTTAAGAATATGTCACTGAACTGTAATTTACAGAGATTGTGTGACTGAATCTAATCCAAAAAATAAATTAAATTGATACTGCTAATACCATAAGACAGAGTAAAGCCTTTGATAGAGTGAAATCATCTGAAGTAATTTAATAAATCATTTATAAAATTACAAAATAAAAATTGGTGTATAAAACTGTTTTCATTTGGCGTTCATTATTCGCTTTTTATTGTTTTAAGGGAGGAAAATCCACATTAGCGGACATATTAACAAAAGACTTGACGCCGTACACTTTTTTTTCTTTTTTTTTTTTCACCTTAATAAACCTTCCAAGAATCCTGTTAAAACTAAAACTAAGAAGGATATACGGAATTTAAAAAAAAGTCCACTTGCGTTTCTACGTATGATAATCATAGCTATTTATATTTAATATGATCTGCGCGCTGTCCTGGCCATGGTATTCCTTTATAAACAAAGACATGTATAATTAGTAAAAATAATATATAAATAAATAAAATTAATTGCGAAGAAGGATAAAGAAAAGAAATATTTTCTAACACATCTGAAGAAAAGAAATAACTGAATAATTAAAGAAGGCTGTTCTCGAAACTTGATTTCAAAAGAGTAATGATAAGCAACGTATAAATGTAAAAAAAGGAAAAAAAAAAAGAAAGAAAGCAAGAAAATAAAAAGGTCCACCAAGAGAAACATTTTTAAATCAAAACGTTCTGAAACACAGATTTCCAGATTTCCGAAATATATTTTGAAAGTTCAGTTGCTGAGCATTTGTTCTCGTGATTAAATAAAATAATAGCATAAAAGATTTCTGAAAATCCGAAACACCCGATCGAAGTTTCGTTGTAATAAAATATTTTTTCCTTGTATGTTAAAAAAGTGATTTTCTTTGAAACAGATAATATACAATACTACTGGTTTAAATTCAGTTTTAAATAGCTTGTTATCTGAGTTCGGAAAATTGCCTCTCAGCGTTTCTGTTCGAATGATTTTGTTCAAATTTTGTTACTGAAGAAAATTATTTTTATTTATCAGTTGTGTGTGTGTGGGGGGGTTGTTGTTTTGTGTGTGTGTGTGGGGGGGGTTTTTTTTTGTCAAAAGAATTTTTATGTTATCTTTCTTAGAAATGTAACTTTATATATTATTTAAATTAATATAACATTCAGATTATGGTGCACACGTTAATATTGCAGTTTTGGGGGAGTTATTTGTTTTTATTGCTTGTTACAGCTTCAAACATTAATGTGGGGAAAGCTGTATCTCTCTTCTAGAACGATCTCCTTATATTTGAAACTGGATGATGGAAAACAATAATAATTGGACTGAAAAATTCAAAAGTCTTTGACCCGCGGAGATAATCACATTATTTTTTTGGTTTGATGAATGGTGGATGGTCTGTGATGTTTACATTAAAATATCAAACGATAATTAAAGAATTTAAAATCTGTATTAATATCACGAATATTGCATTGTCTTTATTATCCACTGTCAAATTATTTAAATTATAACGATAATACATTCCACATCATTGCTTAATTCTTCTAAAGGTCACCATCTTGCCTGAAGAAATAAAATTTGCCTTCATTTAATTTATATTACTATAAAAATCGAGTGGAAAATCGTTTGTTTAAATTCTGCTACATGACTGCTTACTTGAGATGCTAGAAATTTTATTATAATTTAGCCTAAATATTAAAACAATCTTTTTTTGTTCTCTCTCTCTCTCTCTCTCTCTCTCTCTCTCTCTCTCCCTCTCTCTATTAATTTCTTCCAATTAGTGGACATGAAGAATTAAACCGCGTCAGTGGAGCTGCAGAACTCTAAATAGAATAATTTAGAATATTCAGTCGGGAAAGTCATCTGTCTTGACTTGTACTTTTCCATATAATCTGTATTTTTTTCTCAGTTAAGATTTTTTATCCTACTTGTAGATTTATTTCTAAAACAAGTAGTTCAAATACAGAATTCTGTTTCCCCATATTTTGTTTTCTTTTGTTAGAAGGATTCCACTGTCATTTAAAATTTTGTACATTAAACGAGTCTTAGAAATAAAGGTGATTTCTACTTGAGCTCTCTACTTTTTACAAAATATTTGTTTGCTGTCTTTCTCACAAATGAACCTTTGGATGCTATTTAAGTTGATGATAGTATTCAGTTTAACACGCACACAGAAAATGTTTAGTTTTTTATGACTTACTTTGTATTAGATGTTTGTCAGAAACTGTGAAACGCGCTAAATCAATGTACGTTTTTAATTGTATTCGAGCCCACGAACCTGTGATATTTGATAATGGATAATGATGTCAGCTTCCAAACGACTATAAAATATAGATGTTTGAGAACATAATTATTCTGATTAATAATCATTAAATTACAATTTAATTTTGTTTGTTTGCTTTTTGTTCTTTGATTGCTATTTTTTGTTTTTGATGATTATTACGGCCTGCATAAGATAAATTATTTAAATAATAATAATAATAATAATTATAAATATCGTCATTCTCAGTTTTTATTTCTTGTCTACAGATTTTATTTTTATTGATCAGTTAAGTTGTTGTTTTTGTTGGATTTTATTTTTGGGGGGTTTGGGAGGGGGGGTAAGTTGCTGTTGTTTTTGTATTTTCCTTATTTAGCTTGATGGCTGTCTGATGAACAAACAACGATAATAAACTAAAGAGTCTCTTTTTATGGTCATAAAGTGTTTACATCACGTTATGCTGTAATTTAACCATACGGAAACGTTAATGGACTGGCTGCTGTAAACTATAATAGAAGGCAATGTGACATAAAATGACTTAGTTTATTTTTGTAAATACAAAATTTGAGAACCCTTTTACGTTTATTTAATGTCTGCAGATGACAAGATGCATTGTGCTTATTATTTCTTATGTAAATTCTACTGAAAAAAATAATTTACAGTACTCATTTTTTCTTCTTTTTTTCAAATTTAATAATAATGAAGATAACGAATTTATAATAATAATGTAAATAGTAATTATAGAATTATAGATATATCTCAAGTGTTATAAAATTAAGTGGTATAAAATTACTCCCATAAAACCACCCGCATATTTTAGATTCAATTAAAAAATGCACAGTAATGTATGTTTAAATTAGTTTTATGTACCTGTTTATTGGTATTATATAGATTTCACATTATAAAATATTAATTTAAATTATAGATGATATCTACTAATTTGTATTTATAAATTTAGTTTATTTAATTTAGTTTAGTTATTGATTTATGTTCCGTGCCTTTGATGAACAATCCCCCAGAACATATTTTTTCGAATGTAAATTCCGTAGTATCCGCTCTTCAAGTGGGGTTGTGTATCATCACTCGACAGGTGACTGACTCACTGTTTCTGCATTCAAGGACTTGAGTCTTGGTGAACGGCGATAAATAATTATGGGTTGTCTGTACTGCCAAATTTGGATGGATGGTTCAAATATTCCAAAAGAAATTAAAAATGTTTACTTACGAAA
The DNA here is from genome assembly GCA_012295275.1 of Chrysomallon squamiferum. Lineage (NCBI taxonomy): Eukaryota > Metazoa > Mollusca > Gastropoda > Neomphalida > Peltospiridae > Chrysomallon > Chrysomallon squamiferum. Next base: position 21,965,308 of record CM022665.1, on the reverse strand, counting down.
GGTACAGAGAATCCGTACCCGTGCTTCTTAAAATTGACGTGGCTTCTTTACATTTATTTTTGTCGGCATAAGGTTAATACAAATTTTATACTGACTTGAAAAAAGCCCCGAAATATTAACGTTTATGTTCACAATTCCGTTAAACTAATTAGCGTGTGACATAACGCTACACAAATAGTTAAAATAGTATGTTTTTATAACCGTGAACAGTATACTTCGGCTTAATAATAATAATGATGATGATGATGAAGCTGCAAGTTTATGAAAAATAGATTGTCCGCGGTTGTTGTTTTTTGTTTTATTTTTTTCTAGTAATATAATTTAACAAGAGTAAATCAGATAATACTAATTAAATTAGTGCATGATGTAAAGCTGCACAAACATTCTAAAGATTTTCCATATTTATCTTCCTTAACCGTGGGTCCGATCTTTTTCTTGTTTCTAAAAAACAAAACAAAAAAAGAAGAAGAAAAAGAAGTACTGTGTTAACATAATAATAATAATAATAATAATTTTTGAAATAAGTAAATAAATCATTCAGAAGCAGCTGCATGCATATCGTTTTCTTAGTATAAACAAATTTTAATTTATTTATTAAAATTAGTTAAATCTGCATTATGATATGTAAAATCCAAAAATATTCGCGAGTTATACACGCGTAACCGTTTACCTGATTTATTCCTGTAAATAATTAATAGCAAATAATAATAAGAAGAAGAAAATGAAAATAAATAAATAAATAAATAATATAAAATATTATGTCCATAGGAACTATTTATTATTATTATTATTATTATTATTATTATATACGTGTATATAATTTTATAACTTACACCATCTGTAGTATATGATATCCTACAGTCCTAATCAGTGAATGAAATGTTTACCGGCTTAATTAGTAATTGTTAATTAATTAGCCATTATTAAAATATACGGGTAAAGAAATCCATTAAACCATAATTTTAACGCCGATACAAAATATATATGTGTGCGTATAGGTAGTGCCTTTATTTAGTTTTTCTTTATTCTGGCATCATACAACATTCTGAAACAGTTGCCATATTTCATTTGATTGTTTTTGCAGAAGACATTCTGTTTACATTTACATTAGCGATACTGTGGACAAGTTCAGGTTTTTAAACTATTTGATAACAAAAAAAATTAATTAAAAAAATACATTCTTGTTACAAAGCAACACACTTCGTGTTAAACACACGATACTAAACTTATTTTTGATGACAAAATAGTTTGTGTTCTTGTAACAAAACAGTTTTGTTAAGACATCGAATATTTTTTTCTTTTCTCTTTTCGCAGTTGTTAATGTGAAGTATTGACTGTTGAAACATAATGCATTAGTCTTGTAGCCAAAATAATCAATTAATGAAATGCTAAAGACGTGGGCTTTTCATGAAAAATGCATGTGCTGACATTAAGATATTTTATTAGTCACAAAGAGAAAATAACTCGCTCAAAATAATAATAATAAAAAAGTAAATAAATATGAAACAAAAGAGTGACCATAAAATGTTTATTATTATTGTAAAAATGTTCGGTTTCGACGTGTTAGATAATTTTGTTTCTATTTGGAATCTTTAAGCCAAACAAATGTTCTATTTTACCTCTCTTCTCCTTTTTTCTGTTTACGTTATTGCAATGAATCCATAAAGAGTTAATATAGTTAGAGAACAATATTTTTTTTTTTTGTTAATTCCTGAAATCCTTGAAATATTGATTAGCTATTATAAAGAGATTAACACTTGTAAAATAAATATTTTAAAAGGCTCTGTCTATAAAATTGTTTCTGGATTAGGTCTTGATGGCTTTGTTATTAGCAAATGTCCTTTCAAGGTGATAGACAAAACTAGGTAAAAAACAAAAACTCCATTAAAAAGTAAGAACGAGGAATTCCCGTGAGTTGCATTTTCTTCTGACAAATAGATGTGCCACAATTCATGCCTTCTAACATTTAAAACTTGGGTAATGTATTCTTTTAAAAATATAAGTACATTCAGGGTATATTCAGAAGAAGAAAAAAGAAGAAGAAATGACTAAGATAATGGTTTATTAAAAATTTAAATAATCTTTATTTTTTTCTGGCTCATTAAAAAAAAAAAAAAAATGGTTTCTGAGTATTGTTTTAAAAATTATTCAAATCAGCATGATTTAAACCTTGAAGTCCAACTGCAGAGCTAAATCCTTGCAAAATCTCGTCTGGTGGTTGGGATTTCCTCTTGGCATTATCTTCTTGATACTTAACCATATGTTTGACACTGTATAACATTTACAATGGCATATGATATTTATAATAACTGAAGCCCCATTCTAGTGTTATTACATGTAGATCAGTCTCTATAAACCAGATATATGCAATTCGTCAGAAAAGTATGACACCCAAACAGTTCAATCAATATAATATTATATTAGTCGGTCATAGATTCGCCGAAAAAAGTGCAGTCAATATTATATAGATTTGTATCACAGAGTGCAGTCAGTATTTCGTGTATCAAATATTTCGAATTTTCAGACTATTATTTATCTGAATAGCCCTGAGCGGAAATAATAATCTCTGTCGACGAGATGTAATTATTTTTTTCTCTGTAACTCGCCCTGGCTCGCTTCCAGCACATTGGTCTCCGGTCGGAGTGTTTTTGTCTTCTTGGTTTCCTTTTTTGTTATGCCTGGTGTTTTAATAAGTGTGAATCACAAACAGTAATATTCATTATTTTGGTCAAAGACGAAATATTACCACATGAACAGAATTTCTTTTCTGATTTTACACATGAAGTAATTGAGATACGTCGCCTGCGTAATGGTTTATATAATCAGAAAAAAAGAAAATGTACAAATATTTCGATTCATGTTGAGATTCACCTTCTTCGATTTCAGTAGCTGCAGTTAGAAAATCTTGCTGAGCAAAAAAAAAAATCAAAATGCTTGAAAACAAAAATGTCGATGTGTTTCTTGTTACTAAAGAATTTTGCACATCGATGGTACTTGCAGCTATATTTCAAGATGAGAAATTGGCAGGAGGTAAAAATTGAAAAACGCCTCAAAAATTCTAAATGTGATCTTACAGACGAACAAGTTTTAATGAAGCTAATAGACAGCAAAATAACTGTGGCATTGAAAATCAATAACATCACATTTGTCATACACCTTGCGGTAATTTGTCACATATAAAAATGTCAGCACGATCTAACAGAATGAAATTATTAGAATTTAGCTTAGTATTCCTACATCAATAAATATTTAAGCAATCTCATGGTCTTAATGAAGTTTAATCGAGGATAGAAGAGAGTGCTGTACTTTAAGTTACTCTCAACTGATAAGCTTTCAGTGCATCGCCATAAATATTCACTTTAGACATTCAGAAAAGATTATTTTTAATAATTAATAATGATTTCAGTAATATTTATATATTCACCAAACAAACGGAGACAAATTTGCTAGAGTTTTAAATTTGACATACATGTTTCGATCAGTATGTTTCAACAGTAATAAAGTTGTGAAAATAAAATTATATATATAGATATACTATTTCTCAGAGGAATTTTGCTACAATAATTCTGACACTTAGTATGTGTAAACTATGGTTATTCTCAAACGAGAAATCTTCTCTATTAAGTTAGCGCCATATCTTTCACATATTCTGAGAGCGCACGCGAGAGAGAGAGAGAGAGAGAGAGAGAGAGAGAGAGAGAGAGAGAGAGAGAGAGAGAGAGAGTAACAAAATAAATCTCAGAATGTTAAAAACTAACGAGTTAAAGCATATAAAATACACCTTCTAATAAAACATTAGTTTCACTGCAGATTTTATACGCGTGTTTTATTATAGTTTGGTTAAATTAGTTTATTGTCCTATTAATGTTACGTCCATGTATTGACAACATTTCGATAACATTTTGAATAGTATTATTCGGGCTAATCTTCTGACTTAATGATGCATAATAACGATCGTTTTAACTCACACGACTGCAAAAATGCATGAATAATTTCCTATATCTCTGCATCGGAAACAGAATACATGTACTGCATAATTACAAATATTTTTAAAAAATACGCTGTTTGTTTAATAATAGAATGTCAGGTATAATTTTTAACAATGCATTTATTAGTTCATATCTATGTCAGTTCAGTCTAGTGTTATAAAGATGTTAATACGGTACTAAAAATAAGAAAAATTCATTCTTTCGTAAAAACCTTAGTAATAATGTTTAGTCAGATTAAATTTAATAACAACAATTATCTTTCATAAAGTACGTTTTTGAAATTGTTATTTTATTGCTATATTTTCTCATCAACAAAGAATGATTATCAGTAAATAAATGAAACAATAATTTGAAATATAGGAATGTTTATCAATACGAACATTACAAATAAATATTAAACATACCTCGGCTAATTCCAAAAAAAACTTATGTGGAAGGGACGTAGAAAATAATAATTATATATCTTCAGGATCCATAAAACAAGGTCAGTTTTCTATTTTAGCTGCTGGTTTAATTACTTCGTAGAGAGAATTCAGTGGATTTTTTTCTTTTGTCAAAAAATTATTATTAAAATGCTGATTTATGTTTGAAATATACTAGAGTAACTGAAGTATAAATTTTAAATAAATGCATTTCGATCAATTTACATTTTAAGAAACTTCTTTATTCAAACTGCTGCTTCTAATTTTCTGAGAAAGGATATTTCATATCAGTACCATATGTAAAACCAAAAAGAGGACGTGGGCACTGAATAATTATAAATAAATACCGAAATTGATTTTTGTTTTTCCCTCGAGATACAAATTAATCCATTTCGCCTGTCAGTGAGTATAAAAAGTTACAAACAGATTTGATATTATTATTATTATTATTATTACTACTACTGTTGCTGCTGCTACTACTACTACTATTATTATTACTACTACTGCTACTATTATTATTATTACTACTAGTACTACTACTACTACTTTTAAACTATAGAATCTAAAATGTTCAGCAAGAAAACAAAACAACCTTTAAAAAAAAAAATTATATTTTTATTTTTATTTTTTATTTTTATTAACTATTTGTTATTATTATTATTATAAAAAAAAAAAAAAATTGTATTTTTTTATTAACCGCCTACATATAAAAACGACGTAGCAGAATTATTGAAAAACATACTGTATGCATTTTCATTTAATTGGTGTTGTTGTTTTTTCATTCTACTTGGATAACGTTGGGCTTACTGGATAATAACTGGAATTTGACGTCTGCTGTAATTGGCGGCTGAATGCGAAGAAAGCCAAGAAACCAGCTATTGTAGCTTTCTTTCTTCATCTGCCCTCTATCGATCTACTGCATTTCTGCTATCCCTTTTTGCTCTTCCGCGTCGAATTTGATCTATGTAAGCTGCGGTGTTAACGATTTGGTAACAATCTCAGATTTATTACTGGTGTGATCATACGTAACAGATGGTCGTATTATGAAACAGTACAAAAATCGTTATTGAGAAAGAAACAAAAAAGATTCGTAGACAATTAAAGTATTAACATAACAGTTTTAATAATATCATCATGTTTTATTAAAAGTAAAAGCAGCAGTCGCCGCATTATTTTGCTTTAGGGTTATATTTAGCTTTAGCGCCTCAGAATGTTACAACATTTCAAAGTTTACCAAAATAATTAATTGTTATGAACTGAAAAAACCCATCTGTTATAAACTAACCATCTAATACGGTCAATACCACATCTGAATATTGTCTTTTAATAACAGTTCTATCCAATAAAACCCAAATGCGTGACAAAAGAACGATCAGTGTTAAGTGACTGAGCGTATGAAGTTAATGCAATTTGCTGCGTCCACCTGCAGCGAAATCAAGTGAGGTCTGATTCATTTCGGATACATTTAAGCAAGCTAAAGAGCTTCCTTAGCCAGAAGGCATTCACGTCTCTGTATGCAACCTGTTTGACAAATAGTTTGTTAATTACGTGTATTTTTTTCGCGTTGAACAGAATTCCTGCAGTATTTACATAATGAAAAACAAATCAGGGACGTTAAGTTTCTCTCAAAAATTTTATAACTGCAACTTCCTAGCATGTGATATTAGAAAAGAAATATCGCCGATCTTTTCGCTGAATTGAGATCAAGGGATCAATAATCAATAAAACAATTGTTAAAACTGAATTTTGAATAAATGAATGAACGAACAAACGAATAAATATTCAAAGACACCTCATTAGAAAAATGTATCAGCTCTTAGAAATATAAAAAGATTAACAAATTTTTATCACATTTTGCTTATGTCATATCCCTAATAGTCAAAATCTTTATCGATTGTAGACGCTTACTGAGTAACCATCATAATTATTAAACCATTTTTTTCATACTGAATTTTATTTTACAGTCTAGCTAGAATTATTACATCACGTATATTTTATGCAGTTTAATAATTCCTATTTTGAGATAATAAAATGAGTTCTAGTTACTGGATATATATACTCTGGGTTTTTTCCACTTTAAAAGTAATATCGTTGGTTGTTTCAAATCAAACTGAAAGGAGAGAGGGAGAGATGGATTACTGATATGTAAAAATTTAAATTTAAAAAAATTAAAAAAGAAACAAAAAAAAAACCACAAGAATAAGCAGCTATGCGTGTAAAAAATAAATGTACCAATAACACTACCCCCCTTTAACCTCTGCATTTTGGTCACGTTTTCTCCTCTTGTTTTTTTTTTTTTATTTTTTTTTTTTTTTTTTTTTTTTAATATATATATTACTAATTTGTATTGGTTGTATCGAACCGAAACTCACAAAGACACTACTGACTAAAGCTGAGGTGTGGATCTCCTAATATATTTTTTTACAATCTTTTTCTGCTGTCAATACGTTTCTATCCACCTTCTGCCCACAGCAGTTCTACTTCGTGACGTACTTGACATGATCATTCGCAATGTCGCACAACCTCACGCTGGTCAGTTGTATATTATTTCAAAAACACATTTTTCCAATTACTTCACCAACGTATGATGAAACAAATAGTTATTTTGTTCATTTGGTCTGTTGAAAATAACAAACCTTCGCAATATAATTAAACTTCAGTTCATCTAAAGGAAATATATTATAAGAATAATGTTTGAATTAGAAATCTAAGCATTCTAGTGGTTTCCTTTTTTGACTCTTTATATATATTCAAAGTATACTTAATTACATTAAAAATAATAATAATAATAATAATAATAATAATAATATAAGTAAAAAAGGTTTAATATGAATGAAGGAAGAAAGAAGACTATTATGACTAGTAGTTTCCTTTTTCATCTTTTAATCAGTTTCCAAAGACGAAATTTAAAACTAGTTATTAGCAAGATCTAAAGTTTTTCTTTGTTACAACATTGAAAGTATCATGCATGTAACTGATCAGTGTACTTTTTTCTAAGATATTCTGCTGTTCGTTATATCACCAGAGGTAACTTGACTTCGTATTGGCTATAATTATGATGTGTAGTGTTTTTGGGACTATACAGAACAAATGGAAATTTATATTTTATATGCATTAGGTAGTTAGGTTCGACGAGTTTTAAAATGTTTGTCTCCGGACGTTGTTAATTAGTCACGTTCGTTTCGGTTTCAAAGATTAGAGAGAAAATTCAGTGCTGGTAAAAGATTCTGGCAAGAAAAAATTCACACCGGCTCAGACAACAATGACTAACTTCTATCGACCGATTCTGAGATCGGGTAAGCTTAAACTTGCTTGTCTGATAATGTTGTTTTGAAGCATGTCAGTCGTAAGCACACAATGGAGTCTGACTTGTCTGTCCATGTGAGTATTAGGTTACATTATTAGAAGACTGTTAAGAGAAGAGTCCACACATTTCTGAACTGACTCATCGGAAACTCCAAAACATAAGAATTGCTTTTTCATATAACTGGACCCTACGTTCATGCTACGTCCTAATCCCCGCGGTATAACCTTGTATAAATACATAAATTAAAGAAGCAACAAATAAGATAAAAATAAAAGGAACACCCCCAAAAAAAATTATCCCAGAAAAAAAAAAAAAAAAAAAAAAAACCAAACAATATAAAACAACTGCAACATCGATCTGATAAAAAATAAATTCTATTAACAGAAAATGCCACGTCAGTCTATATATTGGTTTTATTTAATGACTTGTTTCTGTGGGACATAGCTTCATTACCTTTACATAATCGTATTAAACTCTTCCACGTAAAATCCATTTCATGTTAATCAGAAGTTAATGAAAGCATTAGCAGGATCTGCTTCGATATTTGTTTGTCTAGCATAAAAGTGTTTTTATCAATGACAAGTGACTAGGTGATGACTTTGATTTTTATTTCCTATGACGTGAGTGCACAGCGGGAACAGTATATATTGGTTTGCCCTGGTGTGTTTCGTGTGAAGCAGAATTTCTCTTCAAACTGCGAAAACCAATATTAAGCTTTAAAATCAAATTTCTTCAACTAAACTGTGTTGTGACCTCGACTATTTACCATTTAAAGAAAAGACAAAATATTTTAATTTCCTAGCACTTTTTTCCGTTTTATTTTTTTTTTTCATTATCTTATTATTATTATTATTATTAATTTTAAAACACTTTTTTTTTTCTTTTTTTTCTTTTTTAAATTTCGTGTGCGTTTATTCTTATGTGTTTATGATTGTATAGTTGTGTTTGAGTATGATCGCGTGTTTGCACGTGAAGTTCTGCTTTCAGGTATATCTTACCTTTTAAGACAAAAAAAAAATAATAATAATAATAATAAATCCACTTAGGTGACAAAGCTTTATTATTTTGTTCTGCCTCTTAAAAGACATAATCATTAATATACTTACAAAATCGATATTAATTAACAATTAAAACATCTAGATTAGTACTGAAGGGTGCTTTTGACACGTTTGTCATAAAGTTTACTTCAACATGCCATCCACTGATTAATTTTTTCTGTAACAATTCAGTATTACTTTTGTACAAATCGTTACAGTAAATATCACAAAAGAAAGAAACTATACATATATGCACGCACACATACACAGAAAAAAAATCCTTACGTACAGGCTTACCTACGAACATATACACAAATACACTTACACACGCACACATTTACCTGAAAAGATGAATGTGTACTTCTGTTTGTTTTTTTGAAATACGTTAGTTCAACTAAAGGTTGGACTATACAAAAATAACATTACAGCGTAATTGGAAATCAGTTTTCAATCAAATTAAAACTGCAATTTGTGGCTTTTAAATTATTTTTACTAATTTCTGAGAATTTAATATATATTTTGCTTTTTTTCGTTTTATTTTTTAATTTAATTTTTGTTTCTTTTTAACTCATAATTTGATGAAAGAAACTGCCGTACAAGATAATGTTTTTGGTTTTTACCGTATATATTTTTAATATTATAGTTATTCAATTTACTTTATTGTGTGTGTGTGTGTGTGTTTAATTTCTTACAGGCAGATGTAAATGACCCCAAAAAATAAAAAATAAAACATCTGGTACCATTGTCTGGCCATCATGTAAATATGAGATTCGAAATATCTTTGTTCCTCTTAGTTCAATGCTGCAAGCATACCAGATCAATAAATATTCATCACAAAAATCCCTTCCTTGTTCGTGTCGCTTTTAATCTTTACTATTAATATTATAATTGCTTTTCTTAAAATGATTTTCCGGAAACGATTTTTAATGGAATTATTTTTATCTTTAATACTTTATACTTTCTTCATCTTATTAATACTCTCTCTCTCTCTCTCTCTCTCTCTCTCTCTCTCTCTCTCTCTCTCTCTCTCTCTCTCTCTGTGTATGCATATGTATCCATAAGTATGTGTGTACGTGTTTAACTGTTGAAGACCTTTATTTATCCTTTTAATTATTCAACGTTTTTGTTCATGAATTATTTTCACAAAAATATTTTTTTTAAAAAGAAGAAAAACCCAATACAAATGTATTGTTTATAATTTGTCTTGCTCTTTTCTTCCCCATTCTTAATCTAGTAGTCATAATATTCACCATATGACAAATAAGCTAGTTAACGTCAGTTTTTCTAACGATTTGTTGTTATCACCCTTTCTTATTTTAACTGTGTCTTATAAGCACCATCTTTATACATTACATCTTTAGTTAACACTTATCTACTTCTCTGTAGTGTCATGTTTGTATTGTATATGTAATATTATTTGTACTCTTGTACCAGATCTGACCTCTCATCCAACATATATCATTGTATTATTATTTTCGTTTAATTTCATTCATTAATATTCTGTATAATAATAACATTACAGAAATTACTTATAACAAAGTCAGATGAGATAACTGAAGTGAAAATAAATAACTGAGTTATATAAAAATAACAGTAGATTGATTTATTATTAAGTCTAATTCATTCGTGAAGTCTCCAGACTGCTGCATACAAATGATATTTTTCGCATATCTGTTTTAGATTTTTTTTTTTTTTTTTTTTTAAATTATCGTTTATTATTGTTGTTTTTTTGTTGTTGTTTTTCTGATATGTCAGTTAACTGACTAATGTAAAATGAATGTAAGCAAACAACAGATAAAGTACTATATCGGTTTATCGGGAATATCGGAACAAAGCAATATGCATGATGTTGTATTTTCATCTCAGAATTGTACTTTAATAGGCGAATGAATTTGTGTTAATTAAAGCCAGACTCAACAGAAATAACATCATGTACTCAGAAGGAAAAACATTTGTTTGTTATTCTTGCTGATGGATAGCTTTGCTGGTTTTTGATGCGATGTGATCAGAGTGTTTGTAATGTTTTTAATTGCTGATTGTTAGATTCATTTCTGTGAGAGTACCGTCGTTTTGATTAATGTCTTCTTCAGTTATCATCCATTATAATGACACAAATACTAATGCTATTTTGCTGCCAAGTTGAAGTTTTTTTGCCCTTGGTATTTCTAATAACATATAACCCATTTCTCTGCCTTCTTGCATTAACACAATGATGAAAACGTTACATTACTGGAAATATGCTCATTGTTCATTCTTTTCTTTCTTTGTTTCTTCTTTTTGTCAGATTTAAGGTTATTTTAAATTTCTGTTACCTCCGAATATTGATTAACTCATCAAAGAAAGCCCATGTGACATCCTGCTTTATTCTCATTAAATGGCACAAAAGACGTTGCTCCGGAAGTGTTATTCACCGCCTTTCACCAAAGCAGTTTGAGTAGTCTGGATCGACATAAATGTTTGTTACCACTTTTATGTGCACTAATTCAAATATTTATAAATGGATGCAAGCATAACAACATTTCTAAAGTATGGATATTGAAATATTTTACTGGATCAAAAAAAAAAAAAAAAAAAAAAAAAAAAAAAAAAAAAACAAAACAACAACAAAAAAAAAAAAACCCCAAAAAACCCCAGCAACAACAACAAAGCAAAACAAATGGGTTCTTAAAAATACCGCTACAGCTACTGCTACTGCTACTACTACTATAATTATTATTATTACATTATTATCATCACCATCAAACATTTAAAACCCCAAAACTCTTTCTCCGTTTCCTTCCATTTCTCTCTCTATATATCTGTCTTTTGATGCCTATCGGTCATGTTCTATAAATGAATATGAAAATACAAATCAAATCCTAAATTAATACGATACACAGTGTTTCTTATGTGTTATGATATCCGATAATGCCACAGGATTGACATAATATGAATTGTCAGATCGACAGAGAAAAAAAAAAAAAAAAAACTCTGGATGATAAGGAAAAAGCCTCTGCACGTTATGTTATTATTCAGCTACACGTAATCATATTAGCTTTTAACGATGACTGATGCGTTCTAAGCTAATTTGATACAACGACAATGGCGAATAAAGACTGCACTATGTTATAACCAGATTGATTCAAATCTCGAACATCTTAGAGGAAAGCGTAGGCCTAATAAGGGGAAAACACACACACACACACACACACACACACACACACACACACACACACAATTTCATTAAATAATTAAGTTGTAAACAGGAAATTAAAAAAAAAAAAAAAAAAAAAAAAAAAGCGTTTAACGATATATAATAATTGCCAACATCTGTTTGTTTTACATAGTAGTAGTAGTAGTAGTAGTTGAAGTAGTAATAATAATAATAATAATAATAATAATAAAAAAAAGAAAATACCAAATAAATTATTTTGTTATCCAGTTACCAGTGTTGTCTTTAAACTGCCTGAAGAATGAAGTAGTCCATGCTAATTATAAAGAAATAAGGTAATAAACCTGTACAAGAACAGAAATAATATGGGCAGTTATTGTAATAATGGTGTCATTTTTTCCTTCATTCTTTTTTTCTGATAATAATAATAATAATAATTCTTGAAAAAAGAATTTTACAATGCATTAATATATAATGCTTTCTATAATTACAAATTTCTTTGATCAAAATAAATTAGTTCTATCCATATATATATATATATATATATATTATAATTCAAAGTAACTAAATCAGTTTATGTTTTACATGTTATAGAAACAAGCAGTTAACAAACTTCAAGAATGGCTTTAAGACAGGAATTACCTAAAATAAAATTCATCTGTAACCTTGACAACGCTTGCTGATTTCCGGCCCTTGTTAATTACCGGATAACACCCGCTTACCACAACAATTACATTTTGTTTACAGCGTCAAATAGATTTTTATATTTCTGAAATGCCATTATATTACTTTAAAGCACTTTACACATTCCATGTATGACAAAACAAAATAAAAATCAATATCTGATTTAGAGAATGTTCTATTTGACCATTTCAAGCATTTACGCAAACAGAGGAAAAGCTTAGTTTTCAAACTGAAAGGTACTTCAGACTGGAGATTTATACATTTTATGTTAACATAGTTATATTATTTTCAGGCATGAATTATACCGATGTTATTTTGGCATCTTACAGTAGTCAATTAATACTGCAAGTGAACTACTGAATAAAACGTAAATGTGTTAGTGGCTGATTTTGGAGCAGAACAATCGTTAGATTTTGTTAGACACAGGCCAGAAAGAAGAAAAAATATATTCTCGTTCGTATAATCATCATTTTATATATTTATTTATACATTTTTTCAATCAATTTCAAATTATAATATTTAAATGTTCTTATATTTTGCAGGGTGAACATTAAACATACAAAATGAATATTCCACTGGTGCTGTTTGTCGCGTTGTTGCCTATAGTATTGTCAGCCCCTCTTGCAGTTGGTATGTATTCTAGGAACCATATATCTTAGTTGTATATGTTAAAACATTTACATTTACATTCAAAGAGGTACGTTAATAATAATAATAATGATAATAATAATAATAATAATAATAATAATAATAATAATAATATATTTCACACGTACATATATATACATACACGTGAATACATACATATATATATATATATATACACAAACACATATCCACAACATATAACACATTAAATAAACGTTGACATCTAATTATCTCGTGTCGTATGACAGTGTGGTCGTTGTGTATGATTTTCTTTTTACAAATTAATATAACACATCAAAATAAGTAATAAAAAACTCACGCTATTACAGTCGTATCGATTACAAAATATCTGCTTTCCGGCAACGACATTTTCTTTAAAAAATCATGTTATTTTCTCACAGTTCCTGTGGCTCACAAATATTACTTATTGTGGTTGTTTTTGCTGTTGTTATTATGGTGGTGATAGTTGTAGCAGTTTCTTTTTTTATTTATTAAAACCCAACAAAATTCTGATTATATGATTTTTCCTTAGTGACTTTTTAGAAATAATAAGTCCTCAGATAATAATGCCTCTTAATGTTTTTTTTTGGGGGGGTTTATTGTGTTTTTTTTTGTTGTTGTTGTTTTTTTTAAACTGTTTTAATAGTTATTTATTATTATTATTATTATTATTATTATTATTATTATTATTATTTTTATTATTATTATTTATTTATTTATTTATTTATTTATTTCTGGTTATCTCTGAAAGTTGCAGGTTCAGTTATTGGTATCTTTTTTCCATGCCTTCTGATATGAATGAGCTACATTAATTTCACATTAATAACCCGTCCACAAAAGTTGAAATAGTACTGACAGGTGAGATGCTGTCATGAAGAAGTATTTGAATATTATTTTGTTATTTTTTGAACAAACGCTAGGATGTAATTCCATCCTTTCATTTTCTCTTTTTTCTATCCTTCTCTCTCTGCTTTTTAAAAGGCAAGAACTCGTATCCATTTAAATATCTAAAAGAACAACATGTCTTTATATTTGTGTTTTTTGTATTTTTTTTTATATTTTTAAGAGAAGAGATCAAAAGAAGTAATATTATTTGGAAATCATCAAAACAAGCCAAGAGTTGCATTCACATCAAAGAAAAGTGACCCTGCTTTTGATGCTAACTCCGACCCAGGCCTCATAGATCAGAAAGGAAGTATTCGTGTTGTGGATCCGGTACCAGAGAGCGAACCAGAACAACCAGTATCAGAACCAGTTGATCTTCCTGATGCGGCGACTCTTGTTAACGACGACGACTCGACAATCAATGACAAGCCTCAGCTGGTTGACTCTGCAAAAGACCTGGAAGAAGTAAAGAGCGAAAATCCAGATGACGTAAAGACAATGGAAACCGCAGTTGAAAATGCAGCAAGTGATGTTTCAGAACCTACTGTCGAATCTTCAGCCACGGAATCTTCTGCAGCTGCGGAGGATTCTGAAGCTAGTCCTGTTAATTCAGATGATCAGATATCAACTGATACTGAAGTTTCTAATGATAATCAAGCTTCGTCAGCCAATAATAAAGAATTAGAAGACTTTTATGAGTATCTTCTTTCTTACGGAGGTTCGTTTCTACATTTTATTATTACTTCTAATTATTATTATTATATTTTTATTGTTCTTATCCAGTTGTTAAAATTTACTGCGAAAAATAGTTTTCATATATATATATATATATCATATTTTTAAACTTTAAATTTCTTGTGAAATGTCAAAATTTTGTCTTTTAACGCATTCAAATCAATTAGATATGACGATTTTTTTTTACATATATAGTTTCTTTTGTTTGTTGTTCCGTTTTGTTTTGTTGTTTTATTATTATTATTATTATTATTATTATTATTATTACTATTATTATTATAATTTATTTTATTTTATTTTATTTTATTTTATTTTATTTTATTTTATTTTATTTTATTTATTTTTGTTGTTGTTTTTTTCAGCCGATTATCAACGTCCGGAACTTCCTTCTCACTTTCAGGATTATTTCCCAAACCTCTATTCACTTAGACGAAAGCGAAATTCCCAAAATTCTATGATCAAGCGTTCTCACAAGACGCTGAAAAGAGCCAGACGTATAAAACGTGATCTCCTGGACGACCAAGCCCTTTATATGGATCAGTATCCAGTCCAGGAACGTCTTCCCTCTGACGAAGAACTGTACGAGATGTTCCATTCCACTGCTCAGAATTTACAAGACTTGGCCGATCTACTTGACCTATACACTGAATATCAGAAGCCAGATACTGTCACTCCACCATACGTTGCCTACGAGCCTTACGAAACTCCTAGCAAGGAATATAAGGAGGAGGAGAATGAACTGTATTCACCTGAGAATGACGAAGAAATCTACTCTACAGTAAAACGAGAGATGCTCAGTGATATGCCTGGACTGAAGAAGCGTCTTTTTTACCCTACCTATGAAGAGCCAGAGACTCACTGGGGACCATTCGTGACACAACAAAAGCGAGATGAAGATAATCGTGAAGAAAGTTATCGAAGACTCATCTTGTTGGCACAAGCTCTAGCTGGAGACCAGCCTTCATCCTATTATTATGATGTAAGTAAATAAAAATGGTTGACGCATTTATATATATGTGTGTGTGTTTGTATATACGTGTTTGTATATACGTGTGTGTATATATATATATATATATATATATATATAGAGAGAGAGAGAGAGAGAGAGAGAGAGAGAGAGAGAGAGAGAGAGAGAGAGAGAGCAGCCATTTTCAGGAAGTTTTTGTATGTGTACTGCACGTGCAAACGCAGTGCGTTCGTGCTGTCGCAGAAACGCCTGCAATACAGATGTATTGAAATCACATTTTGATGCACTGAACCAACATTATCCAAAAAACAGAAGGAAGAATTTATCCTGTTATAATGGGTCGCCGTCCAGGCTTAACGGAAAATCAACGTCATAAATCAATAGGACGGTTAACGCCGGCCAACGCATACACGACGTCGTTCAGTACTTTCGTGTTCATGACAGTACCATATCACGCGGACACCAAAATGGGCAAGTGCGAGATCGACTACGTTCTGGTAGGTTCGAAAGTGCTGCACGTTTATCCCGTACTTTGCAGCAAACCACAGAAACTAGTATTCATTCTCAAACTGTCCGTAACCATCTTCATGCTGCAGTATTACAGCCACGTCGCCCTGTTGTAGCTGTACCCCTGACAGCGCGTCACATTCAGGAACGTCTGAGATGGGCCAGAATACATCAACACTGAGGACTTAAACAATGGGATTAGACATTATTCACAGACGAATCCAGGTTTTGTGTTCAGTTTGCGGATGGTCAGCATCATGTATGGAGGCGACGGGGAGAACGGTATGATGCAGACAACGTCATTCAGCATGACCGATATGGCGGTGGCAGCATCATGGTCTGTACCGGTTTTCATGGTGGAGGTAAACCAGATCCCGTTTTCATTCACGGACACATGACTGCTCAACATTACTGCCACGAGGTCATTCCATTTCTGCAGCAGCATCCTGGCTTTCTGTTTCGACATGACAACGCTAGACCACACACCGCTAGGCTAACCACTAATCTTCTTGAGCGAAACCACATCCAAGTGTTGAACTGACCACGCAATTACTGTTCCTGAGATTAATGTTCTCATTAGAAGCATGAGACGACGATGTACTGATGTCATCAATGCCGCTGATGCACACACACACACATTATTGAGCCTATGTCACCATTTTGGTAGGTTTACCTCTCCGTTTCATCAGTTGGCATTAAAGTAACGATGTTGACACCGTGACAACGTGTTACTGCTGGCTACATTTAGAAATGCTGTAGCAGTGAAATAATGTGTACAAATAAATTGAGCATCCAATCAGGTTGTATGTATTTCATATCTTGTATGTAGTTACCACACATTCTAGATTAAAATGGCTGTGTCGAAAACAGAACCAGTAATTATGGTAGTACTATCGATGTCCTACGTGCAGATGACACCTCAGAACATGTAATTATAAATGTTGTCTTATCCAGATTTCAACAATCGGATTTTTCTACACTGCCAGTATCCAATTTGCAAATTTAGTATTGATATCTTTGTACAAAATTTGCAAACATTTGCCAGCGAATAGTAGCATTAGTATGCGAGGCAGTATCTCACACACATACACACAAAAATAAGACTCATTTTCAATTTCATGTACATAAAGGATATTAAGGATGCGTGTCTGATATCTTTGTTCATACATCCAGGCAATTTAATATGGTGGGTTATTTGACTGTCGTTTTATGCATTAGAAATAAATGAATAGTTATAAGTAACGTTACTATTTACAATTTTAATTTACGTCAACAAAAGTATTTTTCCTAACAAAAGGATTCATCAAAATGTATCGCTTACCTAGAAATTAAACTAAATATATATTTACGTAAGTATGAAAGCTATACATTAAATAACAAACAACTCGTAATGTATATATGTCAAGCTTGTTTTATCTGTCTGATGGACTGTGATATAACAATTGCTTTATTTATTTATTAAAACACAAATATAAACAAACAATATCAGTTAATTTCAAATACATGTACCTGTTTATTTTTCAGGATTATTACAAGAAGAAATAAGTTGAATTCGTGAGCAAACATCTCCGCGTCATCCGTGTTGTGTTCGTTCTTTTTATGACTTCAACAACTGCTCCTGGGTAACTACAATGAAAGGATGTCAAAAGTATTTATCAAAGCTCATCACATTTAAAAGTGTTGAAATTGAACACAATTTATGATTATTTCTGTGTTTGATGTGTACTTTTCTATTGAGATATCGTTTTCAGATATCCGGAAATATATATGTACTTACTGCTTTCTGATTATATAAAAGTTACATAGAAACACCATTTATAGATACTTTATTTTGTAAACATCTTACAGCGTCTACTACTTATTTCTTTAAACTATTCTTTAATTTTTAATCTGCGATTAATACACACACACACACGCACGCACACACAAATGTATTTAAACTTAATATATTATTTGCGTTACAAATATTGTTAAATATTTAATATTCTATTTACGTTATAACTAATTTAAAAAAATATATTTTTAAATGAGAATGTAACTAGATATATGGGGGGAAAAATATAAGAATAAAACAAATATGATTCCTGATAATATTTTGTAATAAAAAATCATTTCTCTCCTTAATAATTACAAATGACAACGCAATCAGTTTAGAAAATTATGTCTTGATTAAATAAGGAGTTACGTTTTGGTTGTAAAATTACGAATAATTATTATTAAACCTTCACAAAAAAAAGTCATAAATATAAGGTTGATAAGGCTTTGCGGACATAAATATCTGAAAAACGAGAAGCTTGAAATAGAAGATGTGGATATTAAGAAAAATGTTTTAAACAGTATCTTGGTATTTTATTTTATTTTTTACCCTATCTATCATCATTCCTGAGTTGAGATGACTTCTTGAAATAATACTTTTTATAAAACTGTTTTAAATATTAATTTTTTTGTCTGCGTACGTTTGGTAATCATGACAAATTACTGTCGACATTTCATTGAAGAAAGACACTTAAATACCAAAGGTTGTGATAAAATGTTTATGTCTGTTAATTATGCTGTCTAATAAAGAAATAAAAATAAATATGTTATCCTTCTGAAATGTCTTTATTTTCTTTTCTTTTTTTTTCTTTTTCTTTTTTCAATAAAATAAATTATCATTTATTTTCTTCTTCTTCTTTTTTTAATTTTCTTTGTTTTTGGTGGTTTTTTTCAGCCGATTTTTATGGATGTTTCGATAATTTAAGACACGAGAGTGAATCCACATACACCAATTAATTGGCGATGATTACGTTATGTACTAGTGATATATTATGCCCTTGCTACTCACAGAAAAGCATATAACACGATCTTTCATAATTACACTTTAAAAAAAAAAAAAAAAAAAAAAAAATCCGAAAAAATGTCTTTAATTATTTTATTTCATATTATTTATTTATTAATTTATTATTATTTTTTATATGACATGTAATGTGCAATGAGAAAAAAATAATTCGCAATTTTTTTTTCTTTTTTGCAACTAAAAATAAATCGTAGTACCGTAACTAAACAGTTTAGCAATTTTTTACTATTCCTGTCATTTTTCATTATATATATGTTTACGTACTAATTAATGGGATTTAAGTTCAAGGGCATCAAATTGTTTACAATCTTCCGAACTGGCTTGGTCTTTTATTTCCGTGGGCATTAACTTTATTCACAAACATCAAAAGAACACGGTAAAATTAATTCTATATTTCTCATGAAAGTGAAGGCTTCTCAGTTTCATTAATAGTTCTAAGCAATTAGAAACCATAGATCAGTGGTTCCATCCAATGCCTTACGTTTTTTTTTTCCACTTTATATGGTGAGTGCGTAACAAATATCCATGATTCAAAAAAAAAAAAAAAAAAAAAAAGCTGCAATAAAGATTATGGCAATCATGCAATGATCCACTCTATTCTCTCTCTCTTTTTTTTTTTTTTTTTTTTTTTTTTACATCATTTAATTCATAACAATGTCATGAGGAAAGAGAAAAAATTATTTTTCTTTGATTAGCATAAGCTTCTTATACCTTATTAAAATAATGCTTTTTAAGTTAACAAAATACATTCAGTTCCATTGAAAGTAACTGAATTTGATTAATTACTAATCTCATCGAAGTTAGAAATATTCAAAACATTTCCAGTTCTTTGAAGTTTCCTGTGAAATCAACCACTTAGTTATACTGATGTTATCTGTGTTTGTAATGAATACTGCAGGCAGGCACATTAAGTATTTTTAGTTACTACAGGTTAACAGTAACTTCATCTTCTTCTGAATTAAATATTTACCAGATTTCAAAAGTACAAAGACAGAAAAGTGAGAATTAATATCAAAGAAATCATTTTAGTTTCCAGGGAGATATTATAAAAAATAATAATAAAATTAACTTACATATTTCACTGATCAGCATTAACTGAATAAATTTGCATAAAACACATTAAATATCCAACTTTCTTTGATGTGTAGACACTTATTCTTAACTTTTACTGTATTAATAACAATAATAATAATCATAAATCTTTCAAAAGCCCAAATGGTTTAAACCTAATAACTTTGAAAGTACTGAGTCCAACAGATAATAAATTAACAGACAAAAACTACAAAGAAACAGAAATATTTATTTATCAGAAATACATCAAATCTTATCTACACTCAGATCAAAGGAAATACAAATATGTATTCATACAAATGATTAAAGAAGAAGAGGATGATAAAGATACCAAAAATTCATGGATAGTTCAGCAAAACCATTTTTTATTATTTTGATTTTATTTTTGGTAATAACAACAACAACAAAATCTATATCATTATTAAACTGATGTAAAACCTTGACACCCATAATGATGCCTAAATATATATCTACAATAAGAATTGTAATGAAACATCTGCATCCAATGCATTGTTTTTGTTTTTTTTAATTTATGGAGTCCTATATTAACATTAATATGCATATAACTGACTGTATCTCAGTGAAACAATGTCCAACACCTCATTACAAATTCACTGAAATAACATTAAAAGAATTTCCGTGACAACATATTTTCACATTATTTCAATCAGTAAAAAGAAGATATTAATACAAGTTTGTTATGTCAGAATAATCTATTTTTAAAAATATTTTACAAAAACATTTCCAAAATTTTATCAAAAAGATATCAGTTTAATACTGGATCTTACTGGTAATCTACAACAATGACAAAGAATAAAATGTGAAAAAAATCAAAAGATAACAGCTACTAAGCCTTACCTGTGCCAAGAAAAAAGAAGATATAATTATGAGTTATCTATAATAAAGATCAAATAATAATTCCTGTCAAAGATTACTTATTAATGAATTGCTTATAAGCTGCAATCTTGGTGTGTAATTTATTACAAACATTATTATCTACCAGAAAAATTGGTAAATTCAAAATTATGTACATTTGTCATAGACAATTTGATACTGCAGAATAAAATATAAATTTTGTAAACAGAAAACCAAAGGGGCACAATTCAGACCTGATCATATACCATCTGTGATTTGTACAGAGTATATGATTTGTTGTGCTGAACAGAATGTTCTAAACATTATTACTAGGAATGATTTCTTATGTTTGGCTAAAATTGTGATCATTAGGTTTTCAATCATGAGAATGCAACATGATATTTTCAAAAAAGCTAGGTATATATATATGACATAATACATACATGTCAGAGACAAAAACAATTATGTTTATGAAATTAAAAAATAATACAATCAATGTTTCTGAACTAATTACATAATATCAAATACGTATACACATATGTTTTCTGCGTGATTTGCCAACTTGTGTTGTACATTCTTACAAACAGTAAAAGGTGCAGCATTTTCAAGATTGTCCAAAGCAAATCAATCAGCATATCACTGTTAATATAATTTTGTTCATTTGGATCTTATTTGTAGGGGTACACTTCTTCCAACAGAAAAAACAGAAGGAAAAAAAAATATATTTTTCAATACTGCAAGACATTCACTTTATTGTAAATCTTATGCATATATGAAAGTCATAATTCTTAATTTGCTAAGTAAACACATATGTTCAGCAACTGTATCAAAATGATTTATTTATTATTATTATTTTTTTTAATATCCCTCTTGGAGTGCACATAATAATAAAGTAAACTATAATGGAAAAACCTGAACTGGCAAAATTTATTTTAAGTTTTATATGTAAGACATGCACCCCTCCCTAAATCTGAGGAACACTTTTTTTTAAACCAATTAGTGTAACAAGTGTGGTCTAACATACACCGGTTTATAAACTGAATACAATCATGTTAATGTTTGTTGTATATGTTTAAAATTAAGGAGATTCACTGACAATATCATAGGATTTAACAAAAAAACTAGACAAAGTGAATTTAAAAAAAAAAAATATGTGAAATTTATATTTTAAAACATTAAATTTAATATTAATAACAAATTTTGCATTCCATATGACACTAATCTAGATGCTTTCAAAATATGGAGTGAAGTGATGTTTACATTTGTTCCCATAGTTTTTGGTTAGACCTAGGTCTAGGATGCTATTGTCATGTGCCAAGTCTGTGTGACAAGATAGTGCAGGACCAGTAAAGTGCACAATCTAAAAAATGTTGTCCAAATTCAATCACGGGATTGTAAGAACGCACTCTTAAGATAGCACAGATCAGCAAATTGCATGGAACATGTATAACTATAGTAAAAAAATTCAATGCAAACTGACATGCAGACAAGAAACAAGAAATGAACATTATCATGTACTTCCACCATCTTCATCATCACGCTGTACTTCAGACGTGTCTATATCTTCATGCAAAATTACATACTCTCTGGTACTGAAACCGAATTTTAGCACGTCCTTTTCCCACAGTTCTACATAACGTTGTGGCTCTATCTTTTTATTGTTCACAAAAGTTCCATTAGCAGAATTCAGATCAATCACATATGGCCGAACCCTCCTGCCAACTGTTCCATCAGCTCGTTTGAACTCAACAAGCCTGAACTGAAGTGCTGCTTGCTGCTTTGAACAAGATGGGTGATCAATAGGAATATCAGCAACACGCCGATCTCGTCCTAACAAGTATGCACTCTGTCTGTGAATTTGAATAACAGGCAGTGCCTCATCACCTTTAAAACCATAAAGCCTCCATCTCTTTTTGGGTTTCCTTGCCTCTGCAGGTTCATTGTACTTAACAACAACACCTTTGTAAGTGTTTGTATCTTCAGTCAATTTTCCAGAAACTTCAAAGTTTGGTTTCTCTTTGTTGACTGGTTGTCCTGGTCTACCATCTTCTGACTGTTCAGGTCGTCCCCAAGTATGTTTAACATCTGCATCCATCTCCCTTTCCCTACGTTTTCGATTCTGTACTCTGTTTCTGTCATTTCTCTCTCTTTCGTGTTCCGGACTTGTGTAATTGTCAATAGGCTCTTGTTTAATTCTTCGGTAAGGGTCAGCTCTTTCTGTTCCTCTGTGTCTATCGTGATGACTTCGTTTACTGATTCGTTCACTGGAATTACTTCGTCTTTTTTTGTGGTCTCTTCCATGATCCTTGCTTAATGGACTTCGATGTTCATGCTTCCTCTTCTTTGGATGTCTTCTCTCCTATAACACAGTATTATGTCAATCTCAGTTAAAATGCAATACAAAGAAAACAACAATAAAATGTTTTAATTATTTATAGAAAAATGAAAACATTTACAAAGAAAAATGAAATAAACATTGAAACAGGTCTGAAGACGACAGTTCTATTTACCACATATGTGTAATCCTCTGGACTGCTTGATCGAGAACGATGATAACGACTGACTTCGTCATCAGGCGATCTGTTACGAGGCATCTGTATTTGAATTACAAATTTAGATGAAATTAAATGAATTAGACGGGATAAAAACCAAGAAAAACAACTTTTTCACAAAAACGGAAGTCACAACACGAGGGGAAAATCTTACGGTTTATATCGGGCGCCCTAATATTGTTACGTGTGCAATAGACTATGCACGAACATCGGAAATATTATTATTATTATTATTATTATTATTATTATTATATTAAACACAGAATATAATTATTATATTATATGAAGCTCGTTGTTGTTAAATTGTTAGTTTCACTCTTGATCTCCCTCCCCATTTATCTGCTAGGGCCGAATTCGATACTTGTGAAATAACATAAAAAGTATTTAAATAAATGATAAAATAACAAACAGACTACAAATGCGATTTAATTTATAAAAAATATAATATTCACACATCAGGGCATTCTATGCAGCATACTGAGAGCTCATTTCTTGTCTGAAATAATTATATTTAATACATTTTATATGTAAGCCATTCGCTAAAACAGCACCTTTTCTGGATCCGGTTAAAAGTTGAAATCAGAAATGACAGAACATCGCAAATACCAAACTGTCGTCCAAGGCGAAGATTCGGAATCCGATGAAGATGATAATGACATATGCTTACCAGTAATATTTTAATAATTATCTAGATATAATGATATCAAAACAGATTTTGAATATCAACAAATTAATGTTTAATAGTGTAGACTTTAATGGATGTTTAAGTGCACGCCCCTTTATTATTTATAAATTATCATTTAATGTTAAAGCTTTCAGTGTTAATCAGTGTAATGATGTCGAAATGAAAACATAACTGCAGTATATAACAATACCAAAAAGTATTTAGATATAATATAATATTTTGGTAATGTTGGTTTCAATTTTTAAAGTCCCATATACATCTAAGGATTCTGGTTTTACAAAAAATCGTAATACATTTTCACTAATATTAATTTTAAGCATGATAATAAAAAAAATTCTTACTTTGCTGGATTTGTTTATATTATTATTATTATTATTATTATTATTATGTTACAGAATAACAAAAATATAGCCTCTTGAATTCTGTTAAGCTTATTATGTGTTATATATATATTTAATCATAAACGGTTAAACAGAAATTGAAAGTATGGAAAATAATTAAACTTTTTGTTCATATAACTTCAGGTACATTTTATTTTCATTAGATGTTTTTAATTTTATTTACTTATTATTATTTTTGTTTTTGTTGCTGTGGTTAATGTATATATAACTAACCATTTATCTGGAAAGCTTGGCACTGGAGGTTTTCTGGATTTCTGAATACATTACTTACAATATAAAATAAAGAGCAAAACTGTATTTAACAGATAAGAGTTAATACAGTCCAAAAGAGGGTATGTTTGTACAGAATGCACTTTCCACTAGCAAGTTGCGTTTCTGCTAGTCTTTTAGATATCATAAGAAATGAAACTGAGAGAAAACTGAAACAAATAATAAGTTACTGTGAGAGGATCATCTGTATATAGCAAAACTGTCACATGAAAACTAAAAGAAAACATGTTTAATTAAAAAATAGCCATTTTCAAAAAGGTCTTGTTTTCTGGATTTTCAGCATTTCTGGAAGTCGGATAAATGGTTTGGTTCCTGTATTGGTTATTTAACTGATGTAAATTTTGATTCAATTTCATTTTTATGTCCTAATAACACTTACAAGAAATAATTGTATTTATTCCTTTAAGTATCTGTTAAAAAATATATTTCACAGGACGACAGTACATTACAGGCAGTGGTCATTTCAGGAGAAGATTCTGAATCGGAAGATGAAACTGATACAAGTGCTGAGCAAAAACAAGATATGCCATATCTGAAAGGTAATCATTAATAAATATTAGCCTTTTACAAAATTAAAATACTATAGATAGTTAAATAAAAATCTGTTTTAGAATTATAATTGTTTTCTGTAATATTTTATATTAATGTTTAAAATTTGAAATTTCTCTATTCATTAATTTTTATTAACCATATCCTTAAAATAATCAGATATGTTCGCTCAAAATTTTATTACCATTAAATGCAGAAAGTGGATTTACTCCACATCCTGAAAAAACCCAGTGTTAAGCTGCAAGAAGCAGACACACCCTAAAGACGTCCAAACATCCTATCAGCAATGTATCATTGTATGTGTTGCCATCTTTGGGGAAATAACACACCTACTAGTTTTGTTGTTTTTGCCAGGAGCTGTTTGTATTTAACAGAGAAAGGGTTAATAAATGTAATATTACATAACTTATGTCATAAAGGAATATGTAAATGAGTATTGTTATTGATCCTTCAACTGAGATTTCAGATTTTGTGAAAATAAGTCTTTTCTTTATTATGTAACACCGTATGTAATGTATTATGGTAAAAATAGTGGTAAAAATTTGTCTTGGGCTAAAATTTAATGCTTTTTTTTTTATTGCAGTTGATATGGGGAAACATGAACCTGACCTATCCATTGATCCATCAAAACTTCCTACATTAGTAACCACAAGAATGGTAACAAACAGACCAAAATATGATACGTAAGTATTTTTTAAAGCTATGCAAGTTAGTTTTATATCAAATACTGAGTTTTTAAACTGCAATTTAAAATGATAAACTTTAAGGAAATACTTTTAATAACCACAGTAATGGTAACAAACTAGACCAAAATGTGTAGGTTTTCTAAAGTAACATAAATTAGTTTTAAGCTGGGTTAATATAATTTTGTGAGTAATTTAAAATGATATAATTAAAAACAAAACTTCCTTGATAAGCTTGTAAATTTTATTTTCTTGTTTAAATGTTTTTTTAATTTTTAATTTTTTAAATTTATTAACTTATTAATTTATTTTAGATTACTTCACAGAAAACTCCGTGAGTATTAGTCATATTATCAAATATATATGTGGTTTGCATTTTTCTTAAGATTTTGTAAAACATCTGATTTCTGTTTGTTTGTTGATTATATAAATTTGCTAGCTTATATGCCTCCTCTCACAGCAAAAACAGTAATCATTAATAATTGATGATGCTTAAAGTGATATTAGCAATATAATTTATTATTTGGATGCTCAGCTGACTAATTATTTACATTAGTGTTCAAATATGAAACAGATTTACAATATAACTTTAAAAAAAAAAAAAAAAAAATTAAATCTGGCTTCAAATTGAGGAGATCAGCATTTTACTGGCATGGACTAGACTATATTACAAGAATTTTGTAGCAAGGTAGTTAATGTTTAAACTTTTTATTTATTCATTTTATTATTTTTCAAACTGAAGGAGAGAAAAATCTTGCATTTCATAATCATCTGGTTGAAATTGGAAGTCAGGCTTATTTTTCCTCAGCAAAGCAACTGCAAAACATTACACAGCACCTTCTGAAAACACACAGAGCTATTCAGGTAAAAATGCTCAAAATTATCATTCTAAACTTTATAAATCAGGAGAAGTGAAATGTTCAAAATTGATAGACCTTGTACTGTAATGTACCAGCTCTGTGTAATTTACTGAATCTGTTTTCTTATATATAGATCGATAGATAATGTTGTTAAACACTGTGAAGCAGTGTATGTTCTTTAAATGAATAATTTCATTAAATTCTTATATTTTAAAGCAAAGGTGTTTTTTAAAAATACAGTGGTACCTTGACTTACGAGTCGATAAAAGCTGTAAGTCCAGCCAAAGGCGTTAAAATAATTTGTCTGATCACCAAGATAAATACACTTTACAAAATCAATGTATTTCTTTACATTCTCTTTTATTTTGTTTTTATACAGTATTTGTCATTTATAAATACATTTTTGTTATTTAAAATCATGTTAAAAAAAAAAAAAAAAAAAAAAAAAAAAAAAGTGGGTGGTTTTTGTGGGGGTGGAACAGATTAATGGTATTTCAGTTAATTTCAGTTAGGAAAATTGATTTAATATACAAAGAAATTGAAATACAAGCTTGGTCACAAAATGAATTAAACTCATAAGTCAAGGTACCACAGTATATTTATTAACCGCTTTAGACTCCAAATTTTAATAGGAAAAACCTGGGTCAGTGAAGTTGTTCCATGATTATTGTAGCAAATTAAACAAAATGTGTCTTATTGTCAGCATCCTTATTTTTTTAATTATTATTTTTTTTTTTTAGGATATCTCTCATAACATGCGTCTTTGTACAAATGATTTATTCCACTTGGAAGACAAAACAAATATTATTGCATCATGCCATCTTTTACCAGACATCAATATTGAGTTGGACAATTAATAACTATTTGCTATTAATTTATTCTTAAGATGTTATAAATTACAAATGCTGGTATTTTGAAGTGTGCAAACTCAACAAATTCTAAAACGAGTAGTTTAAAATTTAAAAAAAAAGAAAAAAAAGGGAAGAAACAGAAAATTGTTTTTTGTATACCAAATAGTACTAGATGAACAAAAAATTAAACAACAAATGAAATCTTAAAGGTTAAAAATTTATTTCCAAAGTATTGTTTCCATACATGATATTTAAAAAGAGATGATGATGAAATCTGTATTTTTGAAATGACAGTTACAAGATAAACAAGTTGCACAAATATGAATGAAAATGATATGAGCATGTCAATCCAGAGTTAACAAAATTTGTTTCCATTATCTTTTTATCATGAAAAAATAATAAAAAATATATTTAAAACACATTTTAATTTACCACAGTTTTGGACTAACATTTAGTAATACATATAAAATTATTATTTGGGAAATGGATTTTCTAGTAAATTATAAAATGCGGCAAAAGAGCATTTTACTTCAACACTTATAGAAAAATACCACACAATTAATATACCATGTATTAAAATGTAAAGAAATCCAAAGCTGTTTTGAATGAACAGATTCTGTTCTTTAAGTTGTCAACATAAAATTATTCTGATGCTTTTTCCATATTCAGAAGCAAAACAATTGGGCAGTGATCACTTCCCATGACCTTTTTTCGAATGATGCTGTCACACAAGTCATTTTTCAGTCTCTCAGACAAGACAAAGTAGTCAAGTCGCCTGCAAATACATGCAAAAGTAATGAATGAGCTAATGAAAGAATAAATACATTTACAAATATCACATGCACTTGAAAAATAGTGTTAATTCTTTTTAATTAAGAAATTTATATGGAAACACTTTTTTTTCTATGTACATAGCTTTTGCTACATCATGTTTCCCAATTAGTGCAAAAAATAAAATGCCCTACATTTAATTTAGAAAAAAAATGATGTCATTTTTTTTTTTTTGATTATGTGCAAAAACAATTTAACAGCAAAATTAAATATATGTAAAATAAAAATCTCACCATCCAACGTCTTTTGCTCTGTTGTTCATGAAATAAGCCCAAAACGTGTAAGCACCTTCCTGATCAGGATACAACTCTCGGAATGAGTCAAAAAATCCTGCTTCTAACAATTTATCAAACCCTTCACGTTCTTCTTTAGTGAAACCTGCAGTTTTCTTGTTATTTTTTGGATTTTTCAGATCTGAAATATATTTTGTATTATTTTTTTATAAAAATGTGTGTATGTGTGTGTGTGCAAAGATTCAAGACTAATGAACTGCAATTTATTTGAGTAAAGCACATTCAGTTCATTAGTTTTAAAAAATTAAAATTTGTGCAAATACTTTGTCACTGGATCATCTGTTCCCACACAGAACAGCTCATACCATGGGTTTCTGATATGTCAATAATTGTTTTAAAATTGAAAATATAATTAAATATTCAGTTTAAAACTACTACTATGAGAAAGCCTACCTATTTCTAAATGTGCAACATTCAAATCACCACACAAGATAACTGGCTTTTTCTCATCAAGTTTTTTAATGTATGCAGTAAAATCAACATCCCATTCCTTTGTTCTGTAATCAAGACGAGGAAGACCTCTGCCAGAATTTGGAACATCTGAATTAAATTAACAAAGGAAAAACTTTAATATTATTTATGCCTAAAAAATTTAAATAAAATGTTGACAATGAATAAAAGATTTTATCTTTAGATATTTTGCCATTCAAAAAAAAAAAAAAAAAAAAAAAAAAAAAAAAAAAAAAAAATTTTTATTTATTTATTTATTTTGTTTATTTTCAAACCCACTTACTCATTTCGGTACAGATTAATACACTGACAATTTTCAGTCTATTGGAATTTTTCAAAAATGTTAATATGGAGCATATATTATATCTGTAGAAAGTAATGGTATTCTCTGTAAAACTGTTCTTACTTACATGCAGTTACCATGAAGAACTTTTCAAATTCAGCTGTTATTACTCTTCCTTCATTGTCATGCTTAGATACACCTTAAAATAATTATAACACAAATTTAAAAATGGAAAAAGAAAATATATCTATTAGACATTTTAGCATCAACACGTACGAAGCATCAAAACATTCATTTCAAGTAAAAAGGCAATTATAAAATGAAACCTACCTCAACCACTGCATGGACTACCCTTATTTGTGTCTGTATTTGTGTGTGTGTGTGTATATATATATATATATATATATATATTGCTTACAAAGACCCATACCACAGCTTTTTATGACTGTAAGCATGGAACAGTAAATTGTCAAAAGGTACCCTAAAAAATGTTGAGCTTGGTATATTCAGTGGCAGAAAAAAAAAA
Source organism: Chrysomallon squamiferum (assembly GCA_012295275.1). Taxonomy (NCBI): domain Eukaryota; kingdom Metazoa; phylum Mollusca; class Gastropoda; order Neomphalida; family Peltospiridae; genus Chrysomallon; species Chrysomallon squamiferum. The sequence continues at coordinate 21,934,980 of CM022665.1, read as the reverse complement.
AAAAAAGTTTTTAATTAAATAATTCTATATTCTTTGGAAGAGACTATTTATTTATTTAAAACAGGATATAGTGCATTATAAAAACTATTGAACTACAAGACCAAAAAATAAACATTTTGGAAAATTAAAATGTTTTAACTAACCTATGCCATAATCAACTTTCACTGGATTCTGCTTGCAGTAAAGGCCAACACCAGAATAGCCATCCTGATCAGCTGATGTCCAGTATGTGTGATAGCCCTCAATTTTGCATTCCTCTGGGATTTTCTCAGAGTTGCATTTTGTTTCTTGTACACAGAATATATCAGGGTTTTCTGATTTTATGTAAGATGGTCCACCTTTCTGAAACACAAATATTAATAATACATGCTGATTTCTAAAGAATTAAAATATATATATATATTGTCACTTGAAATTTTTAAAAAAATAGTCTTTCCTCTTTTTTTAATTTAATAAAGGAATTGTAGTGATTTTCTGATATCGAAATCTTCATTATTTGCAACATTATTTTCAAGATGGAACACTATTTCTTTTAAACATAAGAGTAACAGACAACATCTACAACCCAGATTAGATAATACTGACATTAATTTTCCTGTGAGATAAATTTGCCTTGCAAGTTTCATAAAATTTCGAGTTACTGCATTTTAGCATCAGTTTTCTCCGACAGTTTGATTCAGTTTTTATTTTATCCCATTATTAACCTCATTTTTTAATTTATGCATGATGCTTAAATGTTATTCACTGCAGATGTCTCAGATATGTGTATATATATATATATATATATATCATCTAATTATTTGTTTTGTCAGGTTTTCAATCCCACATTATCCCTAATTAGGTGAGATTTGTTCACTAAGAGTTCTCACATCCAGCCAGGCTCTAATTCCATTGATGTTCCAGGAAGCAATTTTCATGTTCCACTTCCGATCATCTTTTGTTTTAGCATCTGAAGTCAAGTCAGCACTGTCTACACAGACTCGAGGCTGTACTTTTTTTTCATTTTTCACCATAGTTTCAATACCTTCCCCTCCAGCTTCCTGTGTGTGTTTTTTTTTTTTTTTTGAAAACAAAACACAAAGCAGAATAAATGAACATGCAAATATTACTAGGCAAAAATAATAATTAAGCATTTCAGCCAATGAAATAAGAAAAACTGTTTTATTAAAATGTTAATAGGACTGTTTATAATGTTCTGCTAATGTTGTTAACTATTCAAATTTTGGGTTATTAGCCAAGTTTTATAAACAGAACATACAGATATTTTTACACAGGTGAAAATCAAACGACATAGAATAGTTTCTCATTTTCAAGTAGCATGATACATCATTACTTATGTGTGTTTATGTGTGTATTTAAAGAATTGAAACATTTTTAAACATCATGAGGATAAAATATACGACTCACTTCTGATTCAGCTGCTTTGGTCTTCCTTCCCCTCTTTTTTGGAGGTTCCTACATTTGCAAAAGAAAAAGGTTAGTTAATTATTTTGTAAATGAAATCAGAAGTGCAACAGAGGTAACTTTAGTGTTTATGTCAGATTATTTACCCCTTAAGAAATTTAACTTCTAAAGTTGTGGTCTATGCCTTTTTAGCTTGGGAAGTATTCATTTAAATATCTCATAACAGTCTTACGGTGCTTAAATTTTTTAAAGGCAGCAAATGATTTCTTTCTTTCTAATAAAGAGTTACTGTTTCACAACTGATATCCAATATTCAATATACAAGTAACAATGACTGAACAGTTCAAAAACAGTTTCTAGATGGCATTTTTAATTTTATTTAGTAAATCTATCATTCTAATTATAAGGATTTTTCAGAATATAATAAAATTTTATACTAATTAACATTATTTCAGTGTGATGGGGAAACTGGGGACTGATGAGCCACTCCATAAACTTCTGACTGCAATATGGTAGTGCCTCTAACCACCATCAATGCAATTACTATACATGTGACTTTCACCCATATTGTTTAGAGTGTTTTGGAGCAGCCTATCAACACATCAGTTAAAAAGTAGGTTTTTTTGGTAATTTTTTGTGTTTTGGTTACAGTTTAATATTTAGGTGATAATACATAATTCGAGGGGTTAGAGCTAGAAGGTCTTAAGTGTATTTTAGGCCAAAATAACATTTTACCACCAATACATGTACAGTAATATATATTCTTTTATATCAAAGAATTGACTTAGTAGCATAATAACTTTTTGAGATATCAGTCAGAACCACATAGTTGTAAGTGAATATTTGTTAATGCCAAAACGTTGTAACTGCATTTACAACATTTTGGTTCCAGTGACATTAGTTCGTTCACCTATTACATTGTTTTGCCAGTATGTCATAATGACACTTACACCATTATGGTCAGAACTAATGAAGAGAACTGTTCATTACATCAGTGTAATCACACAACCAAAAGATGACTCTGGGGACTATGAAGTCCATTTTCTCAGAAAATCTCCCAGGCACATCATGTCATATGCCTTTACTGAGCCTGTCCAGAAAGAAATAAGCTCAGTGAAGGCAGATTTGATTTGGATTCCTTGCTAAACCTGTTATGCAAACTACCAAATGGCAGAAGGAAACCATACAATTCAGAGGCAGTTTTGATGCGTTCAATCTTGAATACAATTCAGCATTAAGTTAGGACTCTTGAAACTACACTGAAACCATGCAGACTGAGTCAATAGCATACTATGCCCTAGACAGGTCAGTGTGTTGAAAATGTAATTCAGCCTAGTTTATTACAGTATGTGCATCACAGATGAAATTTGTGACAGAAATTTTGAAAAAAGATTTACGTGTGTTATTTCTAGCTAGTTTCACTGTCTAAGATCATGGCCCATAGGACTAATGGGTATCGCATTGGTCCCTTACCCTGAGGCCTGATGAGCCATCATGGACCTTGTTGTGTAAATGTCTCCCATAATGATGTTGTCAAAGATAACATATCAAATTCTCTATTGTAATCAAGAGCGATAACGCCTCTATAAGCATCAATGATTTTTCAGCTATCAAGGTTTGGGTGAAATGGCCAAATATCTTTAAAATGGCTCATCAGTTCCCAATTTCACCCCCTTCGTCACATAGTAATTGACTTTGAACTTCATGTCTACATTGGTTTAATATTTCAAATAACATATGAATACAACTCACAATTTCTTTCACATCTGCTTCATTGTCTGCAACAGATTTGCCTTTCTTATTTGAAGATTTCTACCAGAAAAACAAAATCAAATAAGCAAAAAATACTGAACAATATACCCATGATAATTCAAACAAAACAAATTACAGTTAATTATTTTATCACCAGTGACTGTCCTAAAATTTGTGCCAGGAAAACATGTAAAAGGACCAACTTAATCAAACGAAAACAAAGTTTTAATCCTATTTCATTCTTCTATGATTCTATATGTAACCTCTATTACTACAAGTAAAATTATTAGGTATATGATAATGAATTAAATGTTTGAAGAACTGTGCCAGCAATAATATATGAGTTTACCAGTATCTTGTGATTAGAAATCTAAAAGAAAACCTTACAACCCCATTATATGAATGGAGTACTCACATCTTCAGCTGCTGTTGTGGCCTTCCTTTTGCTTCCAGCAGTCTAAAAAAGATAATATAAATACAATATATATATATATATATATATATAAATAATAAATATAATTAGTAAATAAAATTATTGATTTGTAAGAAAATAACTCAAATATAGACAAAGAAATTCATTATAAACAGACAGAATTAGTGTATTTGGGTTTCTTACAATTCAGGATATTACATTAAAAAATTTTAAAAAAATAAATCAAAAAATAAAATTGATTTAATATTACAACATAACCTTAAAAACTGTTATTTACGGTATAATTAAAAGCTTTAAGGTGACAAAAATTCACTCAATAATCTACTGAGGTACATGTAATTCATGTCTTATACTGAATCAGATATAATCTGACAGTGATATAATAAAATACAATATATTCATTTATAACTACATGTATATTATAGGCCTACACTATAATTATGACCCTTTTTACAAAATAAAATAAATAAAATATAATAAAAGCCCACGCACTTCTCCACAAATTGATTAGTGCAGCCCACTAGATTTGTTTCAGTTAGAAATAATTTTTTGGCATTTACCCAGGTTCTGAAGTTGCTTTTACATGGCTTCCTGCTTCAGTGTTTAAATATCTGGTTAATTTGACAAGTTTAACAACCAAAAGTGGGTTTACATACTTTTTGTTTCTGCACTAGCATTTTTGAACTAATAATAAAAATGTTAAACAATAATAATAATAATAATAAGAAGAAGAAGAAGAAGAAAACTTAAAAAGTGACAACTGTTAACACGGATCAAACTGTAAGATTACCAATGGCATAAGAGACAGTTTTAACAACTCATTTTTGTTTATTGTTGGATTTATTATTATTATTATTATTATTTAAAAAATTATCTTGTATTTTCAAAATAAAATCCACAACTACTTTAACTTATGTTCATATGTATCATAAATTATTATCGTATTTCATTATCAATATCAGTATCTCGGATTGAATTATGGATAAAGCCCCTGTGAGTGTGTACAAGTAACAAGGTATCATCTCTTTGTGCAAACAGATTAGATTCTGAAGATTCCCCCACTACCTCCCATCTCCGACCCCATTCACCACCGACAATGTAACATAGTATATTTGGTTTTAATCGAAAAACATATCTGCAATAAATGAACTGAAACTATATGAAGCTTACTGTTTTCGCTTTCCTTGGTGGCATGATACCAGTAATGTCACTACCAAAAGTTGACTGTACTAAGCCCAACAATCGTGTTTCCAAATAATGCTTGCGGAGGGATTTAATACAAGCTGCAATCATTGAGCCACTTTGTAAAGGGCTCGTAACTCTCAACATTAAAAGGCCGTCTCTTTTAAAATTTGATATAAATGAAAGCAGTCAGTTATTTTATTGGTTGTTTTGTTTTCATTATTCCCCCCACCTCTATCAACTATTTTATTAATTTTTTTATAGTTTAAATATAAAAAATTTCTGTCAATGTTTAGTTCAGTGTTTATCATTTGTAAAATGTAACAGCAAAATGGCGGGAAAAAACGAAACTGAAAAAAGAGAAACAAATTGCTACAAATTTTATATGATATGCACAAAAATATATACCGTGGCTGGGAATCTTGTGTAATAAATATACTGGCCATATTACTGTTTTTCTCTCTTAAGCATAGGTTAACATGAAAAAAAAAAAAAAAAAAAAAAAAAAAAAAATGGTTTACAGTTTGTAAATTTTATTATTATTTTAAATTATGGCAGGGTTCTATCATAACGATTGCTAGGTCGTTCTGAGCGGCATAAAAATAAAATAAAATAATAAATGAATTAAAAATAACAAAATAAATAAAAGAATATTATTAAATCGGTAAAATACGTTTGTTGATAAACGCTGACATCTTCGTTTTTCCGAACAGCCCGTATTTTATAACTTTATACGAATATTACTTGTGAAGCGACTTCGTGAACGTCACACTTGCAATGCGCATGTTTGCTTACACGCGCAAACTTCCTTAAATGAGAATCTATCCTGCATCATGTGGTTTATACCTATACAAATGTTTCTGTGTCATGTTTGTAAAACTTGGCTAACAAACCTTGTTCAATTTTTTTTTTTTTTTTTTTTTTTAAAGTAATAATAAATTAATTAAAACATTATATAATAAAATATAAATAATAAAATGATAAATTAAAATTTTGAAGTGAAAAAAGAAAAGAAAATTTATTAATTATAAAATATTTATTTTTTATGTAACTATGTATATATGTGTGTCATAAAACCATTTTTATTTTTCAGTTATTAAATAAAAATGTAATTGCTGTTTAGAAAATACCAATAAAACTTGAAAGATTGATTTTAAATTTGAACTGACGTCACATGATTCCGTAATATTTAATTTACTATTAATCATCCTAATATTATTTATAACTACGTCTGTATGTAATAAATGCATTAGTATTATAAAATGTAGTCCGTACAATTAATTCTCTCTCTGTCCTGCTTAAAATTTTAACGTTGAGATTAGTTACGGACTTTTTCTCAGATTACTTCATGGCGCACGTGCTGCATGTGGTTGTGTTGCCAATGGTCAGTAGCGTATAAATCTAACGGGTCACGACAAACATAACTGTGCGTTGACGCTGTACTTTGGAGGAGTTCCTGCAATAAGAAATTTCGATATTTACTTAAAATTTTGAAGTCTTTATTTACTTAAGCTTTTGTTTGCTTGTTATAGTACATAATAACGTTTGAAAAAAAAAAAAAAAAGACATTTTCTTGAAGAAAATTGTTGTATCTAAAAATGAAGATCTAAAAGAAAAATCTCGAACAATTCCAAAGTTTCCCGTAGCTAAAAATGTAGTTGAATTGGAAGATGAAAATAACCAGCCTTTTACTGTTTTATATAATAAGAAATTGTCAGCATCGTTGAAAGTTCAACAACCTTTATTTTATACGAAAAATAACGGCGAATCATTAATATGGATAAGCATTTACACCCACAAGACAGAATTAGGACAAAATTGCTTCAGTGTGCATCGAGAAATAAGAGAATATCAAGACATTCAGATGCCGTGACTGAATCTGTTCAAGATGGTATATCCACATTTTCAGTGACGGATACTGCTGATACAGGAGTAATGGATCATTCTTGTGAAAAGAAATCTAACATCAACAACAAATCCGAGGGGGTTAAAATCCGCAAGAAAAATGTTCATCAAATTGAAAAGTCTGACAGAACATTAAGACAGAGAACGACAACCTGTCCAGAGGCCAAACATAAAGTCCAGTCCGAGATATCAGTTAATGTAACCAAGACATACTCTAGAAAGAAAAGATCCAGAAGGATTTCTACATTAGGTATATGCCAAGCCAAAAGGCCCCATATCGTCCAAGATTTATTTCACAAATATATCAGCACAACAACATTTTCAGAAACTCAAAAAGATAAATGTACTGATGATGAATATAACACAGAGTTGTCCATTGCGACAGATAAAACTAATGCTGAAAACAGTTATGAACTATTTAGTTTTGAGAGTGATTACTTAGACAGTATGGATTCAGGCTGTGTACCAGAATTTTCTGATGCAAATGACTTGCAGCAATCATTTTATGATACCTATACTTCTGATCAAGAATTGTCTTTTGTACACAGAAGTAAAAAGCCATCTTCTCTGACATACAGTACACCTGTCAAAAGTGATTTTGCTTGCCAGGTTGATACAAACATAAATGTAACAGACTCCAACTCACAAAATGGAGTAAGTAGTAGTAAAATACTAAAGCAAAGTTTTGTTGGCAGTTTAGAGAATACAGACATATTAGGAAGCCAGATGATTGAACAGCAGCATTGCTCAGTTACTGATTGCTCTACAAATAATATTTTGTCTAGAGCAAAATCCAGTACTTCTTCAGATATTTTAAAATCTGGAAGCAGAAAATGGGTTGAAGAAAATACTGAAACAGAAATGCATAATAAGAGAGATGAATCCACGAAGTTACTTGAACAAAATACTGTCAGTTCAAGTCTGGACACAGACATTTCAGAGAGCAGTGAGCAAATGAACAATGATTTGATTTTTGACCACCGACATAAAAATTCATCAACAGTTTCTGATAAACTTCACAAATCACTAACAACATCAAAAGGATCACCACTTGAAATCATCTTGCCATCTTCAGACACATCTCAGTTGAAACAGAAACAAAAATCAGAACGAAGACCTTGTATTTCTGAAATGACTGAATATGTAAGATTTTTTTTCCCCTCGTTTTAAATTTCACCTCTTTAGATAAACTGTAATATTCTTTGATTCCGTATGCCATAATTTTAAGATGTTTTGATCCCTTGTCATATAACTTAAGTTACAATGAAGCAAAAAGGTTATTTTTCCAGGACAATGTTTATCCTGAGAGGGCAAGAAAGTCCTTTGGACGGAGAGGTAATTATGGTTGGGAAGATAGCCTTCGACAGCATCCACCTAAAACAGTGATTCTGCAGGTGGGATGTGAATCAGAGTCTTCTAAAACCAACAAGAATAAGAAAGGAAGATGGTATAATTTATATAAAATATTATTTGCAGTATGGTCCTTAGAGTGTAATTATGCACTGATCTCACATCAGAGTAGTTGCTTTAACATATTTCTATTTAATGATCTTTTAAATTTCATTTGTTTATTATTATTGTCTTTTAATGGTACCAGATGAATTATCTTTATTGTATATCATCTATTCATATAATCTTCTCCAGAAATATTAGTTAAATTATTGTAGAAAGCATATGGATGACATACATTCTGCAAATCAATTTTAAAATTTGCTTTATATTTCTTACATCAGTTCACAGTTTATATTTCCCTCTTTAATTTCTAACATTTTTGGGGCATATTCATTTTCATAACAAAAAAACAAAAATCTGTCAGTTGTGGTTTTGTTGAAAACAGCTCAGCAGAACATACTGCAGAACATCAGAAGGAAACAAACAATTCTGTGGAAAAGACTGCCAAAAAGAGAGATTCCACAAAGAAAAAAAGTAATACTGAAATAATAGTTCTGGAAAATGAGCAGCAGGTTAATTCAGTTATTGAAAGTGTAAGTTTTACTTTTATTCTGTTGTAAATATGTTTCATAAACAAACCAAAAAAAAAAACCACAGAAAAAACGACAACAAAAAACAAAACAAATAATCGTTCTGGAGAATGAAAATCAAATTTGTGAATTTTCACTTTTATCAAGCTTATTTTTTATTTTGCATGTCATTACAAATTTTGTTTTAGTTCATCAAGCCTCTGATACTGAAACTTTTCCACATTACATTAGTAAAGAAATATAAAAATCATTTAAAACTTTTCCTTTGTTAATATTTAGAAATAAACGTTCTGCCTTTCAGGAGCCAGATTATGGAAAGCTTGTTTGGGCTCACCTTGCAGGAGAAAAGTGGTGGCCAGGTTTAGTTATTAAAGGATCACAAGTTTATCTAAAAGGAGGCAGCACAAATATGTCTTGGATTTTTTGGTTTGGAGATCATAAAGTATCACAGGTTATTTATGACTGATTCTGGTACATTACTTTGCTTTAATCATTAATTCATTTGCATTTCCAGTATATTTACATTGTGATAAATAAATAAAATGTTTATTAAAAATAGGTAATAAATATGCTGAATTGGTTTTAAAATTTTTACCTTAAAACACATTTCATTTAAAAACGTTAAGTTTTAACAAAATGCAGTGTCACTAATAATATAGATAATTAACAGGTCATTAAAAATGTTGATTTTATTGTTATGATTGATACTGAAAATTGCCTTTTGGAAATTAAAATAAATTTTGATAAACTTTCTGTTTATAGATTCAACATGAAAAGATTGTACCATTTGCTAACGAATATAATTGTAAATTCAACAAGAAAGTTAAGAAGGCTGTTGTTGAAGCTCTTAGGGTAAATGTTTTTTAAATTGAGCTTTTTTTTTGGGGAGGTACTTAATCTTTTTGTACAAACAACCAAAAATTATAAATATTTAATTTTTTTTGGACACAATCATTAAGAAAATGTATATAGTAAAATTAATTTTTCAGATAAATGTTTCAGGTTTTTTTCAAAAGGAAGTACATAAACATAGATAACATAATAATTATGTACATTATCACCCATGTAGCCAGAATAAGTTAAAATATAGTTTATAAAATTTCATTTGTTGTTTTCTCACATTTTGTTTTTCATACTACCTAACTTTTGACACAGAAATCATGAAAACTGTTTGTGCTAGATAGACTGAATTAGGAATATATATATTTACAAACAAATACAACAAAATGAATATTTCATTTCTGTGTTAGTAAAAATTGATTTTCAAGAATGTACTGATGTCAAGTGATATTAATGTTTTGGTATGAAAATGTTAGCTGTCAAATATTGTTTTTTATTGGTCATATGATGCCATTATCTAATTTAATAAATCAGACTGTTAAACAAGCAGTATTTCCCTTGGAAAGGATCAATAAGGAGCAAAAACTAATTTTTTTTTTTTTTTTAAACTATTGGTAGGAGTAGATGATTGTATTGCTGTTTTGAAAGTCATTTAAAAAATGATGGCCTTGTTAATTTATAACAGTTGGTTTTCTGAATTATTCCAGTGAAAACTGTCTCTACTCAGTCCATCATAAAATGTATTTACACATAGTTTGTTTTTAACACCTTGCTTTCCATCTGTCATGCACTAACCTGACAAGCTGCAAGTTGAAAAAGTTGAAGGGCCAAACATGGTGTTGACACATCAGCACTGTTGATTAACAGCTGTGTGAAGCCATCTTTGGCACCAGACATTGAGTATATCTTTGTTTCGTGCATTACTTTATAATTTTATACATTACATACATACATATATATATACATCACATGCATGTATTATGTAGATAGATGTATTTATTTTTGTAAAGATTTTTGCTTGATAAATAATTTCAGCGAAATGTTTTTAAAGGGATTTAAATGAAATGATTTTCATGATTATAGTGATATAACTGACAAAAAAGGAAACAAAGAAAAAAAAAAAAAAATATGGAACGCTTCACGAATTTGCGTGTCATCCTTGCGCAGGGGCCATGCTAATCTTCTCTGTATCGTTCCAATTTTAGTATATGTACTGCGTGAACAGTACAACCCTGTGTGCTTGATCTTCCTTTATATAATCTCATAGTTTATTCTTACACAAAATATGGTATCCACTTTTTGCATAAGACAATACTTAAATTCCCTCTACAAATTCCGATTGAAACTATTTGGTATCATAAGTACATTTTCTATAAGGTCTCTAGTTATGGCTATTTCTGGTACATTTAAATTTTATTATCATTACACAAAAGGTGTCATTAACAGATTTTTTATTGATCATAAAATACTTATGTAATTCAGCAAGTCATCCATGGAATAGGCAGTATTTCCTTTGGGAGCAATCTTTAAATTGAATCTGATAAACAGTTGATTGCTATGAAATATTTTAAAGTTTAAATTTGAAATATTGCATTGTTCAGTTTAATCATTTATTTTGATCAGGAATGTTGGCGTAGAAACAATCGGCCATCAGATCTGGATAGTGATGAAGCTCTGTTGAAATTTGCTGGTAATGGCTTCATGTTGGCAAATAGCTCAAGAAGATGGACATTTGATCCCATTCCAGGTCAGTGAGATATTAAAACATATTTAAATTAAACAGTGAAATAACAAACATTTTATGATGATGCATAGAAGCAGAAGTATTTCCATTTTATTTTGACTTTTCATTGATAGAAATTTAAGACAAATGACCAGACAGACTGAGCATATTGTATCCTCAGTCTATTAGGATTTTGTTACATTTCCAGTATTACAATAATTATTTTTAAAATAAGGTTAAGAGAGAAGAACTTGGATTTCAAACTTAGAATTTCCAGGGGTTCCTCCCCCACTTATTTAATTTTTTCAGTTATTTATTTATTTATTTAATTAATATAAAAAAAAAAATTAAAAAAAAATTAATATTCCTTGGTCTTTTGTAATTATTTTACCTTTCATTGTGCTTAAAAGGTATTTGTTTTGATTCAAACATTTTGTCTTTTTTTATGTAAATCATACAAGAAATCTGGAAGTAAAAACAGTCAATAAAAAAAAAGAAAAAAGAAAAAAATAACAACAAGAAAATAAACCCCAGGGGTTTAAGTAAAACACTTTTTTCTTAGTTAAATTTTAAAATATAACAATTACCAGTATTGTTGGCCTCTGATATATTTATGAATTTTTATTCAGAAGTATGTTGTTGTTGTTTTTTTGTTGTTTTTTAAAAACAATAGATTTTTTTATTTACAGAAGTATAGAAATTACATTTGTGTCTGTTAAACTTTATTGGGAAAATAATAAAATAAAAATAATAATCTGTGTATAATAATCTTGCTTACTTCTAGATAATCCAGTTCCAGAATATGTCCTTGAAAGGATGACAAAAATTGGTGAAGAGATCAGAAGTCGAGCTGCTAGAAAAAGTTGCACTGTTGAAACACATGATTTGGGTATCTATTACAAGTTTTCACAACAGTTAACTTAAAAGCTTGTTAATAATGTGTATGTGTACTCTTGTGCATATAGATTTTTAATTCTGAGTTCTTAGTTCTTTTGTTTCAGGTTGTTAATATTTTATTATTTTTTAAATGATGCTTATTTGGCAAATAAAAAGAAATAATTACTTTTTAAATTCCTACCCTTTTAAATAATCCACTTTTTGAAATTTAGTTTTCCAATTTCTTTTCCTAATTAATTTTTATTATTTTATTTTGATTAAATTTCTGATAATTCACTTTACAGATGATGCTCTTGAAGCCTTAAAATCTGGGACGAAGAAAATTACAGGTTTTTAATTCAGATTCATTCTTAATATAATTCAGCCTGAAATCCTATATTAATTTTAGTTTTACTGAAATATTATTATACAAATATCTGAAAATAAAAATAACAAGAATAAGTTTTACATATTAATTATTTATAGTGGTTAATCTTTTTTCACTTAGAGTAGTATAAAATTTACATTTTATTATTTAATGGACACGGTCAACAAAAAATCACCACCACCAGCAATACCAAAACAAAAATAATGATTAATAAAAGAATAATAATAATAAAGAAGAATAAAGAAAGTTAATTCACTTTATTCATTGGAATAGAACAGGACATCTGAAAACTTTTTACTGAAATTTAGATGAAATATAAAAAAGATTACAGAGAGACAAGAATCCATGTGATATGTTCATTCAAATACAGGTGTTCTCAGAAACTGGATACTTTTGTATGATGTGTCATCTAAAACCAGAATAGTAAATAGCTTCTTGTTATTTAGATATAGTTAAAGAACAAATATAAAATTCTTGCTGACAATCTTAACATTTAATTTTTTTCAGTTTAAATACTTTATTTTGCAGAGTACAAAACAGACCTGCATAACCTGCAACAGCAATTTTTACATATTTTCAGGACCAGTTCATATTTATGATACCATTTTATTAGCTGCATATTCCTCCAAATATCAGTGATGAGAGTTCTCTATGTTTTACTGATGAGGCATGTGCAGTTTTGAGGACGTGCCAAAGATCACAAAAATATATTGCTGATTGGTTGTGTGAAGGTGGTTTGAACATTTTAAGAAAGCAGTTTTCTTGAATTTGCACCCTATTTCTTTACTGGTTTTTGGGACTTGCACTTCAATAATTTGTCTTTTAACGGGAATCTGTTTGTTTCAATTCTTCTCAGATTTGGCTGAAATTTTAACACAATGTCAGTTATACATTAGAAAAGGGAAAAAAAAAATACAAACTCTAATGAATATTTTGGTAATCTAAGATTTTTCACAGCTTTTTAAAAATTTTTAATCAGTGTTGATTTCATGGAGAATAGTGTTATGAAGACAGTCTTAAATTTCAAAAGGTTCTGTTGGAAATTACTGAGATCTATGAAAAAAGAAAAGACAATTCAGTATAAAAATGTGCATTTGAGAAAATTAATTTTAAAGTTAGATAGTGTTATTGTCTGACTATTTTTCTCAACATCTTGTGAGCACTTTGAAGCTGATATTTTCTGTCTCAGACCTTTCATTTGCTGTCTGACATTTTATTTGGGTTAATTTGTGTGTAATGGCAATGAAAAAGCTGATTGAATTCCATAAACAATGGTGACAGATAAGCAAAGAAGCATGGATTTGCTGTCATGTGGCATATTTTAGCCAGTCATTGCCACTTACTCACCAGTGTCTCAGCTGTTCTCATAGAGCGTGGTCTCCTTTTAATTTGATAATTCATGGAAAGTGCTGAATATTTCCAAACAATTGATTTACCATCATACATTGCAAAAGTAGGGCATTGTGCCTGTGTGCAGAATGTCATCAAAGGTTCTAAATGTGGAAGAAGTGATTTTTCTATACATTTTGCATCACTGAACATAAACAAAGGAAATAAAATGACTGGGGTGTTGCAAAAGCATATTTGTGCTGTGTATACCATATGTATTCAAGACAAAACCAAACAGTTATTGAAACCAAAGAATATGAATTTGACAAAATTGGAAATTCATCCAAACAATTTTATTTTTTTATTTTTAGTGATATTAAGCGCCATCAAAATCAAGATTGTTTGAAATAGGTGATCCAGTTTCAGAAAATAACCCATATACATAAAATGGTAAAATCATTTTTCAGAGGTATGTATAGGCTGCTTGGAGTTTGAAACAGAGATTGTATGTCAGCATCCAATATTTGAAGGAGGATTGTGCCTAGAGTGCAAGGTAACATTTTTGATTCTGGATAGACTGCTCTTTGATACTGTTACCTGTATGATTTATTTTTAATTCTGTACTGAACCCATAGTTTAGTTTTATCCATTTTTTATATTTAAATATAACTCCCCCCAAAAAAAAAAAAATCAACAAAACATTTATCACTTTTGTATAATTAATTTCTTTTATTTTCTTTTTGTCTTTCAGAAAAGTGTAATGGAATCAATTTATGCATTTGGAAATGATGGACTTCATGTAAGTTGGATTTCTGTTATAAAAAAAAAGAAAAGATATTACTTCATTCTCTAATCATCTATTAAATATATTATTATTTTATGCATTCTTTAGTGATTTACTCATGTTGTTATATGCATTAAATATTTTTCTTACATGTAGCTTGTTGTGATGCTAAATGTGCAGATAACAAACAATGAAATCTGATTCTCTTTGACTTATATTTCTGTATGAATTGTTACAAAATGTTTTTTTCAGGCATACTGTGCAGTTTGTGGTTCAGGTGGCAAGCTGTTCATCTGTGACTCTATGTCTTGCAGCAGGTTTGGAAATGTATTTCTCATTTCATTTATAAATTTCGATTTCTTTTAGGATGTGTAATATGCACACTTCTTCAACTCAAGACAGAAAAAAAAAAAAAAAAAAACAACAGGCTGATCAGCAAGCAAATGTTAGTGTTTTGGAAAAGGCTTTAGAAAAACAGATTGTCTGAATTGATATCATCATAGCTGGTTCATGTGTTCAGCAATTACCGTTTGATAAGATATAAGAGTAAACTTTTAACAGAATTCAGTTTATACAATTCTCTAAAACAGAAATTGTCAAAAAACAAAAACGGGTTATAAGTAATTAATTGTTTATTTATATTTTTCAGAGTTTATTGTTTCTCATGTGTTGAAGATCTTTGTGGACAAGAAATAACAGCAAAGGTAATTTTAATTTTCGGTGTGTTCAGAGTTTAATTTCAATGCAAAAATCTGTTTGTCATAACTTTACCAGATAAATACAGTGTTTGTGATTCTCAACGTGGATGGTAGGATTGACCCCTTGCAGAACTTTGAGAACAGAGGATGGTGTTAAAAGCTTTATTTTTATAATGTATAAGTTCTTATAACTATACTACATAATTAATGGTAGTTGTATTGCCAGTACAAAATTTAGCTTAGATGCCCAATCCTTCAGACCTGAAATAGGGCACCAGAAAAGAAAATGTTAAGAATCAATGCTATAGTGCTAGTTTAGCTTATTTAATTATGTAGAATGAAGTCTTGAATTTATGAACATCTAATTAATCATAATCATTTAACCAGAATTTCAAATTAATTGTAATTTACTTTTTCTTATGTGAACATTTAAAAACAAATAATAAAATAGATACATATAAATATTAAAAAATAATATGGTTTAAAATAGTGTGTATGTGAATATTTGTTTGTATGCAAATACATGTCTTTGAGTATACTTTTTAATTTAAGATAAAAGACAGGAAATCTTGGCTGTGTTTTTTGTGTACTCCATACAAGTCATCTAGTCATGGAATGATAAAACCTAAGGAAAACTGGGAACAGAAAATTGTGTCATTTTTTGATACTGGATTCAGAATTGAGGTAAACACAATCCCCTATTTAAAACTGATGTGTAAACTTCATCTTTATTTACATGAATTGACTTGTATCCTGAAATTTAAAAATTTTCCAAATTATTTATTTTTAAATTTTTAAACACATTATCATTAGTTTGGAACAATGAAATAGTTTAGATTTCAGATTTTTAATGAAAATCTCAGACTTTTTTATCTTCTTTATTTTTGTTAATTTAATTAATCTTGCTATTTGTTTTAGAGACCAAATTTAGAATACTTCAAGGAAAAGAGACCTATCCGAGTACTGAGCCTGTTTGATGGAATTGGAACATGTATGTAAACATGATATAAACCTTTATTCTGACATACACATAAAATGATCACTTCAGTCAAGTATGTACAATATATTTCACCTGAATTATTTTTTGTGAATTGTCTTTTTGTCAAACTTTGTAGGCATATCAGAAACTTTTGTTCTGTAATTTGTACTGTCTCTAAATATAAAATACTTAAAGCAAACTGATTCAACAGTTATGAAACTGTTTTGTTAAAATGAAAATATGTTTATGTGTAGACCCACACATATATACATTGCATATGTGTTTCTGCTTTTGTGTCCTGATAACAGTTAAAATTTCTCACTGATTTCCTTTAATGAAGGACAAATGTTTGACATTTTCAAGTATTATTTTTCATTGAAAAATAATACTTCAGTTAGAATAAAAATACTTTTTTTTTTTTTACCTTTGTTCTGTACAAATATTTTTTAACATTCAGGCAAGTTGGCACTTGATCAGCTAGGTATTCCTGTTGACATCTACTATTCCTCTGAAGTGGACATAGATGCCTTGATGGTGACTAGAGCTAACCATGGAGAAAATATTGTACAGATAGGAGATGTCCAGTTGTTAAATTATAACAAGGCTGGTTTTCATTTTCCTGAAACTTATTCTGCTGCTATAGAAACACATAGTCATACAGTATCCTTTCACATGTAGTACACAAAAAATATAAAATTATAAAAATAAACATTGTGGCCAACATACATAGATTTTAACATTTTGTGATATTATTTTTATCATGGCTTACTTTTAACCAGTGTCCTGAAGAGGTTCTTTTTAAAGCTATTCTCATTATTTTAATTTTTTTTAAACATTTTTTGTTATTTTTCATTTCACTTCTCTGAACCTTTCAGACATGCATCATACATAAAATGACATGTAAAATAACAATAATAAAATAAAATATCTAAAGTAATAAGGCATCATATTCTAATTTCATGTTTATTTTTTGAATGTTTCACCATCTTGGGAATTAATAATTTCAAAAGTAAAATATTTTTTCTTTTTCCTAGCTACCTGACATTGGCCCTGTTGATCTGTTGATTGGGGGTTCACCATGCAATGACTTCTCTCTGGCTAATCCTGATAGGAAAGGCTTTGGTAAGTGTTGATTAGAGCATCACTAATCACTAAATTTAATTTTAAAAAGATAAAATAGTGTACAATAATAGCACCATTATTTTGAACTCAAGGTCCACATTGATCCTATTTTTACGTATTAAAATTTATTGTAGTTGGACTTTCTTTTTGTTCTTAATTTTCTCTTTTTGCCTAAAATGTATTGTCTTCAAAAAAAAAAAAAAAAAAAATAAACGAGTAAAGATCTTAAATTTATTTCAGTAAGTAAATTTAAATGTAATCCATTAATCTGGTTGGATTATTAAATAGAAAATATAAGGATATTTAATTATACCATATGATTTATTTATTTATTTATTTACATCTAAGCATTATTTTAAGTTTAATTACAAGTTTTAAGATCATAGATGGGTTTTTCTTCTTTTTCTCGAGTTTTAAAAGAATGTCTTGGTCATTGATATAACTCTAATATTTTGTCACATTATTTATTTATTTATTTATTCAATTATTTTTTTTTTCTTCTAGGTGGATCAGGTGTTTTGTTTTTTGATTTTTTTCGGATTCTGAAATACCTGCAGATAAACTACAGAGACCAACACTTGTTCTGGTTGTACGAGAATGTTGCATCAATGAAAACTGAATACATGGCACACATTTCAAGATTTCTGGATGTAAGATTTTTCTTGATAACAAAATCTTGTTTATTATTTTAATTCAGTGGTAAATTATATTCTTCTGTGCCTAAATAAAATAATATTTTAAACTTTATTTTATTTTAAAACTCTAATGTTTATAATAATCATTACTTTATTTATGTACAACAGTAATTTTTTGTTACTTATTTGGAATTCTAAAGTGTTTGGAGTGGGTTTGTTTTTGTGAGATTTGATTGTTGTTTTTGATTCTTTTTGTTTTTTTTAAATTTCTTCATGCTGATCACAGATATTTTCTGGAGAAAATATTTCAGGAGTTTGGCACAAATAAACAACACTTTTGTTTAAGTGCATGGTTATTAATTTCTTGTATATTCCATTTAAGTGTCAACCAGCTCTGTGGGATTCAAAGTATTTCACAGCACAACACAGAGCCAGGTATTTCTGGGGCAATATTCCAGGTCTATACAGGTAATAGTTTATGTTCTGTAAGACATACCAGAAATCTTCTGTTTGTGTTGGTTTTATTTTTGTCTTTGTATGATGAAACAAAAGATAATATTTTATATAATGTCACAAAATTTTAGCAAAGTATTTATGTTCCACTGCCACCAAGAAAGCTGAGTGTAATATTTTCATACAAATTTTAATTTTTTTTATAACACTGATATAATTATTCACCATGGGACAAAACAGTGTAATATTTTTTAAATAAAATAATGCATATTTTTTCAATAGAGTTTTTTAGTCTGTATTAACAGTATAAAATGTATTGTATTATAAAGTTTTATAAAAAAAAAAAGAGTAAAATATACATTTGGGTATTATTTTCTTCATAGCACACCAGAGATTTCAACAAACTTGCACAAGACTGTTTCTCTGAATAGTTCCTTGGAACCCAATTGTAACCGACAAGCTGTAATTCCTAAACTTAGGACAGTAACTACTCGTACAAACAGCCTCAGGTTTGGCAAGAAGGATGAAATTTTCCCTATTCAGATGGATGGAGAGGATGATGGAATTTGGATCCCAGAATTAGAAAGGTTAGTTTAAAGTTTAATTAATTTAACATTAGTCCAAAGTAAATATTCATAAAATATTTAATATTCATTATTATTTGAAAATAAGAAAATAAAATAAAATACTACTTTAAATCAATGAAATTTATTGTTTATTATTATTATTTAGTTATTAAAATGATTTATTTTAGGCTGTATGTCTTCTCTTTTTTATATAATATTTACAGACCAAATATATATATTTTTTATGATGTTATGATTTATTCACAGGCCAAATACTTAAGTACCAAATATTACAAAATATGTTTGTTACATAATCACTATTACATACCTGTCTGTTTACATTAAGTGATGTTTAATCTGGTGTATTGTGTTTTCAGAGTGTTTGGATTCCCATCTCACTACACAGATGTTGGAAATTTACCAGCAACAAGAAGACAAAACTAATAGGAAAGGCATGGTGTCTTCCAGTTATAAAACATATCCTGTCACCACTCAAAGAATATTTTTCTGTACAGGAGAAAAATTAAATTTTTACTGAGAAATGTAACAGTTTATTTACAGTTTAAAGCAGTTTTCTTCAATTGAAGAACATTTTTTAGTTTTTGATTGGTTTTTAAATTTCAGTACAAATGTTTTTCACTTTCTCATGTTCTTTAGCATTTGGTTTTTCTATTTTGTTCTTTATAAAGATTATGTGACTTGCTTGTACTAAAAATAATTGTATTTTTAAATACATTTCACAATTTTCAAGAATTTCTAAAGGTTTTTTTTTGTTTTTGTTTTTTTAGCAGTTTGAAAGCGACTAAAGTTTGAAATAACATCCCTTTTGAATTGACACTGTGGTTTTTCTTTTATGATTTACAATTTCTGAAACTGCAGATTTGGAAATTTACAACAAAAAAACCCTATAGAAATTGTTGATTTAGAAAATACAGTGAGAAGTATTTAAAAATATAATTTAATTTTATTACAAGCTGATGAAAGTAGAGTGTTTTTTTAAAGTTTATTGCTAAAATAGTTTTGGTGTTTTTTTCTTTTGTTGTTTTTTCATCCTTATATTCATTCAGATTTTTAATCAGTTCATAATATTTATAGAGATCATTAAGAAAAATATTTTTAATAATATTTGTTTTTTATTTTCATTTTTACAGTTGGTACCTTATAAAAAATATTACTTAAGTGATTTTATGGTCTGATCTATTAAAAAATTTGGAAAACATTTTTCATCTTGCATGTTTATTAATATTTTTTATTCTTAGTTTCACAACAGTTTGTAATCATACTTTATCAAGGATTCATTAGATTTTTGTTTTCTTTTCTTTTTTAACTGTCAAGTAAAATTTTTGTTATGTATGATGTAAGTTTCAAGAAAATAATTGTCTTTGTTTTGCTGAGTTTTATAAATCTTAATTATTATAATTTTTATTATTTTGATATTGCCATAATTGTGTGGTTTTGATTATTAGTAAGAATTTCATTCAGATTATAATACTTGGATAACTTTTGAATGCTTTTGATTTAGCTTTTCATTTTATCTTAATATTATATAAAAGAAAAAATATATAAATGTCCAAGAATATAAATTAGTTAATATTACTTATGTGTTGCTGATACACCAAAAATCAGATACTTACTTTCTGCACTTTGCTCCCATCTGTTTGTTACAGCATAGCAAAATTTTGTATTTTTGTTTTACGTTTTTGTTAAATGTTAAAGAAAATAACCATGAATAATTTTATTAGATTTGTTATTTGATAGCACTGGACAGATCAAACCTATGAACTATTTTCCACTTAATTACCTTTGTTGCAGTTACACCAGAGAAAAATATATAATAATTAGCAGAAACTTCTTTTATATTTTAAATAATATAAGACATTTTAAAAACAAATTTATATTTCATGTGTATTAAATATATAAAGAGCACTAAAAACTAATATAAAAAGAACAATGAACGCCATTTTATTTACATTAACAGCTTTATGTACCACTTTAAAATACAAAATACATATTGTTTTCTAGGCATGCATAAAGATGGGTATATTACACGGGAAAAGAAACAAACAAATATCAGTGATGACAATAAAAAAATACGGCTGTGTACATCTTTAAAATTTGTGTGTCCATGCATATATTTAATAGTGGGGTGGGGAAAAACAATATTACTTGACAAACTTTAGAAATAGTAATTTCTGTCAAATTGTAAAATTATTTCCAGTAATCAAATTATAATGTTCTCAGAAAAACAAAAGTAACTTAAGTAATAATAATAATAATAATAATAATAATGTGGTGGTGGTGGGGTGTTTGGAGAGGGTATCAACAGTATTATTTCAATTAAAAATAAAAATAAACTGTTGATGTCATATTCAGTTTTGATTTATCACTGGATCATTTTCATAACTGTAATGCCTTAGCATAAGAGTTTAGCTAAGTGGCAGATTTTATTTGTTTTTGTTAATAAATATTTGTAAAGTTTTTGATTTTGTTATTAAAATGTTGAAAGTCCATTAATTCAGTTAAATCTCTCTCTCTCTGTCCTTAAGTATATATTACCTACTTCAAGTATCCCAATCTCCCTTACAAAAAATCACTTTTCTTCATCTTGTACACCCCCACAACACCAGCCACATGACAAATATTATGTTATTAAAACAATATTAATAAAATAGGATTTACTATGTCAGTTATTCATGAGCAAACAGTATTGTTTAAATTAAAAACTGAAATGAAACAACATTGTGTCTATATATTAAGAATTGCAGCGTCTTTTTGCTGCTATCTTACTGAACACAAATCCTGCCAGTTGCTGTTCTCATTCTGTAGAATGCAAAGCAGTTCAAACTGAAACAAATAGAATATTAAAAATTAATTTTCATTATCATTAGACATTATCGTTATCACCACCATCATCATCAGCATTACATTATGTTCCACCTTTGAAAATCGGCTTGTCCAATCGTTTTTAATAACTCGGGGTGGGGAAGAAAAAAAGAAGATGCCACCATTTATTAAGTTACTCCTATGGGTTAATTATGACGAGGCGTTACACTCACTAAAGTGCACTGCATCCTCACAGCGCTTCATTGGCAGTTACAAAACAACATTTGAAATGGGAAATGATAACCCATAAAATATATGAAGTGTTTAAGACACGTTTTATACGATGTTTTGCCCAGGTCGAAATTCCTCACATTTAAATGAAACATTGTGCATGCTGGTCAAAAGATCCTAATTGCCATGCTAATGCCAAATCAAGTTACTCTACCATCCGTGAAAGAAACCCACAATGGACGAAATATTATTTATCCAAAATATCTTCTGTATATGTATGTATTTAATTATCATGTTATTAGTTATAACTACTCCAATTGTGCAATAAGTATTTCTATTAAATTAACATACACGTGCTCCCAGTATGATACTTTACAGCAGGCATGGGCAACCTTTTTCAAGAAGCAGGCCACATGAGACATGGCTCATCCTCAGGCGGGCCGCAGGTACTAATTTAGGCAATTTTATGTGTTTACGTAGTTTATTTTAAGAAATTTTTCTTTTTTGTTTACTTCAGGAACTGTTATAATAAAAAAAAGTACATGTTTTTTTTTTTTTAATGTATTAGTGGATACAAAATAGACTCATTTTATAAAATTTGAATTAATGTTATTTTCCTTGTGAAATTAGGCGGGCCACTCATAAAGCTGAGCGAGCTTCAGTTTGCCCTTGACTGCTTTAAAGGCTGACAAATGAATTTAATTCAGATCAGGATTAGAATTTTTCTTGGTGAACAAAAGTTCTTAATGTAATAAAAACACTTCTTCCAAAGCTCTCCAATCTTTGCATATCCCCAAACTAGACAGGTCAGGAGACCTGCTATATTGCATCAGGAAATGGTGATTATTATGTTTTGTTATCTTTAAATAATAATAATAATAATAATAATAAATCAAGGATCGGGAATACCCAATACCAGCTGTCCTAGTGAAATACCGTATTGTCGGATGGAGTTACACAATTAATTGACCACAACAGACATGAGAGCCTGTGTCTTTGGTCAGCCAGCAGTAGAAATAAAACGGCTTATCAAGTCACACTCATCATACAGTATGAAGGCTTAATATATATATATATATATATATATATATATATATATATATATATATATATATATATATATGCAGAACATAAAATAAACAATGAACTGTAAACAACTAAACTGTATTTAAGTGATAAAAAAATAATACACTTTTAACGACGGTTTTATGAAGCCAAACCAAAACACTGTTAAACCTGGTAACACCATAATAGTCCCCTGTAACGTTTCATTCAAGAAACTGTATTTATTTACAGAATAAGTATTGCATTTAAATTTCAAGTCCATAAAATTATTTTCGTTAAAGTTGGCTAAGTTAACCGGTGTTTTTAGACGAACCATGGTTTATAATTCATAACACTGAATCACTAATATTTTTGTTTGTTATATTATTATTATTATTATTATTATTATTATTACAAATAATTTAGAATTAGGTATATAGTTTAAATGCCAGACAGGTCTAGAGACACGCATAGTTTTAAATAATATTCCTAGCTATACACATATTTAAAACATATATATATATTATTTTACATTTTTATCCGTACTCTTATTATTATTTTGTTTCTATTTATTTTTTTTAATTTTTTTTTTGTTATTCTATGAAGGCGTCTGTTTTTGGATATATATGATCCCCAATCGCCGTTCTTTTTGCACCGGTGGATTGCTGCAAATTGTCTTGATTTCTACACACCAACAGTCAGGGAAGACGAAGAAGAAGGAAAAAGGTGACATCATACTTGGCAGTTATATCGAAAGTGAGGCTCGTTCATGGGCGAATACAACTTGTCACTTGTTTATGACTTTACCGACAACTTGTGAAGTGCGATCAAACGAACAAATATACTCAACTTGCCGCTTTCGGTAATTACTGACATGTTCAGTAATCTATGTTGGTTTCAGCTGTTGTTGTCGGTGAACTGATTGTCCTTTTTGTTTTTAACGCTGTTGTGTTTTTTACTTCACCAAAATGGCGTCAAGTTCAGTTAGCCAAGAGAGTTTAGACATGGAAGATTTCGACCTGAACAGACAGAGAAACAGAATAAGAACACACAGAGGTAGGGGAATGCTTCACAGGGCCGGTGACAGGGACGCTGGAGATGGGGAGGGCCGGGATCAGAACGGTGACGGAGGAGAGGGACCGTCGGGATTTCAAGACCATGATTCGCCCACGCGTTCGGCAGCCAGAGCAAAAGATAAAAGAACAAGACCGAACCATCTACACAAGGGAAAGCTACCCAAAGACAAGAGAAAGTTGAGAGAAAAGAGAAGAAGTACAGGTGTTGTTCACCTTCAGTCAACAGAGGTACAACTATATTTACTGTTGTATTACATTTATTATTATTAATTTTTTTTTTAATTATGAATGTTATTTCCTGATCTGCAGTCAGTTAATTATAAGTGTATGCAAACCCACGCTAGTTTATATTTTAAATTATAACTAATATTTCTTCAACTACAGTGAGCAAGTGTATTGTATACATACATGCATTGTTATTTGTTTTAAATTTGTTATAATATATTTTTAATTATAACTATTAATTTATCACCTACATAAAACAGGTATTTATAGTTATTATAAAATTTATATATATATGCATGATTTAATTTATTTTTAATATTATTTTAAATTTCTGAAATGGATATGATGATATTAAAATTCATAGAATCACAGAACTTATAAATTATAAATGCTAAAAGTGTAAGAAAATCATTTTTGATTTGGCAGTTAAATATTAATTATTTAAAAAAAAAAATAATAATTTGTTACTCATGGTTACGTAACATCAACTAGAAGTCAGAACAGATATGAACTTTCCAAATGTAAAGTATATAAAAATAGTTTACTGAGATTGTTCAGTACCTTTCTACAGGGGCCTGTCTCAGGTATGTTGTCATATATACTGATCACTGAATATTAAACCTAATATTAAACAGTCTAGTCATAATGTTGTTACTTGTACTATTCCTTTTACAGTCAACAGTTATTAATATCTCATTTATCTGTGCATATTTTTCACATAAAACATACACACACACACACACACACAGAGTATTATAAAAATTTGTTAAACAAGGAACCTGTTATTGTATTTTTATATCCACTCATACCATGACTAATACAAGACAGAAACTGTTAAGATGCTTCATCATGTCAGTATGTTTTGATGAACAACTTCTCTTTCTTTAAAAGCTCGTCCAGTTGATAAAGGATAGCATTTTTTACATAATTCTAGCTTTAGATAAACAAAAATCATTTTAAATACCATCAACATAAATGCATATTTTCTATAAAATATTGGTACATTAGAAATGTTAGATAAGTTGAAGTTGGTTACACATACAAAATTACAAATGCATAAAACAAAATGTTGCTAAGATAAAGTTGGCTTTAATAACAAAAACAAACAAACAAAAAAATTATACCTAACCTGAAGTTTCTTTTAAAAAAAAGAACTGTATTACACAAGATAACACACACACATAATTGTAACTAACCTGACTTTAATAACAAATTCCATTAAACTAATAGCCATCACATATGTATTTAAACAAAGAGAAAAAAAGATTGTCACAATAACAAAACTGTATTATTATATTAAACTAGATATAGTTACATATAAAGGTATTTTGAAAAACTACAGCTAAGCTAATGCTGGCTTTAGAAACAAAATTATATTACCATATTATAGGAGCTGTCATTATATACAAATGTATTTTTAAAAACTGCAGCTAAGCTTGAGTTGACTTATTTAATTCATCTAAATCTGTGACCTCGGGGTTATTTTTGCTATTTGTCTAATTGCTTCTTTTATGATCCTGAATGGAATGTGCACGTTGACAAGCCTTGAGGGCAGCTTATACCAGTGTCATAAAAAAGTAGATTTTCGGTGTAGTAGCTATATTTTATGTCAGGAGAGTGTACTTAGTCATCCAACATTGTTACTAAATGAAAGTCCAACATAAATATTATGTTGCTAAAATTTATTTAGTACTTAACAGAGATTACTTTGAAAGATTATCTAGTCTTATTTTTGCTGTGTTAAGATCTGGCAAAGATTAAGAACTTAGGAACAAAGTAGTTATCACTGATTATTTTTATTTATTTATTTAAAAAAAAGGCAGATTTTATACAAAGATACTGTTAGTATACTGATACAGTTTTAAATTTTGAAATAAAGTTCTTAAAGTAAATTGTTGTTGCTGACTTGTAATACTATTCTTTTGTCAGTTTGTATTAATTATCAGTTATACTTACCGTATATACTTGTGTACAAGGCGACCTTATGTATAAGTCAATGTGTATTTTAAGACCAACAATTGCGTCATTTTAGGTATTACTTGTGTATAAGTCGACTGTAGATTCCAGGCACCGTCACTATTTTTAGACCAGTGTGACAGTGCCACGAAGGCCTACATTGTACGCCTACTGTAACATAATTTGCACGAGCTGTAACTTGCATGAACATACCATAATAACGTAAATGCATGTATTACACGAGCTATAGCCTAAATGTATCATAAATAGTATCTCTTTAATGTAATAGGTCTAACATGGAGACCTAACTTACCGTTATATTTAGTGGATTTGTCGGTAGTGGATATTAATGATGATTGCAATATTATTTCACCAAATTCTTTACAATTACACAAGTGGTTTTGTTTATGAAATTAGGACTGATATTTAGTGCAGTTTGGCAGAGAAGTCTGCATTCCTAGATCATTGCAAGACACCATAAGGCATAACGCCGTACTGATGGTTTTCTCGCTTTAAAATGTATTTTTATGTCATTAAACGGAAGAATATCATGTTTTACATTCATATTTGGTTTTGTTATTTAATTTTTCAAAATTTTTTATACGATAAAATTATATTTTTGAAAAGCTGAAAGACCGCGATTATTTTAGATGCATCCCATAGCAAAAAATAGTCAAAATGGCGACTCTTCAGCAGCAGCTACAAAAGCATTACCTATGTATAAGTCGACCCCCAAAATATTACCTTAATATAGTCTCCCAAAAATTTGACTTATACACAAGTATATACGGTAATTATTAAAAAAAATTATCGGTTAGCAGTATCAAATTTTTTCCACATCATATCCTTAGTATTTTTTTAATGCAGTTATGTAGGTGTCTCAAAAACTAATAAATATATTAGTGTTATTATGTAAAGTTGCAAATATTTGATTACACCTTATTTACTGTTTGTGAAGATACTTAGTAACTGATTGAGGAAAGAAAAAAAAAATGAATTGAACTGTATTTAATGGTTGACAAGGGTATATCAAATACAAATGGAATGCTGAATACAGTGTTAGTCACATAGAAAGGTATTTGCTGGGAAATGTAACCATCTAAGAATGTAATATTTTGCTCTTGATTACTAGGCTCAGTCTTTGTTATTTACAATAGAGATAATAAACAATTATAAAAATAAATAAATACAATTTCACACACACACACACACATCAACAGGACTGCTTTAGAAAACATCCGAGATATTTGCAGCATACAAAACATTTTGAATGACATTCTTTTGCACAATCATCAGTTTTTACCTGTTTGTCATTGCATTCAGGTAAGGCAGGTAAATTTGCAGCATGTCGTCACAGGTTTCTGTTAAAGGGTTAAATAACAATGTCCTACATGTTTGCACATTAAAATCAGGTGTTTCCTTGCATCTGTCACTCACAAATTGTGTAGCAGTAACACTGTTTACACAATGAACTGTTTTTAAATGCCATGTATATAAAATTTGTGTGGGTTAAGAATGATTTGATTTTCCATTGTCAGGCTGTGTCCTGGTTGACTCTTTGGAACAATACTTGAAAATAAATATAAGGCTGACAATTAAAATAATAATAATATAGTTTATACATATATGCATAATACATAACATCGATTTGACATATTCACAAACACACACACATGTACATACCTGTCTACCTATAGTGGAAAAGTACATTTGTGGCAATACACATAAATATATATAAATGCAAAAAAGTTACTTTGGGTATTGTTTATATTAAAGGAGAGAATTTTGAAAATCAATAAAATATAATTGTTTTATTATTTTTTTTAGCAGCAAAATAGGTAAATCTAGTGATTCATGTATGAAAAGCCATGTCCTTCTATACATTTTCAGTGAAACTTAAGTGAGGTGGAAAATTAGTGTCTAAAACTTTTTCTCCATTTGCTGAGTATACTGAGGAAATTCAGTAATAAAATAAGAAAGTATAATGATAATTTCTGCTGAAAAAGAATATAGTTGAGTTGAATAGAAAATTGTGTGTAAAATGGACTAAACTTTGCCATAGTTGATTTTCACCAAAATACATAACAAATTATAACACACACACACACATACACACAAAAATGGGGGAACAAATATTTATTTGTGGCTTTGCTATAAAGAGTCAGATTACTAAATGAAATGCATTGTAGACAGTATTACATGATTAAAGGCAAAGAACAAAAAACAAAACAACAACAAAGAGAGACTTGTGCTTCTGAAAATGTAGAATAGTAATTCAGTCTTGTATAGAAGATATTGTCTACTGTTTAAAAAAAGAAAAGAAAAAAAAAGACTGTAGTTAGTTTCCTTTAATTAGGAAACAACACAAGAACTCTTATTTTGTAGGTTTTTTTCAAAAAATTATTTTAAAATATTACTTTTGTGTGCATGTGTACTTTTTCTTTTTTGATTTCAAATCTTAAACAGCAACTTAAAAAAAAAAAAAAAAAAAAAAATCCCACACAAACCTGTCATAGAAAAATGTTTTTATCTCTATCATACCTCCTTTATTGATTAACTCAAAGTAACGTGTAAAATGCTTATATAATATTTCATTCTGCTGAATAATACAGCCAGTCCCTCCAACCCCCTCCCGCATCTGTATTGAAGACATTTCATTCTATTGGTTAAGTTATAAACATGTTTTTAAAATGAAGTTTAATGTATTAGAAAAGTGGAACTCTGTTACAGAACAGTATGTTGCCATAATTATTTGATTCACAAACCATCTCCTTATTTGTGAACACTATAGCTAACGTGGAATTTTCTGAAAGGATACTTTTTCTTTGAAAGACTATATTTTGTTGTTTACAAATGGCATGACTTTTTTATTTAATGAGAAAAGAGAAAGAAATCTAATACATACACAAAACATGCTTAACAAACAAGACATACCAGACACATGCACATACACACACACACATCCACACATTTTTCATTTAAAACATGTTTCTACTTGAATGCATTTTAACATTTTTGACTTTAGTCTTATTAACCAAAAATAAAATATTATTTTTTTTAAATTATTATTTGTAAAATTAATTTATGAACAAGCAGCAGAGAAATTTGACAAATATATGTATATTTTCAGACATTTTGGCAGAATATATGTGTTTATTTCAACTATATCAATAGACATATTCTTGCCACAAACCCAAATATTGTTAGTTGTGCATTACAAAATTTTGTCTGTTTTAGATAAGAAAAACATTTTCATTTTAGATTGGTGTAATGTTTTATTTGTATATTGTTCCAAAAAGCAATCAGTTGAAATAAATTATTTAAAATATTTTTTGTTTGTAAAATTGTTTTTCACAATATAGAATGTTAGAAGATTAAGATCAAATGGGCATTTCTGAATCACATCTCTTTCTGTGTGGAAATTATTTTATCATGTGAAAATTTCCAGCATATTTTGTACTTTTGTAAATGTTTATTATTGTATGATTTATTTAATTTATTTTTATTATTAATATATATATATATATTTTTAAAATGATTTTTATTACTATTTTTTAAAAGAATAATTTTTTCCATATGAAGATCAACAAAGCATGTTATAAATTTACTTCATATTTATTTCTTATTTATAGAGTACTGGAGATAGTTTAGATGATGATGATGAAGAAGATAAGGTTTCTTTGGAAACTAAGAAGAACACAGCCTTTAATGAACTCACAGACAAAAACAAAACTAATCACGAGGTACAGGTATAAACCAGCTTAAATCTTTTTCATTTTATTCAGGGCCAGTGAAATGCTTTATTTTGTACACAGGTGAGCTCTTAACTGTATATTGTTAGTAGGTTTATTTTTAGAATTAATGTTCCTATTCCTTACTGAATGATTTAAAGAAAGTTCCTAATCTATGTGAAAGTTCCTAATCTATGTGAAAGTTCCTAATCTATATATATCCAAGGAAGGTATATGACAGTCATGTACAGTGAATTTTACCAAACTGGCTTTATATTTATTTACTAGCTATGTATTGAAGTTAAAGTCAAAAACAGTTATTTTATTTACAGCATTCATGGCAGGTATTTTACATTGCAACTAGTTTGACTCGTTGAAAAATGAGTTTTAATCGTTTTGTTAATGTTGGTCAGGCTTTGAAAAACAAGACCAATATAAAAACAAAAAATAAATTAAAATAAAAGTTATAACTAGAAATGGCCCTGCATTTGTTGCATATTTAAATTAACTGTCAGCATTTAGATAACTGCACGGGAAAATCATATTTAGTTAAAGATCTTCTGATATATTTAGAAAGTTGGTGATTAATATATTGTTTTAGTTTAGTTTTAAAATGTAGAAACTTTAAAAAAATAAAAATAAAGTAGAATTTTAACAAATGTACCATTTTAATTTTAAATGGTTTTCTTTTCTTTCTTTCTTTCTTTTTATTTTTAAAATTTTTTTTTGCTGTTTATACTGAAAAGGAAATTTAAAGAAAAATTGGCTAATAATATTTCTTTTTTTTTTAAATGTTAATATATTAAGAAAACTGTTTTGTTGTTATCCACAGCCTCATAGTCATCATCACTCATCTTATCCCCACCACACACACCACAGCCACAGTGGCTATACGACTCGTAGAAACAAGAGGTTTGTATTTTTAAATCTGATCTTTAAAGTATACCTTTGATGATAAAAAGATAAATGAATTCTTCTAAATATCATAATATGTTCTGTTTTCTTTGAAGTTATGTTTTATTTGTTGTAAGTCATAAATAACAACAATGCATAATAAATAAACAGCAATTTCAAATCATCTCCCACTGATACAGGTCAGAGTGACATTTTTAAAATCTTTTTCTAATGTCAAACAAATACAGTTCCAATCCACCATGAACGTGATGATGCCTGAACTGCAATTGTGAAGGAATTAAACTAATGTTTTATAACAGAATTATCTTACTTTATTATTCATGACTAGTTTATCCAAAAAAAACCCCCAAAAAACAAAACTTGAAAGTATACACATATATATCTATATATTAGAAATACTAACACTGTTTCATGGATGCTGGACAAACATATACAATGGGAAAATTAAATAACACTAATGATGCATTGAATAACATGTGGGTTTTTTAAAATATAGCTGTTGCATTGATGCTTATTAATTAATAAAGCATTTTATATTGTAATCATAAAACAAAATTAAATATTTGTGTGACAAATAATAACTGCCTGTTGCTTAATTCCAAAAAATAAATATTGATTACATTTTGCAAAGAGTAAATATTTATTATTTTATGTAAACAATAAATATTTGTTACATAATGTAAACAAAAGAAATAAAAATGAATTATCCCTATGAATTTAATTTTGAGATTATAAAACAAAAAATGTTTTTTGAGGTAAATAACAAATATTTGTGTGTTGCAAATAATTAAATAAAATTTAATAAAACAATGAAAATTAAATGGGAGTTCCACACCAATCAGATAATCAATTAAGTTTTATTAATAGAGAAAAATAAAACAACATGATTTCTGTTTTAAAGATGTTACAGTCACCATATTTTGTCTTTTAAATGTACTGAGTAATAATAAAATATGAATGGACCAAAACATTTGATATAAATATAGCTTGTGTTTATGTGTCATTATTTTTACGCATTTTAGTGTGTATGTGTGTGTGAGATATATATATATATATATATATACAAACTACAGGTAAATTTGTGTATGTATGTATGAATGTATGTATTTATGTGTATGTCACTGTGTGTGTGAGTACTGTATATGTGTATGTATGTATAAAATAATTTTTCTTCATATTTTCAGTCCTTCTGACTTGGAGGCTGATCTTGAGGACAATCAGGACTATGACAGCACAGTGAGTCACTCAGAAACCAACCTCACTCTGATTGGTCGATCAGAATCATCTGACACCCAAATAAATCTTTCCCACCTCAATCGGCCTGCTGCCATTTCTAAGTACACTAGATACTCACCTGAATCTACTGTGTCTTTCACCCACTCAAATGTGCCCAACTCGAGTGATCAAGAATCAAACAAAGCAAACTCCACCGCCACCTCTACCACATCCACCTCGTCATGTTGCCCTCCAACCACGACGTCAGTTCTGTCAAGGTATACTGAAAAGTCGCGTGAAGCTGAGAATGCAGTTAAAGATGGTGATAAGAGTAATGTGGGCAAGCTCAGAGATGTTAGAAGTGAGAGTACATATAGTACATACCAGAACAGGTTCCGTAACCGAGATGAATCGGGTTCTCCAGTCCAGTCGCACGCACAGGGTAGAATATCTGCTTATCCTGGAGCAAAGCCCTTTGTGCCACAGCAGAGTGAATACACAACTAATGTAGAGAAGGTATTTTTATATGTCATTTATTAAATCAGACCTGTTTATTATCTTAAAAGGTGTTACTTATCAGTTACCATTAAAGGGAGTAATGGTTATTCCAGGGTGATACATTTGCAGTTATCTTCCATCAGACTATATACAGTTCAAATCAGTGTTCTACAACATTTTTTTATAGGACCATGTATCATACTAATTGCTGTGCTTTTTCTAGGAAAAATAACCTACTAGATCTCTTATTGTTAAATTCAGATTACATGTAAGAAGAAAATTATAAGTTTATATTGAAGCACTGTTAAAGATAACAAAAGTTATATTTATCTATATTTCAGCTGTTGGAAAAAGAAAAGGATGAAAATAAACGCTTGAAACAGATGTTGGAAGAGAAAGACAGAAGAATTGCTGAACTGGAGAGAGAAGTCTCACTGCTAAACAAGGTAATTCAAATTCTACTTTATTTTACTTTATAATTAACATAAATAAACATTAATTCTAGTGTTTTCAGAAAGCAGTGACAGACTTTTTTAACAAACTAAAAAAAAAAGAAAAAAAAAAAAAAAAAAAAAAAAAAAAATACCTTAGTAAGTTAGTGAAACACATATAATATTGTTTTGTTTAGGAGATGTGATGAATTAATATTTATATTTTACGAAATGAATTAGATAAAAATATAGCAGTATATTTCATGTGTACTTTACTTCACAAAAAAAGGAGGGGTAAAAAAAAAATTCTGTAAATTACTCCATTTTTTTTCTTGCACTTGCAGCACTATTAATAAGGACAAAGGTCATCGTGGTATCCATGGTAACAGTTATTTGTTGTCAGTTGTCCTGTTGTTTTGAATGTATTATTTTCCCTTTTGCCACTGTCATTAGGCATGTACATTTTTATTCCCACAAATTTTTACAATAGAAACTTGTTATGTTAATTTTTCTTCTCTTTTTAACCTTTTTTAATTTTAATTTTTTTATCTTTTATTTTTGTTTTTAAAGAAAGAAAGAAAGAAAAAAAACCCCAAAACCATGGATTGGGCTTGACTTGATCAATATTATTTGATTCCTTATTGCAGTACAAATTTTTATTTTTTTTTATTTTTTTAAATGCAATATATATTTTATTTTCTCTCTTTTTTGTTTCATGTAGTTTTAGTTTTAGAAGTAGTTTGTGAAGTTGGAGTGTTTTATATATTATTTATCTTCACATTTCAGTGGTTTTGCTCTCATTATTTTTCATCTTCACTTTCTTTCTTTTTAATGGTCTGTTGGTTAAAGTGTAGGTCTGAAATGTGATTGTTAACTGGGATTATATACTGAACTACTTACCACACCAATCATTACCCAACATTCAGTTTATCATTGACTGTGGATTGTGCTTTACTTTGTGTGTGTGTGTGTGTGTGTGCGTGCGTGTGTGTGCGTGTGCATGTGCGTGCATGCATGCGTGTTTCAATAAAATTCCTCAAAACTAAGCAGTGAGTAGCAAAATGACAGTCAGTAGTAGTTTTCTGTCTTATCATGATTACTGAAATCATAAATGATTTGTGAAATTAATAAATATTTTGTCTTTAATTTTGTTTTAATTAATTATTATTATTATATACAAGAGTGTGTATATTACATTGTTTTCTCATTTAAATCGGACAGCTTTACCTGTATAATATTTTATAAATTTTTTCATTGACAAAATCCACACTTTTTCACTTAAAATTTTTTAAGCATACTTCCTTCAGTAGAAGAATTTCTCTTTTCTTATTTCTGTCTCAGTTTTTTTACATTATGGATGTGTGCATTTAATGTATAAAAAAAAGTCTGCTGTTCTGATGTGTATTTGGGCAATCTAATCATTTGTATTTACATAGTACCAAAGTCTTCAACTGTTTTGTTGTTGCATATTTCAGCTACAATTAAAAATGTTATTCTTATACCTAATTTTTCCTTAATTGGTAAAATGACATCACAGTTGTAACTACAAAAGGTGTAAATGATTTAAGTTTATTTTATTTTATGGCATCATTATTTATATGTCATATTTTACCATTAGTAAAGATTGGTTTCTGTAAACAAAACCATAACTTGAAAAATACTAAATATCTTTGTCATTTATAAGCCATTTTCTTTAAATAAAAATTTGGACTATTATGGATTTATTAATACTGTATTTTGATATTGTTTGTTTAAATTAATTTCAGGAAATGGATGATCTTGAGGATCTCAATATACAGCTGGAAGAGGAGAAGAGTGCTCTAATCAGATCTCTCTCGCAGCTCAGTACAAACGTCTAATTCTTAGTCGCCACGGTGATATGTACGTCCTTAGGATTTAATGCTTTTTCGAGAAGAAATGGGACTATACAATACACTGCTGTCCAGACTTCCATTTGTTGCTGAAGTGTAACAAGATGGCTGATGTCACTTGTTTGGTTGACATTTATTTTTAATTTTTTTGGGGGGGGGTTGGTGTGGATGTTAAATACTGGTATTAATATATGCCTTGATATATAGAGTCTACCACTTAACATTGTGCCTGTGACATGCTAACATGTAAAGTTTTTATTTGCCAGTCAAATTTAGATAATTTATGTTAGTGTTCTGTTAGTACATTAGTTTCCTCCTACAAATGATCTTTTTTGTATTGTATTTGAAACTGATGAATCAAACAGAAACAGATAATAAATTTGATATAAGTATTATATCCAGTGGTTGATCTCCATGATCTCATAATAACACACAGATCACATAAAGGTCTTACCTGATTTGGCAAGTGTTTATAATTATTACCATTTAGTTATGATGTGATTTTTTTATTTTTTTTTGCTGTATATTTACTTTTTTTTCCATTGAAATTATTTAACATGTTACTTATTTCTTAAATTTTTTCTTTTCTTTTTCTTTTTAGTATAATAAATACATAAATTAATAAATTGGATTTCTCTTTAGTCTGTTAGTTCTTTGGATGTATATAGTTTATGTATCCAGTGATAAATATATAATATTAAATATATATTAAAGACTGGATTTATTTGTAAACTTAGAAATATAAAGCTGACAATGTTAAATATTTTTGTTTTAAACTGTTTTGAAAGTTGACATTTTGACCTGACATTAATAATTTTTGATGACACAGAGTTATATTTGTGTTCTCTTGGATAAGGGTAATAATTAAGGTACTTAAATTGAAAACAAAAAATAACAAGACAAAAACAAAACAAACTTTTCATTATTTATTTTTGGAAGTCTGATAGCCTCTACTTACAAAATAATATATTCAAAATTGATCTGATTAAAACAAAAGTTCAGTACTGTCAAAGATTTATAAATATTTAAAAAAAAAAAAAAATCACTATTATCCAATTCAAAGATAAAAGTGAAATAAGTTGAATTATGAAGACTGTGATCAGATCTGGTGTAATATTTAAACACCCACCTTTCCCCATATGTTGTTTTCATTGCTGTTTATTGTGTACTAAACAACACACAGCATTTTGTGAATATGTTTCTAGTTATTTTGGTGCCAGGTTATACATTCTTTGTCTTTAACTTGTTTTATTTGTGATCATATTGCATGTAATTAGCAGAATTTCTTTTTTCTTAATTTTAATTATTTATTCAAGTTTTAAAATTATTTTTATTCTTATGTATATATGTTTTATTTATTATTATTATTTGTATATTTATTTATTTGCAATTTTGTGTTTCAAATCAAAATATGGTTTGCCTGATGCAAAACTAAAACTGAAAAATTAGAACAGTTAGTAAATGATCATTCCATATTATATGTTATATTAACTTATAATTAACAGATGAATTCTCAATGTAGACAAAATGCCTTGTAATGGATTTTGAGAAACAGTCTTAAATAATAATAAATGAACAATAGTAATAAAAGTGTTTGTAACAAGTGAGATGCAGATCAGCAGTTTCTCAAAATGCTTATTATTTCAGGATGAAATGAATTTGGTTGACAAAGCTTGGTATACGAGTATCACTCCTTAGATCTGTACATAAAACTTGTATCTTTAAACAAACACCAAATTTAAAATATGTCATCTTAGTAGTGAGAATTTACATTTTTATTAAACTCACTGTTTATAAGTAAAGTTTACATACACCTTGCCAAGCACAGGATGCAGAATTATGCACATTTTGTTAAATGCACATTCCCTTTTACATTGTCATGTTTTGTATTTGATTATTCTGTTAAGTAAACATATATTTATGTTTGCAAATGATATTTGACTTTGGGTTGTGATATTTATGCCATTTTGCTTCTGTTTGTGAAATTTGTTGTGTATATCTTCCAGTCTGCATTTTATTTCTTTGTTTTTGTTAGTAAATGATGATTGTAAATTTATTTCTGTTTGAAATTATAAAGATATAATATTAAAATAGGAAAAATTTACAAGATAAATCTGTTTTGTAGGTTTTGTATGTCTTTCATAAAATACAAATTTCCATGACATTAAATTAAAATTATTTACATTTTATTTTTACTTTTTCTTCTGTTTTCAAATTTGTAAATTTTCATTTTTATTAGCATTAATTTTATTTCTTTCTTTATTTGTGTAAGTTCTTTAAATTGGAAGAAAACTGAAAGTAATTGTTCAAAAATGAGGGGGGAAAATGTGTTCTAGTATAATATAATGTTTGAAAATAACTTTTACTCTATCATTATTATTATTAACATTAATTTATTTATGCCGGTTTGCCGTTTATTTATATGTTATGTTCAAGTGATGTACATATGTTACTAATATTAAAGCATCTTGATTAACTGGAATAGCATAAGCCAAAGATTATAAAAACAATACTGTTGAAAAAAATAATCCACAGTTCTTTCCACCAGTGTATATTGGTAGGACATTAGCATGATAAATCTGCATCAAACATTTTTTATATCAGCTTATAAAAAATGTTGATACATATTTAAAGGATTTGTAGGATATAAGTAGGGTGTGAAATAAGTTTTAATATACCACAGAACTGTAGCTGGTACACTTAGAATCATATACCAGCCCATCAAATAGTGCAGAAATTTAATGCAGGTTGAAAATACCTTACTCAAAATGTTATGACTGGAAGTGTTTTGTATTTTTGAATATGTGGAGATAACGTGAGAAAAAATTCCAATCTAAATACGAATTTCATTTATATTTCATATACCACTGACATGAACAGTGTGCCAGATTTTTTATATAATATTTTAAATAATTTTGTGCACAAAATAAAGTTTGTGAATGCAAAACAATCCAAAATTGGTATAATATCACTATTTCTGCTGTATGGAAACAGTTTAGGAATTTCAGATATGTGATCCTCAACCTGGATAAACCAAAATCCTCAGATTTTTTTTGTATCATTTTTTATGTTAACTAGACATACAGCATACGTATCACTTGGTAGACATCTATTAAACAAAATAATTTGTCAGATACAGAAATAATATCTCCTTTTTTTTTTTTTTTTTTTTTTAGATTATTAACCTATTTTTTTTATTACCTAAGCTTATTTCACACTCTAAATTAGAGTAGAGTAAAATCATGATTTAACAGAAACATTGAATTCTATGAAAGAAAAACAAAAAGGGAATAATAATTTATATATTTGTAAGTAGCATTCATTGTTTTTAGTTACACCAGATTTTATTTTTAGCAGCCAATGGCAATGATTGTCATACCTGTGTTCTGTTTTTCAAATTATACTTTTGTGTACTGTTGAACAGTGGATTAATTTGTTTATTTACTTATTATGATTATTAATATATGTATTTTTTCATTCTCTTCTCTTTCTTTTTAACTTTAAGTTTGGTGTGCAAATTGACATTTGGTAGGTAACTATCACTGTTGGTTAAAAAACCTTAAAATATTTGCACATTATTCATAACACTGAAATACACAACATAAACACATTTTTGTTTTAATATAATTGCCTTTTGGATTTCTGATACATCGTATCAAATCTGTTTATTTCTAAATACACATAAATAGCTGCCTGATGTGTTTTAGGTAAAAAGTAGAGCATACTGCTATCTTCTTATCGCACACCAGATATTTTATAATTATAAAGAATCCCATCCTTTTTCACAAAAGAAAACTGATTAATGAATTTTTATAACTGCTTTACCAGTAAGTAATTTTGACATAATATTTTCTGAAGAAACTTGTTACATTTGTAGTTTTCATTTGCACAAATTTTAATTTGCCAGCTGTCAAGAACAGGTTGTGACTGAAAATAGGGTATCAAATCCCCAATGATTGAAGACTGTATTTGTTTCATATAATTAAATAATTGTTTTTGGTAGATTTCATAATAAAGTTCAATAAATATTACTTTATATATTTTGAGAAGATAGCAGAGTATAAGTACAATCAAATTAATTTTATAAAAACACAAAATTGAATTTATAAATATCACAAAATAATGTTTATAAATACTAGCAAATTTGTTTATCTTTGTAAATATAATATATATTTATGTTTACAAATGAAAATTATTACTTCATTTTGAACTATTTCATTACCGGCCAGTCTATAAGCACAGGCAGCTTTTAATACAAATTGAAGCTCAAAAGTAAAAAATAAAATATCACATTCTTTAAAATGTATTAATTAAATGTATCATAAATGTTTAAAAGACATTGGTTAATTATTGTGAAAATTAATGTTGAAATCAAATTTTAATTGTAATTGTTGGAATAATTATTTATTTTTGTTCAACCATTTTTTGGTTGGTTGGTTGTGTTCACCACATAGTTGTGATTTGTCTGATATTTATTTAATAATAATTATAGTATTTTTTTTTAATTTATTTATTTATTTACATTTTCTTTTCTTTTTTAAATGGTTATGCTTATGGTGAAAGCATTTAATAATTTCCATAGTGATATGTTTGGGTACCATGTACATTTTTGTTTTGGTATTTATTTATAATTTTTGTTTATTGCATTTCATTTCCCGGTTTGATTTGTTAAAACAGTTAAATAAAATATGATAATTTTGTTCATTTTAACTTTTTTGAGAGCTGAGGTTACTGTTGCTCAAGTCACTGTGTTTTTAAATACACATTTTCTCACGGTTACAGATATTTTGTTCTATTACATCTTCAGTGATTCTGCAAGAGCATTAAGTATTCCAGTAATGATAAAATGTTTATATATAATTTAAAAAACAATATAGTTGTCTATCAGTGAATACAATCTATATATATCTTTGTTTACTCTTCTTATCTCAGAATTTCCATAGCTTACATTTTTAATTTTTGTTTTATTTTATTTTATTTTTTATTTTTATTTTTATTTATTTGTTATACAGTCAGATTGTTGAAATGTTATTGATACACATTAATAAATTTTTTTTAGGGTCAAGAACAAAACAATCAATGTTACATACTGATATACTACAGTGTGTAAATAAAGTTCAGTTCAGTTCCTATTATACAAAGAGCTTCCATTTTACCTTTGCTACAAGATGCTTTAATTAATGTTGTGTATTTTTCTGAGATCAGATTCTGACTAATAGCCAACAAATACATTTTCCAGTACCCAGGGCAAAGAGAATAAGAGATTATATATATATATATATATATATATATATATATGATGACTCTGTTGACCAAAAAGAATAATAAGTTCAAATATTAATTTTGCTCGGTTTTATGCTGATAGTAAGTTATATTATTATTTTTGTAAGCTCTACTCTTTTTTTATTTTATTTATTTTTTGAGTGAACAATGCAGAATATTAATGATACAAAATTGTGACAGTTCTCAGTAAATATAAAACACATACTGCTCTATGCCCTTTGATTTATTTTATTTATCTATTTATTACCATATTTTTCAATATTTAATGTATATGAAATAAAACATTATTTTTATTATTATAAAAACAAAATTTGCATTCACTGGATTGATTTCATTTCATCAGTGTACCTGTAGACCTGTTTATGACTGCAGCATGGTTTGATAAAATTAACCACAAGAAATGAGATTGCTTTTAACTGGTTTAGTACTTATATTGTAAAACCACAATATATTTTCAGTTCTTTCCTCTAACAATTGATACTCTAATAGCTGGCAAGTAAAACTATAAGTTCACCTACACTTTTTCTTTTACATTTACCATATTGTATATTCAGTGACAGAGATATTCTGGCTCTAAGAAATGTCCCAAGTTAAAATTAAAAGTTTATAATAAACATCCATCATTCTTTATGTTGAGGATGTGCTTTATAACCTGTATTATCTTCAGGCTGCGTTTAATTTTTAAACATGTCTTATTGTCATTTTATAAGTAAATACTGAAATAATAACCACATAAGTACAATGACTTGTCAGCTGTCAAAACTGTTAAATCTTTTCACAGAAAAAGTGCATATTGCCATGTAATGTCAACTTTTTTAACTGAGCTAGTAGATTGTATGCAGGCATGGTACAGGACCATTGAAAACTTGACCTGTACACCACAGTTTCTGTGTAACTTTATGTATTGTAACTGCTATAGCAATCAGTGTAATATTTAAGAGGCAACATCAGTATGTGGAATGTGTTCATTGTTAACTGCAGTTGTAAACAGATCCATGGATCCAGCTAGATAAATCATTTCTTAATTTTACTGAAACAAAAAAAATAACTACAAAACAGTTGAATGTACTGTTTCACAGAGTAATATATTACTAGTCGATGATGCTGAATAATGGGTTATTTATTTGTTTTCATTATTTTTACCCATAATTTTGTCTGCTGGACTTGAAAAGTCCCTTTTTGAGGAGTGTTGTCTTGGTTTATGGTAAATCTCTATTGGCTAGTCATGGTTTTTTTTTGTTTTACATTTGTAATATAATGTGCTACAAACTTGACATCATCAATCAAAATATTTAAAATATACTACACACTTACTAATATAATAACAATACAGTGATATTTAAAAGTTTTATTTATAGGAAATTTATATTGTGTAGGATATCAAGATTATGATGATTTCATTTTATTCAGTAATTAAAATGTTTACAGTAATTATGATGATTTGATTTTGTTAAATTGAACTGTTCACAGA
This sequence comes from Chrysomallon squamiferum, assembly GCA_012295275.1. Classification (NCBI taxonomy): domain Eukaryota; kingdom Metazoa; phylum Mollusca; class Gastropoda; order Neomphalida; family Peltospiridae; genus Chrysomallon; species Chrysomallon squamiferum. The sequence goes on along the minus strand of CM022665.1, from coordinate 21,893,159 downwards.
AAATGCACATGAGTGCAGATGTATATTCTGCAATTATTAAGCAAGTTGTTAAATATGGTTAATGTTAATTTTTAATGTGTGATAATTTTATGTTGGATAGGCCTATGTTATGCTGAATTTAAAATGTTTTTTCTTAAACACATATATTTAAACCAAAATATGCTTTGTGAAATCAGCCTGTTTTATTTAAGTAAGCCTAACTAAACATTTTATAGTTTTAGTGATACTGCATTTAAAATGAAGATAATTTATTTATATTTTTTCATATCAGCCTATGGTAAGACTCTTGGATTTTAACATATCTGATTATTATAATATTTATTATTTTGGCACATCATTTGGAAGTAACTTGCTACATTTTTAATATTTATCTAGAACATTAGCCATTGCAACAAAACATGGCTTAATGAAATAATTTAATACACAAGCTTTATCTTTATAAATAATAAAAGAATCTGGGAGATGAATGATAATAGCAGTTATAATAGTAAGTAAATAAAGTTCTGTATGAATTTTAAATACAAATATTTATTTGTTTAAAATTCATAAATAGCTGTTCATTTATATTAAATGGATATGATTTATGAAAATGCCTAAATCAGGTATTTGTATTTGTATTTGTAAATGTCACTTACTGGTGTGTGCCCACACATTTAAAAAAATAAAATAATAAAAAATAAAATTGATCAGAATATTTGGCAATCAGAATCTTTGATGAAGAAAAATTAATAGTTTTAGATGTAAATATTTCTAAAAAACAAAAAAAAAGAGAAAGATTTAAGCTACATTATGAACCCATATTTTTATTTACCACAAAAAGAGACTTGCCAGATCTTACTCTCTCCACACATTATAAATATTTTTATTGTTATTTTTAATTATTATTTTTATAAACTCACATATCATAAAAACTGACTTGCCAGATCTTTTCTCCACACTTTTCACAATGCTTTTGTTTTTCAAATTTACATATCATAAAATTTCATACTTGCAGTTCATTTCAAAACATGAAATACAGTATATAATTTTATAGCTTTATCTTATGAATATATGTTCATTACAAATACTACACATCCTTATCTTACAAATGAATTAGTTTTAATAATATTCTAGAGTTGTCCATAGTTTTGTATATGTCTTGGACATTTTCAGTTTAATGTCTATAATTCTAATTTTTATTATTATTAAGATTAGGAAGGAAGAGTTCTGAATAAATTTTTTTACTGATAATTATTTGTACTCTACAAAAACGGTGGTGTCTTTTTCACTGATCTCAGTTTCACATTTTTGTAGTTAACCAATAACAAAAAAATAAAAATTAACTGAAGCATAATTATTTTTTAGTGTTCATCTTCAATTAGAGGTTCTTTCAAAACTCAAAAAAAATAAAAAATAAAGTTATGAAAATTGTTCATTGTTGGTACAAAGAAATTGGTAACTAACAAGTATATTGGTTGTGTTGTGTTATTTATGCCCAAGGCATTACTTGTAGTTTGGTTTGTGGGTAGTTAAATGTAGAACTGACCAATATTTGTATTTGTATTTTATTGCTATTTTGTAGTTCAGATGCTCATAGAACTGTGCTCATTGAAGTGTTAAATGAGGATTGCAAAAATAATAAATTTATAATTTATCATCACAATAAAATTGTCACTGAGTTTTCTGGGCAGATTTGATAAATATTTTATCATGTATATTTTTTGCCTGTTAATATTGCCTCCAGTTTCATAAAATAATAATAAATTGTTTTATAGGTTTTTATTAGTATTAGTGTTATTATGATTGTTATTATTATTATTATTATTATTATTATTATTATTTAATTTTATTTTTATATAAAATTATATATATTGAATTGAAAAATTAAATTTATTTTTCTTTCTTTTTTTAAGTTTTATTAACATGAACATTTCAGTTTAAAAGTATAAAGACTATAAGTATAAAGCAGGGTTGCTATGGTATTACAAAGACTTGTGTAAAATGTATGTACATAATAAACTTATAGTTAATTATTGTTTGATGTACAAACTGTTGATATAATGCTCCACATAAATTTATCATATTGTTATTGTTGTTTGTCAAGATGATAAAAAATATTTTTATTTCTTTAAATAATCATAAATAGAACAGCCATTAGTCAGTATCTGTTTTTATTTATTTTTTATTTTATTTTATCTCTACTCAATAAATTTGTTTTTGTTTTGATATACTTTATCACATTATTATTATTATTATTATTATTATTTTCATTGTGTTGTCCATGATTATGATAATTAATGTTGATTCAAAAATACTACAAATTCAGATTGTGTATTTGATTTTTAAATGAATATTTATGTTATGTAATCGTTTAATTTGATCTTTTTTCTAAATGTTGATTGTAGATGTGGTATGGAGTAAAGCAGCCAGTGCTATTTTCTTCAGTAGTTAGTTTGCTTTTTCTTTGATGTTTTATTTCAGCTTCTTTATAAAATAACTTGTAGTATTTTGTACACATTTAGTTCTTTGAGTTGCTTTTTTAATAAGTAATGTGTAACTTCTTCTTTTTTTTTTCCTCAAGACTTAGTCCCATGTTACATGGGTTTTTTCATAGTTATAAAATATTTTAAATGTTAATTTTGAATAGGCTGTGAAATAGTGTTATATCGTAAATTGAATTTTCAAGAACAATATAAAAATTTAAATTCAGGACACATTTTCAAGAGTTCAAATCTGAGAATTAATTTAAATTCTTTTAACAGAAGTTAAAAAGATAATAAATTTTCATTAAAGGAAAGCAGTTTATCAAATTACATTCCAAGAACATTAAATTAGTTACTGACAAGCTTGAATGAATTTTTGCTATATCAGTTATTAATGTAAAATAATAATTTTTCTTCATATGTTCTCTGCAGGTCAACTATCACTCGTTTCCTGGGCACAGACAAAAAATATCTATAGTGTTAATTTGTAAGAAAAACATTCAGTAGATAATGTAATATACAGAATTAACTAAATATTTACATAGTCACACAGGTTTAAGTTCCCAAACTCTGCATTTTCTGCACCAGTGTTGTACCAACTCGTGGAACATTAATGTATTGTACATATAAACTGGATGCTGTACATGCTTTAATGTACCAGAAATAAAACACAGTTGAAGAACCAGCACCAGACAGTTCACATTATGTGCACTGATGATCATGAGTCTAACTTCTCCAAAACAACACTGTATTCTTCCTTTTCATCAGTGTCATTAAGGGGTGATCCTGGGTGTTTGCATATTTTAACAGCAGAACTGTTTAATAATGTCTACAAACGTCAAAAAAAAAAAAAAAAAAAAAAAAAAAAAAAAAAGCACATCAAGAAGCACTTTGTAAAACTGGCATGAAGTTACCATGGCAATGTGGCAGGTCAGTAAAATAAAGCTGGATAGTGGGACTGTTGCTAAGTTTTAGGATCTTACATGTTTTGGAATGCCAACTTTGAGAACTTCAATCTGTAATGATTTATTTTTTAATATTAATACACATACATGAAATTTAATTTATTTATTTGTTAACAAAAGATTTAGGATAATGGATAGTTGATCTGTATTAGGAAATAAAGGACATTTCTTTTATTTTTTATTTTATTTTTTATCTGGCTTTTTTTCATATTGCTGTTTAAAAAAAACTACTTCACTTCATTATAGGTTTAAGAGATTTAACAATCCTCACATTTTGTCAACTTACAGGTGTTGGCCATTCTCTCACATTTATCTTGAATTGTTTCAAAATATTTTACAAAACAACTAAACTTTATTTGTTCAACATTTATAATGTCTCAAGTTAGTTGCAAATAAAGATATATGTTACACATTGATTTTCATTGCTTTTTATGTTTCAAAACATTTTTGATATCCAAAATGTTATTACAGATTAATGTAGCCTTTCAAGACTTGTTTATTTCCTGTTTAGAATAAAATGTTACAAGTGACTAAATGTTAAATACATTTCGTTCTTGGAGCTTTGATGTATCTATTTCTCATCTGAGAAAACTGAAGTTAAAGGTTTTTAAATCATAAAAATCCTAATTTTTGTTAGACATGATTATTCTTGACTTTATTGGATAATGTCATAGATGGTTATCAAGTACCATGCATGCTTTAAGCATAGTGACCTTTATTCTGCAGCTTAGTGTTGGAGAAAGGGCCGTGTTCTTTGTAAGAAAGGGTGTGTCAAAAGATCATTAACAAAAGGTAAATATGCAGAAACCCACTCATGCTGCACACCAGTCAACTGCATTCATAACATTTTTAATTCATGCCACCAGAGGAAAAGCAAACAAACAACATTTTAAGGATACATTTATTTATTAATTATACAGAAAAAGAATTTGAAAAGAAGTTGACAATCAATTTATATTACCATTAAGAACAATATTATGTGAAGAAACAGCCTAAAAATGGTTACAAAGAAAACACTCCAGTGTAATATGCTTTTCAATATCAACTTACATAGCACTAAAAACCCTGAGCAGCCAACTGCCTCATGAAGAAATAACAAAAATATATAAAATAATCATGCCAACTGTTAATAATAAAAAAAATTTGTTGTTTTTTCTGTTAAATTTAAAGAAAAAAGTGAAAGGTAACTATAGTCTATTTAAAATGTTACAAACATTCTGAAGATTTTTTTACATAATTATGTATTAACTGCACTGACATATTCCATCTGTTTTACATGCATTCAAGTACATAATTTATATGGTTAATAAAGGTAGAAATGTGATATTTTTTTTTTTTTTTCATTGAATGCATATTAAAGTAATTATGATATATAATCACATTTTTCTGTAATAAACATATTTTGTTATATATATATATATATAATCTTTGAATTTTAAATCTGAATTTTGAAATTCAAAAATGTAAATTTTTGTAACATGGTACATTATTGCTTTTGTTAAATATCTTTTAATCTAAAAAAATGAAAAACAAAATAAAAACCACAACAGCAAACAAAATTAAAACAAACAAACAAACAAAAAAACAAAAACAGCAACAAAAAATGTTTGAAATTAATAAATGATTTGGAATATATTAGTATATGATAATGTTTCTAAAATTTCAAGTTTTTATTATTTTGTTTTTTTAGGCATACATTTTCAACAAATATTTGTTAAAAACTTAAAAAAAAATAAAATAAAATAAAAATGTATACCATACGAAAAAAACAAATAATGATAATAATAATAATAATAATAATAATAATAATATAACATGATCAAAGTTCATATATTACATTAGTTGGCACTTTCATTATCTTAACTCATGGTTGTTTAGCATAATATGTGATCTTGCTAATAAAGCAGTATTTAAATCATAACAATAATATATTAAAAACAATGATTTCAAAAACAGAAAACTTTAATACTCACATCATATAATGAAAAACTAGTAAGTTTATAGAACAGAGATTTGAAAAACTGAAAACCAGCCCCTCAAACCCCCCCAAAAAAACTATTAAGTGTAAATCTGAATCAAAATTTGGTCCAAGTTTTGTCCCAGACTGTGATACATACTGATAAAACAATTCACAAAACAGATACTTACACATTTCAGTTTGACTGACAATGCTATTTGCAGTTATGCATGACATTTTAAAGACATAAAATTCATCACTAGCAATAAAATTTGTAAATTTTAATGATAATTGTTGTTTCACTTACAAAAAATGTATACCTTTTTTGCTCACTATATACTTATAATTAAAATGTATAAAAAATTCTATTTTTGCACCACCGTAATCTGCTTGGAATGAAAAATTTGGGAGAAAAAAAAAACAACTGTTTTTAAATCATCAAGCATTTATCATAAACAGTATTCTTAATTTCAATGCTGTGAACAGGTTGATAAAAACTGCAGTGATCTGCTTGGAATGAAACAATTTGGGAGAAAAAAAATCTTCAAGCATTTATCATAAAAAAAACAGTATTCCTAATTCGAATGTTGTGAAAAGGCTGATTAAAAAAAAAAAAAAAAAAAAAAAAAAGATATTATTTAATGTTGTAATGAATCTGCATTTCAACTGTAAAATCAGCATTTTCATGCCAAGCTAGTAAACAAATATAAACTGTTGCATGGCTAAGGCTAGATTCACATCATGACTAGCATGCTAAATATTCTCAAATACTTAATGTTTTATATCAGTTTAAAATTATAACTGAATACAAGTATTCCTTTTCTAACGAACAAAAATTTGGATTGAAAAAAAAAATAAAAATAAAAATTTAAAAATAGAAGAATTTCAATTAAACATGTAATTTCATAATTTTAATGAAAAACAGAATAACAGTTAATAAAATCATATGATTTTGTTGTAAACAGTAATAAATGAATTTTTGACAGCAGTTTGGAGACAAAGGCACCTACAGAGAAGTTTAATTCTGTACACCAATCCAAATGAAAATTTAGAATAAAATTTATTTCTTTATAACAAAATTCTTGATAACATTATTTTAATCAAAAAGATTATTCTTGTTAACAGATCAGTCTAAATCAAATTGGCTATTTGTGTTAACTAATATAAATCAAATTGGCCATTCTTATTAACAGATCAATCTAAATCAAATTGGCCATTCTGGTTTACAACAATCCAAACTGAACCAAGTTTTCTTTATAGTAAATTTAAAGAATTGAGTGCTTTTTGACAGGCATTAAGACACTAAGTGATTAGATAAAAATTCATAACAGCTGTTGTAAATAATATATAAATGAGGTCATCTTGGGTGAAAGATAAACATTTGGCACAGAACTTCAAATACACAAACAAAATCTTAAATATTAGTAAAGTAACCTTTTTAACTGCAACCATATTATATATTTGTTGTATTACATTTTTTTGTTTTAATATATATATATTTTTTTAAACTATCTAAAGAAACAAATACAAACAATGTGAGGTCTGTTTCCCTTAATAATTGCTAAACTGATATTCTATGCTAAGTACAACATTTAAGATGAAACTGGTTTTAAATACATTACTGTAAATATTTCTTAAGCATTTCAGATGTACAGGATATAAGTAAATATGATTTAAGCTTTTTATGTATGTAAAAAGATCATCTAAATTACACACTTCTGTTACTGAACTGAGTATCAAAATATTTTAAAAGCTGCGCATATATTAAACACTAAATATTACCAATAAATTATATAATTTTTATTCATTATTAATAACATCAAAAAAAAAAGAAAACAACCATAAAACAGAAATTATATAATATAAATACAAAAGGAAGACCCCTCCCTGCAACCCCAATTTAAAAAAGAAAAAAGAAAAAAAATGTATACATAATATTTTAATATCTTAATGAAAGAATGAATGAATGGTGTTCAACACCTCAGTACAATAAAACATTAGCAAGCGTCACACAGTAATTTGGTTTCAATTCATTAAAAACCACACTGGAATGCAAGCAACTAACATTGCGTGAAAATAACAAATTTTAACGATATGAATATCATATCTGAAAACAGTAACTTCATGATTTGATGAAAATCATTAATGACAGGAAAATACATACTGAAAACAAAAAACCAGAAACTCTGCCTGTTTCTTGCATCTGTGTGGTTTTAATGAAGGCAAGGCGAGCTCTTGAAATTAAACTTGTGGTAATTATTAACTTGTAGTAATTCAACATATTGTGCTAGGAGACATTATTGACTATAATTATACTTCTGGTTTGCATTCACATATTAAATTGGGTTTTGATACATATCATATTGTTATGGCACACAGAATAACATAGAGACTGGCAGGTACACACATGATTTAATATTTCATAAGACAATAATTATGATCAGAATTAATATATGTATAATAATCTTCCAAAATCCATCTTTAAATCACCACCACCATCAAGAAAAAAATATATACATGTTTAAAAAAAAAAGAAAAAAAAGAGGTAAAAATGAATTACAGATTTATTAAAAACTTTACTGTTTTCTACTTTAATTATTTATACTGAAAAAGGATGAATCAAAAAGATGAACACTACAACTGATTAATTAGTAATAAAGAACTCAGACTGAGAAAATATCACAATAATGATCAGTTAACAAAAACTATTTCAATAAAAATGTTAACACTGTCAAACAATAATTATTCTATTTTATGTTTATTGACCATCAAGAAATCAAAAAGAATAAATTATTATAGTGAGTTAATGAACCTAAATTAACCAATAAATTATACATAAAAAAACAAAAAATTAAAAACAAATGAAAAACAGTAAGAAAAAATAAATGGTCAATATTTAAAAAATACAAAGTAGTGTAACAAAATATACACTGACATTGGAATAACAGTAACACTTCTTGTTGTGAGGAAGTGAACCTAGATTCAATTTTTATTTATTAAAAAAATAAAAAATAAAAAATTAAATTAAATTAAATAAAAAATCTCAAAACAAATCAAACAAACCAAAAAAACAAGAAAAAAGAAGTGAATGTTAAAATGTACATAGGAATAACAAAAAAACTTCATGTCACTTGAAATTTCATATATGACTGAAGTTAAAGTAATTAAACTGTACTTATATAACTGTTTCTCAATTTTGCTAATAATGAAATACAATAATATCAGTTCAGCTACATGATATGAAAAAAGGGTAAAATACCAGTCTTACGAGCTGCCATGCTCTGACTTTCTTATGAAACATTGTTTCACCAGACATATTCCTAAAGCTCTCCTTTAATTAACATAAATAATTTAAATTCAATTTCTGTAGCAAAAATTTCACTTTTAATTATTTTTATATAAGTTATACAACAAGCTCATTAAATAACAAAGTATAGTACAAAAATCTCTATAATGTCACATTATTTATTTTCCAGGTAACTACAAATACAGTTTTATACATACAAAAGACCTGGCATAAAATCAATCAATTTCCTTTCAGTACATAACCATTAAAATACTGTTCTCATTGCAGTACAACAACATTATTAGTTACACAAAATTAAGCCTGATAATGGTTTAATTTGTTTTAATTTGAAAAATTTGAATGCAACTAGCTCAAACTATTATACAGTGTGATCAGTGATATCAAGTTGGTAAAATCATAATTACCACAATTGATGCTGAGAATAATAATTCACAGGCTTTCTTTTTTTCACTGTTTAAAAATTAAATTTACACATAAATATGTTTTTACTTTTTAACAACATTTTTATATTTGTTAGGTCCAGCAGGTTTTTCAGCTACAACTAATATAGTATATTGGAAATAACCTGAATAACAAGACTTTGTTTTTTTATATAAGTGACAGGAAGAAAATCTCAGACTTTCAATAAATATATATTTTTTGGAATACCTAAAAACAGATTCTTACATGCAAAGGAGTATAAATAACTTTGTTTTAAACTGCCACAAAAGAGGTTTTTGTTGGCATTTATGTATTCTAATGGCAAATAAAAGGCTGTATGACCAATGACTTTGAAGAAAACAGTGATATTATACAGTTACATTATATTATTTAAGCTGACCTTGACCAACAACTATGTTCAAAACGAATGACATTATACAAGTTCAGTATATTCTTTCATAAAACAATAAATAAGCTTGAGCTCGCTGTACAGTTGTCTCCTGAACCTCTCTGACATTCGAATCACTGATGTGGTACCACTTCCCTGGTGGGATATTCTCCAGAAAATCATCAGAGACATCCTCGTCAGGTACTTTGGCATCATTGGTGTACTGCTCTGTGTAATGGTGGATGTAGTCCATCGGTGTTGAGAGCTGAGTGTTGAGAAAGTTGGTCACAGTGCCAAGTGAAGGGCGGATTTTCACATAGGCAGTGTAATGTCCACCTGACAGATGACCACTGTGTTCAACCAAACCATACAGTGAATATGCAACCATTTTCTGACCCTGTCTGACTCCCTGTAATAATAAACAGATTTATTATAATGTAAAACAGTAATAATAATGATGGCATTAGATCAGTAGCAAGCAGCACCAGTAGCAGTAAGAGGATTAATAATAGCAGTAGTAGTAATAATAATAACAATAATAAGAGATCAAAAATAAACATGAAACATTTTCTAAATTATTAAAACATTATCATTTTGGAAAGCTGGCTACTAATACATTTAAATATTGGACACAATGTAATATTAAACAATTTATTAAGTAACAAAGGTTTTTTCTTTTTAATTTTGATTTACTCCATGTCTAAACAATATTGAATACTCACAAAAGATAGTTTAAGAAACAAGATAAACAAATATAACAAAATGTTATCATCATTTCTGTAACATAAACACTTCAAACCTGACACAGTGAACTGCAGTAAGGACCAAGATCTAATAAAAATGGGAATTCAACATGACGATTAACCTTCCTGGAGTTGTAACCAATCTGTAAAAAATTCAAAACAAATTATACTCTTTCTGTTCATCATATCATTGGTTATAAACAATTTGTTAGAGAAAAAAAAAAAAAAAAAAAAAAAAAAAAATGAGAAGCTAACATTTACCTGTTCAAACCTCTTGAGATGAAGGGTAAGTACTGCTGGTGGTTCAAATACCAGAAACTGTTTACTTGCATTAGAATACACCATTTCTGTCTTTTTATCTGAAAGTGTTAACAATAAACAATAATAATAATATAAATATGTGTTTTTTTTGTTGGTTTTTTTCACATGTATAAAATTATAAGCTTTATTATAAAATAAAACATGTATAAAAAAAACAAATGCCATAAATCAAATAAAAGGAGAACGATATATTTTTAATAACCTGCCCATAAAACTCTAGAAATGTTAATTTCAAAATATCTATGAACCATTTCTTGCTGAGTTTATTTTTATTGCTGCTTGCTACAAATAATATTTATATCCATAAATCTAGCAGTCTTAAAGAATATACATTTTCAGACCCTATCAATTATCAAAAATTGTTGTCACCTTTATGCTTATTTTTCTGCTGCTTGGTACACATCTTACAACCAAACTTGTTGGATCCAGTGAGCAGTTCAGGGAGGGTGAACTGATGCAGACAGGACATAATGGAGCACTCTTTGGATGATGGGTGATACCTGGGAGAAAGTGTATTCAGCGACTTGGTCTGACACAGCTGTTTGAGTTCCTTCTTTGACTTCTGCTGCTTGCTGTATCGTCTGCTGTTAGTCTGGGAGACTTCATCCTGACACGTAACACTGTCTGCTGCTGTGTGGTCATTATCTTGTTTACTTGTGTTTTTGTAATCACAGCTGCTGTTCTCGTTCTTCTGAACTGCAGAGAATGCTGAATTAACACAGCGCTGACAAGACGATTCACTGCCAATGTTCACAGAACTGTTTTCCAGAGCTACACTACCATTTGAGTGTTGAAGCTCAAGTGAAACATTCTCCACTGAAACTGATACTTCAAATGGAGTCTGATGCAGACCATTTGTTAACTTCTCAGACTGTCTCAGTGAAGGGTCAGTTATATTTGCTTTATCACAATTGTCAGGTACTTTGGATTCTTCTTTCTTAGTAATCTGAAGATCATTAATGGCTGAAGTTAAATCATCCACATGACCATTTGTTTCTATAGAACCATTAGGGTTACTGACAATATCTTGCTTAATACTGTCTTTCTCTATCTGACCACTGCCTTTGTCCATTTGGCCAGTAGCTTCCTCAATCTGACCATTTCTTTTTTCTGTTTGACCACTGTCTTCCTCTGTCTGACCACTGCCTTTGTCTGTTTGACCACTGTCTTTGGTAACATTGTGGAAATCATCAGTAGGGGAAGTGACAGAACTTGCTGATGATGTGAGGGTTGCTGATGATATAGGTAGACTGTGTAACAGAGAATTACTTGCATTGTTTTCTGTAAATGATATCTCACTGTCTGTAATACCCTGCTGTAGACGGGCAGTGTCACTCTCCAAATTATCTTCAATATCAGCATCTGGGAATAAGAAGTAAATAAAAAAATTTAAAAAACAAAAACCAATTTATAAATATTATATATATATATTTTTTTTTTTACTAAAATATATGAAACAGATCAAAACAAGATATCAAAACCATAAAAAAAAGTAATAATAATAATAATAATAAAAATATATATCTTTAAAAAACAACAATAAACCCCATAAATATCCTAAATCTTGCCATTGATATAAATGAAACAGCAGTATAATTGTTAAAACAAGATCACGTTAAACATTGTACCTGAAGGGTCATCAGTGTCAGTGGACTGTTGATCTTCATTCTCCTTTTCCTTTGACGCTTTAGTTCGACCTTCATCAGTTTCATCTGACAACTTTGCTCCTTCATCCTTGACACTCTTATCACTGTGACTTGCCACATGCCTCTGGCCAGCTTTGTTGGATTTCCTCTGGTAAAATAAAATAAAATAAAATAAAATAAAATAAAATAAAATAAAATAAAATAAAATAAAATAAATATATATATATATATATATATATATATATAATAATAAAATAAAGTAATTAAAATAAATTATAAAATAAAAATGTAAAATATTAATATCTAAACAAATATGTGTAGAACTGATGGCAAAAAAATGTTTACTTTTTTCTCCCCCCTCCATTATTCTCAGGCTTAGTGGTGGCATAATACCTGTCACATAAGTAAATCTATTTTCACACCCAAAAAGTAAGAAAACTGTTTGACTAACCTTTACTTTAGCATCTTTGCTAGCCCTTTTTCTCATCTTCTTCTCAGCATATTTGCTAGGTTTATCTGGTCTCACAGCAAATCCTTCTACTCCTTTTGATACATGCTCTTCGCTGTCCACAGGGTCTTTCTTTTTACCACCTAAAACCTTGTTTGGTCTTTCTGGCTGCAAAGAGAAAACACGAAAAACATGAATTTTTTTTATGATTTATTTTATAGATGTGGAAACAGTGTTTAGACTTTCAGTGAGAGAGAATTAAAATAAAACTTCACACAACCTGGAAAATACATACACTGAATATTTTAACAGTGTTTTGACATTAGATTGTCATACATTTCCAAGAGTTCAATCACAATTACATTTTTATAAGGAATTATGTTTTCAAAAATGTAATAAATAATGATTAATTTTTGCCTATAATTAAATTATTATTATTATTTTTTTTTTTTTAAACATTTATAAAGAAATTACCTTTTCTTCAGTAACTGGCAATGAAAGATCTAGGAATGGCTCAAAAATCTGTGAAACCTGAAACATAAATAAATTTATAACCTGGTAGCAAACTTAACACATAAAATCAACTGTGATATTTCTAATGACTGACCACAATAATACTGATAAAATAATGCACATAAATAAAATTTGTTAAGGTTTCTAAATGAATAAAATTTGTTGTTTAAAACAAAAAACAGGAATTCTAGATACAAAGTAAATTATTCTGTTAATAAATTTACTGTTATTACAAGCTGATAACACTCTAAAAGAAACATTTTACCACAGCTGAAAGAAAAATATTACCTACAAGATAGCAGAAAAAAAAAACAATGACCCCCCTAAAAAAAACACCAATAATAATAAAAAATATAAAAAAATAAATGTAGTAATGATAAATAATTTAAAAAATGTATATATATATATAATAAAAAAAAGGGGTGTGAAATTATGAGACAATTTTTTTTCTTTTCTCCTTTTGTGTTAAAGAGACATTCATACTATTTATTATATAAGTAGAAATCACTTAAGTCCTGTTTACAACTGACTTAGCATACCTGTTTGCACTCTTCACACTTGATAGTGCTGATCAGTTGTCCTCCAAACAGACTGTCAAGGAATGTATGCTTTGCTTGTCGGCCATAATCTGAAAAACACAGAAATATAGTCAGTCTACCTGTTGATGCTTCATTAAAAGTGACTTTAAAAAATAAAATGTTTTGTTATTAAAATGTTGTAAGGAAGGTATAAGTGAGAGATGATACATTGATTTCAGCCTAATAATTATGTTAAGACGAGAAAAGATTTTAGCATAATAATGAAATGATTTTAATGATCACATTACTACTATTAGTAACTCATAAATGGAAATAATCAAAACAAATTATTTATTTATTATAAAAAGGGCTATCACCTCTGAGTTTAAATCTGGTCTCTTCATCAACTTTTTTACAATTAGTGCTTTCAGCAATTTTAAAATATTTCAAAATTCCACTCTGTCTCCTCTAAAAGATTAAGAATAAATTTGACAAATGAATTACAGAAAGCAGTATTTAAAAAAAGAATAAAAAAAGAAAACCTAAACAATTACAATAATACATTATATTACATAACAGAATTTTTGAAATTAGTCAGAACATGATAAAACAAAAGATCTAAGAAGAATTTGCAATTCCTTTTATATTTTACATCTAATCATTTTAATGTTTGTCTCTCTTAAATTTTGCACTTACAGTTAAAAGGGAAAAAATAGGTAACAAATCATCCAAGTGCTTCTTATATCAACAATAATTTGTTTTAAAAATAATGTATTTTTAGCCATTTAATGCAGTTTGAATCAAAATTATGGTTCTCAAAATGCAATGCATTATCAGCATTAAAGGGCAAAAACCAGTATCATCTAATTAATAAAGCCTACTTATTAAATTTTATTCCTAAGTATCTGATATCAGACCTTTATTTCTTCATTTTTTATGGCATCCAGAAGGTAACGTAAAAGTTCATGGCTATCTTGTTGCTGATATCCTTTGAATCTTGGAGCTCTGTATGATTTAAAAAGTGAAAAACAAAGATCATTTTATTAATTTAAAAAATAAGGGTTATTTTTACACTTCTCACTTCATTTAAAACCAAAATTTGATGTCATTTAACTGTCCAGTTTGTCTTTTGTTTTCCTTTTGCCACTTCTTAACAAAAAACAGAGATAGCACATTTGTCTTTTTGAAATAAATAATTATTTTTAATAAAACTACTTACTTTTTGCATACCTGACCAAACAGACTGCTTGGGTTGACTGTGCTTCCTCTAGTACTAGTGTTTGTCATCTCTTGTAGAAATGACAACAGCGAAAGGGTTAATGGACCAGGGTCTGCTGGATTAATTTCTATTGAAGGCTAAAATCAAAAAAATATATATATAAAAAAATAATAATAATAAAATAAAACCTATAAATATACGTTAATAAATGAGTATGTAAATAAAAAAAAAAAAAAAATAAATAAAAAAAAAAAAAAAAAAATATATATATTAAATAATTAAAACCAAGATATATATACACGAAAAATAAATAGAAGGAATATTTTTTTAACAGATTTAAATAAATGGAAGAAAATACTGAAATACTAAGAAATCTATGTTTAAACATAATCAAATTTATGTAATTATTAACATTAACAAATACACACTGAAATGATCATTTTTAAGCAACTTCTTATTTTGATAAATGAAACTCTAAAGTATATATATTTATCAATTGAATAAAAATGTGTTTTATAAATTGGTGTGTGTGTGTAAGTACACAAGCCCACCAGTTTATAATAGTGGTAAACACTTTTTTATTAAAAGATTTACCAAAGATTTATGTGATTCTTCATCAATATCATCATCACTAGAATTGCTGGATTCAGAGTCTGAAGGTTCAGGATGACCTGGCAGTCTTACAACCAGTCCTTTCTTACACTGATCCACAAGCAACCCTTCAAGACTGTGTGTCTGAGACAAATTCTAAAATAATGACAATTAATGAACAGTTAGTAACTGATATCATGAGAAAACAAACAACAAAATTTCAACACATAACATACAGATATTACAAATGATTCACAGATACCAAGACAGAAAAAAAAAAAAAAAAAAAAAAAAAAAAAAGAAAGACTGTAGACTAGTGTCATAAAAATAATAAAAAAAAAAAAAAAAAAAAAAAAAAAAAAAATGATTAAAGAAAAGATGGAAAACAAAACCCATAACAAATCCCCCTCCTAAGAAACAAATTTAAAAAAAAGAAAAAAAAAAAACCAACAACAAAAACAAACAATATGAAATACAGATGTCCACAGACAATTGTCATCTAAGTTACTGTTTTTTCAACAAAAATACATGCACACAAATCAAGATCTTAAACATATAAAATAATAAAATCTAAATAAACAGAATTACGTTTGTTCCAGAATAAACAGAGGTATTTTAAAAAACTGATGAGGGTAATAAAATATTTTGATAACATTCTTTATTTTTGCAAGATAACATTTACCTGCATCACAGCATTGAAGAAACAAGTATTTCCTAAGTTATTCAGCCCCTAAAAGCAAATCAAATTAAAAAATTAAAATCTATTTATTAAGTACATATGTATATACTGAATTTTTTTAACACAACAAAACAAAGAAAGAAGATTAATTAATCATTTTAAGGCTCTATAAATTTATATGTAGATAATATGTTTAAATAAGATCCCTTATTTCCTTTTATTTGCTAATTCTAATGATCACATAATTTTAATTTCAAAACAAAGTTAAGAACATATCTAAAAAGAATCTTAAACTATCAACTGTCAAAATCATAACAGAGAACACTGAATCATTAAAATTAATCTGGTTTAGACATTATACCTTAACCTTCTGGCAAGACATAGATGTGCATGTTGGTTTTGGGGTCGAAGGTCGTGATTTATCTTTAACAACTGTTTGTTGCTCATTGAAAATGGCTGATTCTATCCTGCTTCTTCTGCCTGTAAAGTAACAACCATTTCTCTATATATAACTGAGTAATAATTATTTACAATGTTTATCTATTTCAGTTAAAGCAGAGTCTCCCAATATATCAACACATGTAAAATAACATGCACCAAAATATTTGAGGTCTGTACTGGATTTATTATAGTTACTTCAGAAAAACTAATCAGTTGAGATAACCTTACAAATTGTCAATTCATATCTGTAGAGTTTTTTGACAAGACTTGTTTTTATTAGAACAGCAACAAAAGAAAGATAATACATTTATCTTAAGTTTCATTATTTCTGCAGCAAATGTTGAAGAACTGATTAGAGTTTGTGAACTTGTTTTTATTTATATTACGTTTGGCAACATTTTTGTTAATAAAGCATGTTTCATACATTTAATGTTTGAATTGCTAATAAATATTTCTAGTTGTCTAAAACAGTTATAATTCAGCCTTAAAAGCTTTGGACCAAATCAAAAGATTCTTTTATACACACATATCCAATGCAGTGAACAATGTACAAAGTTAATTTTGACATAAAAATTATTAGTGAATCAAATTCTATAGCACAGGTACCACATACATGTATTAATTTTAAAGTATTAATCTGTCTGAACATTTGCATTCAAATTTCTCAAACACTTTGTGAAAAAAAGAAAAAGATGTCAGTTTATAAAATTAATAATTTCACATTTAGTGAAATTTATAATTTCATGTTTTTCTCATGTAAGATCAAATTTCTTTTACCCTCAAGTTAAAGTACAATATTCTTTACTGCACTGAATTATTTTCAATCACACTAAATGACAATACCTGAAGGTGCTATTTCTATCTTTGGCAGTCCAATGTGTTTTCTTATTACTTCAACACAATCTTGAATTTTTTTACTGTTTTCAATTGGTATTTCAAAATCACAAACATAGCACCTAAAAGCAAAGCAGAAAATTACTTTTTTAATTCTATTTTTCTAATTTCATTAACTACATTATTGTTTCAGATTAACTGAATTCAAAAAAGAGAAAAAGAACATTCTAGTACATCTTAGTTTTCTTCCTTAAGTTTAGAACATCAGGTTATACAAAATAAATAAAATAATAGATTTGAAATGTGGATAAAATGTATGGATAAATATCTGCTTAATGACACGAAGACATTAAGATCCTTTAGGTGATTCTCTTATAAACTGGAATGGAAAAGAAATTGATGACAATGTGGACTCTCTCGTCATTTGTTGATAAGCACCTAGAGATAACAACTTGTCATTAATCTGTATCTTCCATCAATACAGCTAGTAATGGCAGGCAGGACTAAGCTTAAATTTACATGATGTATGCTTTTGAGAAATGTGGTTAGATGCTGGGCAAAAGAAAACCAATTTGTGACCATCTACATACCAGGCTGACCACACAGAGATGTTTAGGGCTATGCAATGTACAGTTGAGTGAGGTGTTTCATAGTGTTTCAGTGCATGTTTCTCTTTGGAATTCCGATCACAACCCTGTAAGCATATTCAAATATTATTAAATAAATCAACATAAAATTTTAAAAATCTTTAATCTACTCTCTTTGGGATTAAATTTCAGTTACAATGAACATTCACATGTTAACTATAAAAGTGTGACTCATTCAGCAACAGAAACATAATTCTAAATGGATCGTATCTGATTAAAATAAATTAAGTAGGGTAGTATGCACATACAAAATCATTCTGATATATCATAAAACCAATAAATGTCAGTTTCAGCAACACACCTGATTGCCACACTGCAAACACATCCATATTGTAATATCTGACTCTTCAACATCAGCTGCAGCAGCTCCCTCCACAGGCACTGCTAGAGTACTTTCTTTTGAAGTATGCTTGCCTGATACATCATTAGAACAGATCTGTAAGAATTAATATATAAACAGATGGACACTGGGCAGACTTTGTTGAATGGTCCAGATTAACTACTTCATTCTTTTATAGGAACTGTATCAGGCTTATTTGTTATAGGTAAAAAATACACAAAAAACTGGGACAAGCAAATTCTTGCAGCTATTATGATGAACATCTCAAATGACAAAAACATAATCACATACCTTTTTTAATATCATAAAAGAACCCTCCCCCCGAAAAAATCTACAAGTATCTTGTTCATTGGCTGTAAGTTAAATACTATTTTTTTATACACATTTTCTAAAAGACAAAGGAATAATTAACATGGCTCCAATTTACTTCTGTAAATTTCTATTTATCTACACAACTAAAATTGACTTCTGTTATAAATATTATTTTGTATTTTAAATTTTTTTCTAAATCATAAATACAAAGGTAATTTTGTATTTACTTACTGTACATTCTCCAATACTTGTTTTTTGACAAATTTTTCTAATTGCATTCACGTTCACTGCTTTAGGAATATGGGTACATGAACTACTGGCTGCAAAAAATAAAAAATGTCAATGTCATTGTCAATGTGTAGAAAATGTAATAGTAATGGACAATATTAAAGACAAACAGGATGTGCTGGATTTTTCTTAAGAAGTATCTTAATCTCAGCCTGGTTATCTGGCCATTGGCAAAACTGCCCTAAATTACTAATTACTGTTTAAAATGACTGTATCACTGAAACACATTAATGTATAAATTATTATGATGGTTGTTTTGTAAATCAAAGAAAAAGGTTCCTAAAAAAATATTTAAAAAATTGGTATTATTTGTGTCTTTCAGTTATTGGAGTTGTTGTTCACCAACTTGTTTGTATCATTACCAGTGAGCTATGTTTTGCTTTAAATTATCACATCAAGTGTCAGTTATCTTTAGTACAACTAATGGTAATTAAACTTTTATATAGGATTGTCAAATGAAAATCATTTAATCCTCTTGAGTGTGATGGCCTCTGAAACAGAGGTTATGATCAAAGTTGGTAAGACTAAATGCTGCACTGTGTGTTTATGTTTTATAATTACACACCACAGACACACTAAAAATCGCATTAGGCATCATTAATAATCAAACATTTTATCATTAACATCAATGTATGCATCTAGATACATTTCCATAATTTGTTCATTTCTGTATATTTTTATAATAAAACGAATAACCTGAAACCTACAAGTTTATTAATCATTCCTAATCCTAATCCACGTACATTAACAATGCCACACTTAGTGTTAAAAGCTTTTGATAATAACCAATTAATTTAATTAATTAATTTTCACTCAATGATACCAGTATGAAAAATTAATAACAGGGTAATAATTGTTACACAACTGATCTACACTGACCAAAGATTCAAATCATTTATTTATATATATATATATATATATATATATAAATAAATCTCTCTCTCTCTCTGAGAGAGAGAGAGAGAGAGAGAGAGAGAGAGAGAGAGAGAGAGAGAGAGAGAGAGAGAGAGAGAGAGAGAGAGAGAGAGAGAGCATAGTAGTAAGTTTCATAACATAATCATTTTAAACATCTTCTAGTTGCACATAAAATGTACAGTGATTTCACCCATGCAGAAACTGAATTTATGGCAGTGTTGCCTAGGGTGAGATCAACGTCCTCTTGTGTTAGGACTGTCAAGAACTTATCCATTCCCATAATATTAAGCCAAGCAATAATTACCTGATGCTCCATCTTCACTGGTATCTGAAGCATCTTTCCCTTTACGATGCTTTTTATGCTTCTTATTCTTCCCCATTGTATAAGTTGGGGGAGGGTCCACCTCAAGAACTCTCATCTAGTTGATTGCTCATTTACCTAATAAGAATGAATGAACATGTCTGGTTACAAATATTTTTGTATAATAATAATAATAATAATAATAATAATAATGTATTCATAAACTGATACATATTTAATTTTAAAAACATACCTTATCATATAATGTTTATATAATTTAAGGATATTTTCATCAGTGCTTTGTCACAGTTTGTGTAAAAAAAAAAAAAATATATATATATATATTATACATATTTATTTATTTTTAAAAACATAGAAATGAGATTTCAGAAATAGTTATTATTTCCATCACAATAATGAGTTTTTAATAAGAATGAAATCACCATATAGTATATGATGAAAATAATAATTTAATCATCTTAATGTTTATCGAAAGTAACGGTTCAGTTACTTTCAGTTTCAACTTAACCCAATTTTGGCAATTCCATCTGTAATAACCTGTAAAAATGTATACTTTTTTTATTCGTTTTGTATCATCATGATAGTTAATTGATAGATGTGTAAAAAGTAATAAGTACTCAAAAGCAATGAGTCAATGAGCCTTGATATCGTATTATGCGAACTAATGTGCTGGCAGTTTTAGTCACTTGGGAATTAGTACAATTACTCAGACTGCTGTTAGTTGCACTGTTTCATTTTCAGTGCACCACCGTCCTTTCTAAAACATTTTAAATTACATTAAATATTAATACTGTTTACAATATGAGTTCACCACGGAACATGGATTAATAATATTCTGATGAAGATTAATGTCTGGATACTTACTAATAAAGACTAAGCTACAACGAATAACGTTGAAAATGGCGAGTAGCGGTGAGCTGCGAAACTTACTTCCGTTTCGAAAATATACTGGTTTTCAACGAGAATTTACGTTCGATTACAAATATCAAGCCTGAAGACGGAACTTTTAAAAGAAAATAGTCTAGAAGTATTCTCTGTGAGAAAAGACATTTTCTTTCTCGTAATCATGCCGAGAGACGTTGGTGCTTATTTAAGTGAACAACAGCGAAAGAGCAGTGGTGATTTAGCATCAGAATGGGGAACAATCGAAGAATTATATAACAAAAAGTAAACTTGTGTTAATTTATATTTTAATGAACCTATCTAAGCAATAATGGAAACAATGATTCATCAAAATTGAAGCTTAAAGTTAAACATCGAATATTCATTATATTGTCTACAATATTAATCTGTTAATTTATATTTGGAATGATTTGACCTTTAGTTGTTGTTAATATAGCATTATTGTTTATTATGAATAAAACGGCCAATAATTTTTTTAAATGTTGCATGGTTTTCTGTAATCTCAGATTAAATTATTAAATTATATTTTGTGTGAAATTGAGTTATTCTTACTTATAGATTGTGGCATCAGCTGACATTAAAGCTTCTGACGTTTGTGAAAAATCCAGTATTTTCTAAAGGAGATGGTTTACTGCGGGTAAGGATTTTCAGAAGAAAGGTGGAGATAACTGATTAGTAATATTGGGCCAGTAAATATTTGCCATATTCTGGAGTTCTAATCATTGTATCAGTTCCTAATGAGCTATTTCTCATTCTTGCCATTGATCGAATCACTTTTTCTTTTATCAAACTGAATTTTTATCTGGTGTGTATGTGTAAGTACATTAATGGAATGGCATGTTTTTCACACATTCCATCATATCTTTGACAACTGATAATAAAATTTATTGAGATATTACAGTTTTAAGCATCAAGCATTCAGGACCTCATTTTTGCAGACCTTGTTTTGATATATAGCATATTTAAGTAAAATTAAAGAGTAATATACTTTCTGAAATAAAACTTCAATTAAAAAAAAAATCCAATCTTCATCGAATAATATTACATATTTTGTTTCTTCATAATACATATAATAATGAAATGCTTTAAAATAAAAATACATCAAACTATATAGGAAAAATCATTCTTTGAAGTGAAAGATAATTTCATACTTGTGTTAAAATTGTCATTGTGATAACTCTCTTTAATTTATTCTCTTTCTTTCAGCTTTATGAAAATGTTATTGCTGATTTTGAACACAGGTATGCATTTAACAGATATAACTCTGAGGTCTTACTACATACTGTAAGAGATGGTGGGCCTGCCATCCCTTATGACTTATGATGAGTTTGCCTGCCATTCATCAGCAACGGCGGCAATATCCATCACCCATTTATTTAGTGAACTTCATTTTTTATAATAAATTAAACAGACACTTTGATTTTATTTAATTGCAAATAAAGTAAATTTATTAATAGTTAATGCAGTTGATGCAATGATTTATAGGAGTATTTTTGACAAACAAGTAATTTGAACATTGTTCATAGTACTTGTACCCTGAAATTTTGTAGTACCGTCCTTCGTTTAATTTGCACCATTTACTGCCATCCCTTTCACAAACACTGGGGAGACCACTGTAACAATAAAATCAAACAAAATCCAGTTTTTAGAAGTAATTAATTAATTTCACGATTACATATTTGAATTAGTTATTATAAATTTTATTAAAATACTAAAAATATTAATGTGCTTGAAAAAACCCCACCTATTTATTTGTTTAATCTTCTGTATATTGCTGATACATGACAGAAGATAAATCTCTGTTATATCTTGTCTTGATTTTTATTTACAGGATCAATCCGCTGGCACTTATGGAGATTGTTATCTTTGTGGTCAGACAAATTCCAGGTAATATATGTTTCTTTAAATCCAGTTATTCCTAATTGGATCTATAGTATTTATTAATTTGTAATTGAATTATGAAAAAAATTACATCTGGTACAAAGAAGATGACACCCATCTTTTTTAAAATGCTGACTATTTGATGAATATAAATGATTTTAATTATTCTAATGCTGTTTATATTCAGATTTTTAACAACTTAATGGGTTGGTATTTAAATGATTTAATATGCATGACACATATAAACATAAATGTCCATTCTATACAAATATTTCTTTGGTGGGGGGGGAAATGTCGATCAACATAAAAAGTGTCACAGATGTGATTTGCATAATTTTTATTTACTTGCATCAGAAACAAAACAACCTTTTAGATGCTATTACAGAAATAATCTGTTTATAATACTTTATCACATGAACGAAACAGTTTTGATGGCAAAGGTTTCATATTTTAGGAAAAAGATTTTTCAGTCTCTGCCAAAACTATGTTGTTTTTTTGTCATGTCCACTCAACTACTTCTGCCGATTGTGGTTTGTTTTGGAAACATAATCCAGATCACACCTTTTAAATAACAGGAATATATTCCACATTGTTCTAATTTAATGGAAATGGTTCAGACAATTTGAACAGTAAGATATTTTCAAGCATTATTATCTTTTTCAAGATGCAGTGTCCAGAACATAAACCACTCAGATATCAATAATGAAAGCAGAAATCATGCTTTATGGCTATTATACAAATAACTGAATGTATTTTTTGCTTATTTCATCAAAGTTAATGAAAGGTTACTAGCAGGCAGGACATGACATTTTGCCACAGTTACAAGTGTACAGTATATTAAAAGCTGCACTTAACTATACATATGTTACAAAATTCATACTTTCACTATTACTTGAGTTCACAGAGTCTGTGCCAGCACTTGTCTCCAGGAGAAATAATTTTAGTTTGAGGACTTTCATTTGTTTTGTTTTTTTACAGAATACCTTTTTGCTGTACCTTTCTGAATAATAATTAAGAAAATTGGTCATCCATTTTTTTAAAGCTATGCTTGATCATTAATATAAGAATGGAATCATCAGGAACGATTTAATAAGTACTAAGTTGTCAGAGCTTGATTTTGATTTTGAAACCCAAAATGACAAAGTTCTACAACAGTGTTTTTATTTTAACCAAAACATAGTGCTTCAGATTTTTTCTTTTGATTCATTGTTTTATATTTTCTGTGCTAGAGTTGATATTGTTTAGAAATTATTTTGCAGATATTATAATAACACAAATTTCATTTTTCGTTTTTTGTTGACCTGAAATTTTACTTTTATCTAACATATTAAAACCAAGACAAATATATGTTTCACATCTTGGATATGTGATTTCCATGGATTATATCACAAACAAAAAGAAAACAATGTTTTACTTGTTAATGATGACACTAATATTTACTAGTGTAAAAAACAGATGATCTTTTCAGTAAAATTTTATATTTATGTATTTATTTTCCAACACCTGAGTCACACTTCAGAATTCACCTTTTGAGAATGTGTCATACATAAATATATGTGTATACAAACTCATAATTATGTTTAACTCTCTATGTCTTAACATTTCTTCTGTGAAAAAAATATTTTTTCTTTTCAGATTCCAAACAAGCACTGGAATTTTTGGACAAGATTAACGATAAAGTAAATACAATTTTCAATGATAAAATATTAAAAATAAATGTATATGCCAAGAACTTTCTGCCAATTAAACAATTTCAAAATATAGATATGTGTTTTTGCTTCTCTTTTTTCAGTTATTGTTACACAAAAATGTAATTTTCATCTTTTTGCTTTTTTGATCTTTTAATAACTAGACTTTACACTATTTAAAATAATATAAATCTTTTTTTCTTTTTCATATAATATTGTTTATTACAGGTTAAAAGCAGTGATGAAGCCAGAATTCTTTGTATGACCCAGATGGGAACAATTAAATTGAAGAACAAGGATTATGATGGAACCAAAGTTAGTAATTTTTTTGAATTCTCAGTGTTACATCAAATTATAATAAACTTCTGAGTTACATGATTACCATTGTTACAGCTATATTTGCATCCAGTGCTTACATTATTGTGTTTCATAAATAACATAAGCAGCTTAAAATAACAGTTAACATTATATACTTTTTATTGGAATTTGGTTTTACTTCAGGATCTTGTAGAAGAGGCTAAAGGCATGCTGGATTGTATTGATGGAGTAACCACAGTTCATGGTCGTTTTTATGAATTGTCAAGCGACTACCACAAGCAGATGGGAAATCATGCTGAATATTACAAAGATGCTCTCCGATACCTAGGATGTATTAAACTTGAAGATATTCCATGTATGTTTTCTTCATTATCAATAATGCATTTTTGTTTTAGATTGTAAATACCAAATAAAGTTGTTTTCTTAAAAGGAAAAAAAAAAAAAATTGTAATCAGTGGATATACCAAGCCAGTATTAGGCTATTTTGTATTGTTGGTTAGTAATAAAATCTATGATCCTCTAAACATGTGAATGAGTTTTAATACAGTTTAGCTGAAATGTGTTCAGTATTATTTATAAGCTATTTTATGAATTTTAAGCTTTTTGTAATGTACCTTTATCATAATACTGATGAAAAGGTAGTTTCTCTCATTCTCATCCCTTCATATTTATTTTTTTCAGCTGGTGAACAAACAGAAAGAGCCTTCAATCTAGGTCTTGCAGCCATTTTGGGTGATGGTGTTTATAATTTTGGAGAACTGGTATGTTTGAATAACTTTAAATTCTGTGTTTTAGTTTAATTAAAATAATGGTTTTTCACCATGTCAGAATTCTAAATGATAAATTTACTAAAAAGTTTATGTTTTAAGATTTAACACTGAATAATTGCAGAGACTTCAATTTTGAAATAAGAAAACTAATATGTCTTATTTTTATTTATTTTCCATTTTAGCTGGCACATCCAATACTGGAATCTTTAAGGTCAACAGACAGAAGTTGGCTTGTTGATCTTCTGTTTGCATTCAACAGTGGTAATCTAGCACAGTTTGACATCCTTAAGAAAAGCTGGATGCAACAAGTAACAATTTTGTTATTTTGAATAAAATTTATATAAAATATTAATCAGTAACCTTTTAAAAGTTTTTATAGGGATATACCTTTCAAGTCGTTATCAGAATTAGCATTAGCATGTGTGATTTTACTTGGTATTAAAAATATTTTGATAGTTTCTTGATTGATGTTGAGGTTGTTACCCTATTGTTCATTTTTCCTTGTAATTTTTCAGTGTGTTAATGGTTCTGGTTTTATTTTCAGCCTGACCTGGCTGCTCATGAAATTCAAATGCGACAGAAAATTACTCTGTTATGTTTAATGGAGGTAACTCTTAAAACTGCACTTTATAAGAAGAAATTTCAGTTAAAGTGTACATTAAGTATACAACAATATGAAATTTAGTATTCTAAGTAAAAAAAAAAAAAAAAAAATTTATAGTCTCTTGTAAATTCAATATTTTAACTATGTGTTTTGTTTATCTGGTTTGTTACTTTTATCATTTAATAAAATAAGTTTTCTTCTTAATTCAGTACTAAATGATCACATAAAATGTTATGAAGGTTAGCATGAAGTACAGCTGTAAAATACATATTATTTATTATTTTCAAAGTTTTTCTTCAGTTATCTCCCATGACAACAGTGTTTTGAACAACAGATAAATGTAGTCTTTTGGTAAAATTTTAGATGACCTTCAGACGACCTGCAACAAACAGACAGTTAAGCTTCAAAGAGATAGCAGATGAAGCAAAAATTCCCTTACCAGAGGTATTATTTGTTTGTTTTTTCTTCTTTTTTTTTTTTTTTTTTTTTTTTTTTTTTTAACCAAACATAACTGCATCAGTATATATTAAAAATAAATAAAGATATTGCTAACCATACTGAATACCAAATAACTAGAACAATACATTAAGTTAATTAAAATATTTTAAACTGGATTTGTACATAACACTTACTGTGAAGGTTTTTTTGATTGACATTTATTGTTTAAATACACATAGTGATTATAATATACAATAAATTTTATGGTAAATAAGAATTTTCATTACCTATTTAAATATTTGTTTTTACAGGTAGAGATGCTAGTGATGAAGGCCCTTAGTCTTTCCTTGGTTAAAGGATCAATTGATGAGGTGGATGAAAAGGTTCATGTGACTTGGGTACAGCCTCGTGTTCTTGATATCAATCAGGTACAGGTCTTGTTATTCATGAAATACAAAACAGTGTGTAAATGTTACTCACAGAAATAAAAAAACAAATTCTGAATTATGTAATTACAGCAACAAAACAGTCAAGCCATAAGATATGAATGCATTAATACTATATATAATGAAAGTATAAAATACTTTTTTTACACTGCATTTGTCGATTTTAAAAATTGTTACCAGTGTCAAAAAAAATAACTGAAAAAAATTCCTTAAAATATCCTAAATTGTTAATTCAAATGAACCGAAAAAGATAGGTTAAATAAAATATATTAACTTTCAAATGAATTTTAAAAGCTTTAAAAATCAGAACACAGATATATTTATTATCATTACAGTTTTTATCTTCTTTTGGTTTGCACAGATCTCCTCCATGCAGTCACGGTTAAAGCAGTGGTGCGAGGATGTTAAACAGATGGAACGACTGGTGGAAGTTCGAGCACATGACATTCTTACATAACAAATTTCTAGACACACTTAATACATATGCTGTCCTTATCATTAGATTCTCATGTTGTGCTTTATGAATCACAAATACAGACTTCTCTGAAAATCTAATGTTTTATTGTGTTTTGTATTTTGTTGGTCATTTTAATAATGATTGTAATGCCTGCATAAATAACGAACTGTTCACTGGAATTTTGACATTTAATTTGTCAGAATATAAAACTTTTTTCTAAAATATATTCATTAGTGTTCTTTATTTGATCCTTCCTAAGAGCTTACTAATTTTTATTTCTGAAATAGAAATAGGAACAAAGTTAATGCATCTTGGAAAAACTGAAGGAATTTACATAAAGCTGTTTGTACCAATCAGCTCTCAGGAAAAAAGCATATGTTGATGTCCATATCATGTTTTATATTAAAAAAAAGTGTATAGATTGTATGCTATTATGGAATGCAGAAAATGTAAAAGTGAGAATAAACTGAAATCATTAAGTAAACAATAAATTTATTGTGAAAACAAAATTTGAAGCTTTTAACTGTTGTTTTTGTTAAATAAATTTTAAATACTGAATAAGAAGTAAAACCATCTTGAGAATAAAGCTGTATCAGCTGAATATTTTGTAAATCATGGTTTTTAAATATTACTTTAAATAAACTTTCTAATTGGTAGTCATGACACTATTTTGTTTTACTGACATTGGTATTCTTCAGTATTTAAAATGTGCTGCTCTCAGTAATAAAGATGCTGTGGAAATTTTATGGAATATAAAAACAAACAAATTTCATCATCTCTATACACTTTAAGTGGAAAAAATACTTTGTTGTGAGAAAGGATCTACAGACCCTATTAACCCCTTCTTGGATCCATGCCTATAGTTCTGTAACTTGCATTTTAGTACATCTTCATAATTTGATACTTTTCATTATTGCAAAATGCAGTCCACAAGTGTTGGAGAACAATTAATATTATTTTTATTTCCAGCATTTAAGAATTTGCATCTTTCTGTAAGAAATATTCTCAAAAGAATTAATTGCTGTGTTGTATCTCGAAAAACTGCTTAAAAAATCCTTGTTGATAAAATATTTGATAATTATATTTCTTTTCTTGTTGGTAAAAACAATAATTAAAAGGTGTCATTACTTGTAAAAAAAAAAGAATAATAATAATAAAATAAAAAATTATATATATTTTTAAAATTAGAAACGTTAAAATTAATGTGTTTTGTAATTCATAAACATATGAGTTCAATAAATATTTTATTTAATGGTGCTTCAAAGCCTTTAAACAGGACACGAAATACTGGAGTTCATAAAAGGAATGTTATTGGCTCTCCACACCTACCTTAATAAGTATCATAAAAGCATGCACAAATCCACATAGTGACATACCATTAGCTTTTATATATCAAAAGCAAGGCAGAGTGGAGATAAAAATGTCCAGTGTATGAAATAAAAATTGTATGAAATTTGTCTTAATGAACACAAGTATGTCCATTTAAACTGATAATTTGCTAACAAATATTACTATTACCAAAAGAAATTGAAATAAAAACAATTCATTTTTAACTTTCATGAGAAAAATGGTGCTCATGGATATAAATTTACAAGATGGGACAAATGTAATGTCAGTACCATTGTTTCAATAAAGTAAAACCAAGGAGTTTCAGATAATTAAACAGTTATTGTTTTCTTCTCTCTCTCTCTGTTATTATTATTATTATAGTTTTGTTATTCCCCCAAAAAATATTCAATATTGTTGGCAATAACAAACTAAATCGTCGATGCTTTGAAGGAAATTACACAAAAAACACATAACGCGGGAAAAATAAACAAAAGTTATTGGTGAATTTATTTTGTTTATCAAATTTCAATAATTGTTAGTAAACTGATAAATCAAAATAACAGACACGTAAATACATACTATTAGAAAGATAAGTCAATTTGTATTAAAGTCTACACGTACATTTTTCAAAACGCTGTCAATTTAGTTTTATTCTTCATCCTGCGCGTTACGCATCTGCCGCAAGATAAAAAGGTAATGTAATGTGTCATTCAGAAAAGTAGTCCGCTGTAATTGTTAATTAAATATATTTTCTTTATTTTCTCTTTTTAATAAAATATGTACTTTATTTAATTAATATGTCAATAAGTACATTTAGTTAGGATTTATTTATTTATTTCATTTGTATGCAACAAAGTGTCAAAACTTACCGAGGTAGAGATCATGAAAATGTAACACCCAGACCATAGTAATCCACCTTTTCCAATAACTTGAATAAGTAATGTTCATTGGAAAACTGGATAGAAAAAAAAAATGATAAAAAAATCAAGGAACATCGAAAGTTAAGTTCAAACCACAATAAGTAAGGCAATTTGTTTTTAATAATGTAATAAATCAAACAATGATCAGTCATGATTTAATTTCTAAGTTTATTTTTTGGTTGATGGCAACAAAATGTTAATTTATATTTCATTTAATTCTTATTATTAGTAGATAGATAATACATAGTTAAATTTTCAAACTTACACCATTAATGATCCTTTTATAGAATGTTAATATTTCACAGATAGTTTATTTAATCATTTAACTTCAAAATAATTACTTTCAGTGCAATATGGGCATTCAGGGACTGTTGCCTTTCTTGAAGAAACTTCACACACCAGTAAACATAGCACAGTTCCAGGGTCAGACGGTGGCTATTGATGCATATTGCTGGCTGCATAAAGGTGCATTTTCCTGTGCTGACAAACTGGCTTTGGGGGAACCTACAGATCAGTAAGTTGTTCAATAAACAGAATTAATGAATTATGAATATTTTAATAACAGAACATTACATTAATAATTATTGTTATATGTCAGTATATGTGTTTTTGTATAATACTTAATGATCTGAGAGAGGAAACCCACTTTCACTAGTACATAGTATTATTATAAATAATAAATAATATGTAAATCCATCCTTACTTAGAAAAGCTTATACAGCCTTTGATAGATTAAAATGAGGAACTTTCCAGAAAAAAAGGACAATTTTAACATTAACAGTTTAAGCTATTTATTTTCAAAGGGTAAAATATAAATAAAATAAAGTAAAATTACAAGTAATTATTGTTTCCTACATACCAGGCTATGAAATAAGTTCTGAATTTATTCTAGCTTCGTTTAAACTGTGAATGTTGATAAAAGAAAAATAAGAGTTAAATATTGCAGATCAATTTGCACAAACATGAGGTAATAAAGGTAAATTGAAATAAAAATAAATATATAAATTGTTTTGTTGTTTTCCAGGTATGTCTACTTCTGTATGAAATATGTAGAGTACATGTTAAAACATGGACTAAAGCCTATCTTGGTTTTTGATGGCTGTCATCTTCCATCCAAGAAAGGTGTTGAGAAAGCTCGCAGAGAGTAAGAGTGAAATTGGTTTTAATGTGTTTGTTCATAGAAGTCATCAATGTAAAAATAAATAAATAAATAAATAATAATATTTAAAAAAATTAATAAGAATTTTATTTATTTATTTATTTTGAATCTCTAAATCTGATTTGGATGTAAATCTCTAAAACACAAGCACTTAAAGTCTGTTTAAAATACAGTATGTTTTATATGATAAAAATACACCTATATCATTACAATGTTTTAATGTAGCTTCAGTTCAAACTGTATTCAGTGAAACTTATTAAGTTATGATTTTTCTGATTTCATAGTATTTTAATATAATATCCCATACTTTGCAGAATATTTTTTTATTTTAATCCTTTTATTTTAAATTTTTTTTACCAGGCGAAGAGAAATATACAAAAAGAAAGCTGCTGTGTTTTTACGTGAAGGAAAACGTGCTGAAGCTAGAGAATGTTTGCAGAGGTGTATAGATGTAACACCACAAATGGCATTAAATTTGATGAATGTCAGTGTGTTTTGTTTTGATATTATTCTGCACCTAAAGTATTAACTTATATTAGTCTATACAAATTTTTAAGTATAGATTAAAAAAAAAAATTTGGGGTGGTTGCAGTCCAGTCACAGTGATCTTATTTTGTTGTGGAATTTAAGAAGTAGTGATTGTTTTGATTTATTTGACCTAGAGCATGACAGAAATGTCTGTTTAATATTTTTTTATAGCTTTTATTTTTTAATCTGAAGTATTGCTTCATTAATTATGTACATGTTTAATTTGTATATGTTACAGGTGTTACTGAATATTTATATATACTATAGTCTATCCTAATGATTTCAGATAATAAAACTACTATATCCCATTAATGTCTTAATTCACAGGCCTGTCACCATAGAGGTGTTGACTGTATTGTTGCTCCTTATGAAGCTGATGCTCAACTAGCCTATCTTAACAAGGCTGGAATAGCACAAATCATAGTTACTGAAGATTCTGATTTGTTACTTTTTGGTTGTGAGAAGGTATTATTTTCTCAGAACATATAAGAGCACAATTATTTTTTTATCTATACCATTTTTAGTATAATAATTTTTAAAGTTTAGGCATTTATTTTTTTATTTTATGAGTATGGCTAATGTTCAGTTTTGGTAATAAAAGATTAATGAAACTGATTCTGTGTATTGGGAACAGTATTTTTACTTGATTGAATACAAGACACATACAAAATACTAACTTTGCTTCAAAATATAATTTACTATAAAGAAATATAATTGTGTTCAAAATGCATATTAATTTTAAGCGTAATATAATTAGTGATATAATTTTATCTGTAGATCATTTTTAAAATGGACTTCAATGGCAATGGGCTTTTAGTGGAAAAAAATCGGCTGAATGAAGCACTGGAGATTCAGAATGGTTTTTACAGCTTTGACAAGTTCCGTTATGCATGTATTTTGTCTGGTTGTGACTACCTGCCCTCATTACATGGAATTGGATTAGTAAAAGCAGTGAAAGTGTTCAGATCTGCTCGACAAACTGACATTAAACAAGTGAGTTTGTCCAGTTAATCTTTGTTTCATTCATAATTTCACGTACATATTTTGCTTATATAATTTATAAAATTTAATTAAATACCTTGTATTTTGGTGGAATGTTCTAAATTTATGTTTTCTTTTTTAGGTAACTGAAAAGTTAAAATATATTAGTTAGAAATTTTTCTGTACATATGTGATAGTTTATTATCTTGTAACAAATGTGTTTTTGATCTGTCCAATAGTTTTAAGAAATCAATGGATCTTTTCAGCTGCTGAAAAAACTACCTGCTTATATTAAATTAAGGGATGATATTCCTTCGGATTATATTGATGGATTTATTAAAGCAGATAACACATTCTTATACCAACTGGCTTTTGACCCATTGAAGCGGAAATTGGTTCCTCTGAATCCTTATCCACCAGAAATGGATTCTTCAGAATTAACATATGCTGGACCGTATCCTTAATTTAAGGTTATTAAACCATGAAAATCACGATGTCCAATTTATTTTTGTTCATTTCTATTTTTATTTCATTCCAGAAAATTAATTTTGACTTGTAACAAACTTTTTAAAAAAAATGTAAACCTATCAAACAGGTAATATTTTATATCTTTTCTTCACCAAACTGAATTTATGAGTTCCATGTAAAAATTATTTTTCTTCTCACACACAATCTTTAAGGTTCTCCATTGTTGTCCATTTCTTGTAAATGTTGGTTTAGCATCAAAACATTCGTGCACATTAATTACTGATTCAAGTATGTGAAAAAAAAAAAAAAAAAAAAATGTTATTTCCTTAATCTGTTAGTCAGTTACCAGATGATCGTGCTTACCAGATTGCTCTTGGTAACATTGACATTAACAGTGGTCAGAAAATTGGTGACTTTGATCCAGACAACTTTCAGGTGACTGTTTATTACATGAACACATCACTTTGCTGTTTTTATAGTTTTTCTAAGAATCGGTTTGATTTTAAAACATTGAAGTAATATTACTATGATAGGTTTTTTCAATAATGTTTCATAGTTGCTACAGTTTTTTAATATTATTTTTTTAATAAATTAAAATGTTCTGATAATAATAATATTTATAATATCTTATTAAAAGATTGCTCCAAAATTCATTTTTAAATTTATTAATTAACAGTGCTGGTGTTAATTTTTGGGCAAAAATAAAGGGTTGGTTAGAGTAACTGTAAAACAGTTTTATGAAGCAATAATCTGATAGCATTCACAGTTAAACAGAGCATTAATTATGTGTGAAATCCTGACTTCATTTGATTCTTGACTTTCTTTTTTATAACATTTAAAATTTGTTTTGTTACAGCCAAACAAATGCAGAAAAAATAAGTCTGAACATCTTTACATGTTGAGTATGTGGGATAAAAATTACAGACCAATGCCAAAGATTGGCTTGAAAGAAATTCAGCCTGCAGAAAGACCTGTATTGAAGGGAAAAGAGAAAACAGTTGAAACTAAAATTGTTAAAAGACCAAGAGAAATAGAAGGTAAACTTTTATATATTTATTTTTAAAACAGGTTAATTACGTATGGTTCTCTTTTAGTAGTTTTATGACCAATAAGAAATTGTGACTTTATAATAAATAATTAATATTAATTTCTATTAAAGAAGGGATTGTTATATTTTAATTGATGTAATATTCTCAGAAAACTATTATTTTTATTTTTTGTGGCAAATTCTGAATAATTACAGTTACTTTAAAATAAAAGATTTTAGTTTGAATGAATTATGGAAACTGTAAAAATAAAATTTTCAGCATTTGAATTTTGGAAAAGACACACTAAAAGTTTTTTTTTTATGCCACTTATATTCAGATTTCAAAGATGTTAAATCTGACACTGAACTTGGCAGCCTTTATGATGAACTTTCACCAGCAGCAAAGAGACTAAAATCTGAAAATATCCATGATAAAAGTGAGACAAATGATGATCCATTAAGTGATGAAGATTCTTCATTTGCCTCTGAATTGTCAGACATAAAAGCACCTTCACCCGAGACAAAATCAACTCTATCTCCAGATCAAAAAAAACAACTGAGTGCAGCAGACATTGGTGAAGTTGTCATGAAGATAGAGGAAAATAAAGAAAATATACATTTGAACCCAAGAAGAAATAAATTTGCTGTTTCGTCACTGGTGAAGAGGAAATTTAACCTCAATGCTTCCAAGACAGATGTCACAGTTCGTAGCAGGTAACTGGTCTTTTGTTTCACTTAATTTTGTTGTTTTGTTGTTTCTTTTAAGTGAAAAAAATCATCCTTGCTTGTTACAAAAAGTTAACAGTAATTAACCATTTCCGAATTATTAACTAGTTTAAAATTTAGTACTGACCTAGAAAATGATTCTGAAAATTTTATTTATCAGATTATTTATATACTCATAGTACTAATTGTCAATAAGAACATACTTGCATATAATAATGTGCATATTTCATTCTTTTTATATTCAATAGTTTTTAAAATTAAAATAATTTATTGCAGGTTTTTTGCAAAGTCTGAAGATACCTCCGATATAAAAAGTGAAAAGGTGGATAAAAACAAAGAAATGACTGCAGAATGCATAATGAAGACAGCAGACTATTCAGATGTTCATAACAAAT
Source organism: Chrysomallon squamiferum (assembly GCA_012295275.1). NCBI lineage: Eukaryota > Metazoa > Mollusca > Gastropoda > Neomphalida > Peltospiridae > Chrysomallon > Chrysomallon squamiferum. The sequence goes on along the minus strand of CM022665.1, from coordinate 21,857,845 downwards.
CAGGGGCTAATGAATCACCTTCAGAGAATTTAACCACTGATATAAACAGCATTAATTTATCTATCAGTACATCAAAGAAGACTGAAAATAATCATCACTGTTCATCAACTGAATCTCCAAAACACTCTCCTAGTTCAGCCTTTAGCTGGGACAAATTTAAATATGGCCAAAGCAAAACATCTGCTAAATCAACTCATAACACAACCCACTCATCAGCAAGCAAGCAATTTAAACCTGTAATCTCATCTCACAGAAAAAGTAGTGATTTTTTTACACCATTTATGAAGTCAGGATCTGGTGCCAAAATAGAAAATACTTCTTTAACTTCAACACAGTCTGAAAGTACCAAAATGGATTCTGAAGAAAATATCAGCGAGTTCTTGTCTTCATCTGGGAAGTCTGTGACAAATACCTTTTCCTCTAATACATTGGTAACTGAGTTTGATACAATTGAAACAAAAGCCAGCTCACAGAAATCTGACACAACTTTGAGTGCATTGACTAGTTCTTTGCTTAATTCCTCAGGAGAATCAGTAATTGATTATGAAAGTTTCAGTCAGAGATCAAACTTAGAAAGCATAGATTCTGACTTCATGTCCAGCCAAGATATTATAGATCTGACTGATATAGATGAAGACGAACAAATTACTTTAAAAAAAAATACACCTCTATCAAGTAAGTAAATAATCTTGTAAACAAATTTGATTCTAAAGAGAACACATTTTTAATGTGTTGGTTTCTTTATTATAAATAACATAGGTGATGAACTCAAAATGCAGTAATTTTTTATATTTATTTTTAATACTTTAACAATATTTGATATCAAGAAATAGGAATTGCATAGTAATTTTATACATTATATTATCTTTGGTAATATTTAAAAAAATAAATAAATAAATAACTGCACATATTTTATTATTCATCTTTTGAAATAATTTTCATCTGCTTCCAAAAAGCCTAATTTCATTTTAAAATAGTGTTCATCTATCAGAGACATGAAACTATTAATAAACTTGTTGTTTTGTACAGATTGTGAGAAGAAAATCTGCAGAGTTTCAGGACTTTCAAGACCATCCAGTAAACAAACACAGAATAAAAGTTGTTTAGAAAATCAGAAAAGTATAAAGGATATGTTTTCAAAATTTGCTTTGAAAAGGTAAATATAAGAAACATTTTATTACTGTCATTATTGTTTCAAAAATCTTTATAACAAAAAACACTTCCACAAAAAAAGAAAAGAAGCTCCACAAACATAAGTAATTATTTATTTGTCTTTTGAGTAAACATACAATTTTTCAAAAGATTTAAAACAAATTGAACTGTTACATAATATCAATGATAAAAGCAACAAAACTCTTTATTTTCTTTATTTTTATTACAGGCAAAGGGAAAAGTTACAAGCAACCAGTCTAATTTAGCATCAATTTACAAATCTGACTTTATTTTACCAAAAGGGAACATGAATTTGACCATTTTCTTTTTAATCTCAGTTTTGGACAAAATAAATTTTTTAATCCATTATTTTGAATTTGAAATTTAATGAAGTATAGTAATGTCACAATCACTTGTATTTTTTAACAGTTGAAAATAATTTTATCAAACGGAAATTTTTATTACACATGTTTATCTATATTTTGCCTATGAACTTGCATTAAGATTTTATGTTGAGAATTTAAAAAAAAGAAAAAATAATTTAAAAATTTTTGTGGGTTTTCTCACAGAAAATAAATGAGATCATGAAGCTGTTGTGATTTTTGTTCACATAATATTTAATGAAATGAAAAATATAAATTCACATATTAAAATTTTACAAAAGTTTTAAAAAGAATTTTTAAACTAATTTTTGTGTTTGAATGTTCATAAAATGTGCTGGTTATTAATGGTTTGAGTTTTTGTTAAATGCTGCCTTTAAAGACATCAGCAACTAAAATCTTGTCATCTCAGTTATGAAATTTAAATCGAAAAGAAGTCCTCTGAGAAGAAAGGTTAGCAAAGATTTCTGGTTAATATTGTCTCTAGAGAACTGATATGTCTTTAAATACAATCAAACATCTTGTACTGATATTTGATAATTATATAATAAAGAGTAACCATAATTACAAATATAGGTATGCTAATAATACTGTTTTCACAGCCCAAAATTGACATCACAAAACCCAAGCCTAAATTGCTAATATGTGGCTGCAGTTCATTGCACATTCAAATCTTGTTCCACAAAATATTCTCTAGATTGTCTTGCATGCAACACTGTCTTGTCAGTCTGAATAATAACTCAGCAGTCTTGATTATGATAGATTTGCATATTCAGTTCCTTTTTGGAAAAGGATTGATTTTACTGACTTTATTCAAACAAATTGTCAGTGATTCTGCTAAAGAACTTGGCATTTCACCTGATGATATGTATCAAAATAATTATTTTTAGTGCACCTGACAGTGGTCATACAAATGGTCTGAACACTAATGTGACTTGACCTGTGAAGGTCAAGTATCTGTAATCTCAGCATTTGATTGCCTTAAACCATTGTCTAAATGATTTTACACACTTTGTTGTTAATAACTTGTTCTTGTACTTGGATGGTTTTAAATAATAAAATATTGTTTTATTTTATTTATTAATCTTACTACATTTAGTATACTCTTTGCTATTGCTAAAAATGAAGATAAATACTACTGAATTTAACAGTTTCATCACAAATCTTAGGTTACATGTAAAACCAACAGACGTTAATTCCTATAATTAACAACTGTCAATTAGTCATAAAATACTTGAGATAAATGTTAGAATCTCTTTTTTTTTTTGGTTATCCCTAGAAAATGTGTACAATAATTGATTTCTTTATCGTAGCACCTTGTTTCTATACAAACATGAAACTGCTACATATAATTTAATTCTATAATTTTTTATTTTAATTATACTGAAATACAGCAGCTGTTAAATAGATTTACTTTTTTGTTTTTGTTTTAGCTGTGACATTTCATATTTACATTCAAACACTATAAATGTCATTAATGCCTTTCAGTTAAATCATTATTCCTCTATATGAACATGTAATGCATTTAAAGAACAAGTCATAACTTATATACAATTTAAAATTTTTTAAACCATTATAACAAAAACTGTTGCTATGAGCACAACACAAGCAAAATAGCCATAGCAATAAAATTATCAACATTAACTAGGTTATTTCAACTGCAAATGAAAGACAATTTGAATTTGGACTGTGTGATTCAGTCTGTGCATTTTGTTATCTGATCTGTTGAAATATCAGTTTAATTGATATATATTCTTAAAACCAACAAAAGCAATACAAGGTTTCTGTTTGCATTACATGAGGTATAATGACATCAAATAAAAATAAAATTTAAATATATTGCTCACAGAAGTGTATCATATTAAAAGAATAAAAATGTTCTTAGAGTATTATAAAATTAAAACAAAAACCATAAAATAAATAAAATAACATAAAATGTTCTTTGAAAATATGGTTTGTTATTTTTTTTAAATATTAAAATTATGAAGTATATACTTCTGACAGAGTACATATTTCTTATAAAATAGCACCATACAATGCTCTCTGTGAAACAAGTATATAAAATAAATATTTAACAAATATTCAAATTAAAATTCTGAGAAATGCTATGTACCTTTAAAAGAAATATTTAAAATCTGCTGCATTAATATTTATTTAATGTTCTCCAATACATTATGCAAAATTCTGTAAAACTGAGATCTCTGTAATTTATACATTTTGAATTTTAGAATAAATTGGTATTAAATATTCAACCATAGCACTTTATTCATAAATATAAATGCTTTCTAAACATAAATAAATCTCCATCACTAATCATACAACTTTAAAATCTTTTGAATGTAACTAACTAGATTAACTAACTTCAGATCTAATAAAATAAAGTTTAAAAAAACAAAAAAAACAAAAAAATCATAATGAATATAATTTTAAAAAAAAGAAAAGAAAGAAAGATTACATTTCATTTAGTGTGAAGTAATTTTTATAACAAAATTTAAATCCTTCATAAAATATATCTTTAAATTTAACTGTTAATGACCATAATATTATTCCATCGTATCTGTGATTTTAAAAAATGTTTACATCGGAAAATTAAAAATGTTTGTGTTTTTAAAAATATTTATTATTGTTCTTTTTTGTTATTTTATAAAAGATAATGGGTAGATTAGTACTTAAAGGTCCTATACAAATCCAAAAATATGTCAGGATTATATGTATAAGTCTAAAAATGGACAACAAAGCAGGATTTGCTGTTAGAAGGCACTTTAAAAAATAATAATAAAGGGATATATTTGTGCTTGACAATCACAGTTTAATACTGAAAAGTAAATCTTGAAGCATTTCTCTACAATCAAGCCTACAATTTAAAAAATTAAACATTGTTTCCTTTTCACCAAATATTCACATGTAATAAATAAGATAACAGTTACTGAATATATTAACTGGCCTAAATTTGCTGTTATCAGACAAAATATTTCTTGAGGCAGAAAATGGTAACGAAAAAAAAAAGAAAAAAAAAAACATAAAATAATAATAAAAATAAATTACAAACTTATGCACCAGTTAACAATAAGACTGTTAAAATATACAAATGAAAGAACGAGTTTGTAGCAGAATAGCAAATGACATTTCTAATCTGTAATTGGTGTGTGTGGGCATGCAAGGTTTTAAAAACATTTTAAAATAGCTTAATACAAATTTTGGTAGTATGTCAAAATGTAAGTTGGAGGAAAAAAAAATCAAATGTATTTTCCAAAAGGCATTAACTTTTTAATTCAGATTATTATTTTATTATACTGAAACTGGTTATTATGCAATATAAATATATTCCATAGAAAAAAAAAATAATAATAGAAAAACGATGAAACATTCCAAATTACAGAAAAACTACCACATATTTTAAAAATTATTTTGACATTAGGATTGACATATTAAATAAAAATATGGTTTAAATATATTATCTAGTTTTTATGGTAGTGAACTGAATATTATGCATTAGAAGTTATCTGTTCAAAACTAGAAATACATTAGCTAATAATGACATCAAACTATCAACAGATATTTTAAATCTGTTACAAGAAATTAATTTTGCTAACTGCAATGGGTTTGACTTTGAGCATTCAACCATGCATTTACATAGAATTTTAACATAAAATGACAAAATATTTCTGTGTGTGTAAAATAGAGGAAGACAGATACATGCAATGTGTGCTATCCTCTATAATACATTCACAAAATGATAAAATAAACAAAGTAAATTATAATTTATATTTGTTCTTGTTACCTGCTACAAAACCTATTTTTGATTAAAATTAAAATAAATACATTTTTCAGTGTTCGAAGGAAAAACAGAAACAAGATAATCATACTAATGAAAACAAGAACTTAAAACTCGGTGTTAGATATTTAGTTATTTCAAGTAACACAAAAATACTATCACACAATGTCAAGATGCCAAATTAAATATATTAATCATAAGATTAATTAAATTTTATGAGTTACTTTTTATAAATGGGTCAGAGGTGATAACTTGTTTAAATGATCATGTTTAATCATCTTCATTTTAGCTTAAACTGTAATCTTTAATTAAAGATTAACAAACAAAAGTTGGTTTGGCAGTGGTTTGGCAGTATTTTCCTGGATTACTTTTTTTCTTTAAATGAAATATTCAGTTTAATGTTTTTCACCAAAAGTATGGTTCAGAACTAGGACTCAAATATTGTGAAATTATATAATGTGAGATTTAATCTCAATAGTTTTTTAAAAGCATACATAAAAAGTAGACATCCACATCCATATTATTAAAGAATTAAATATTATTACAAAAATAATTTCATTTTGACTAATTTAAACTGATTTCAAAAACCAATTCTGTAACAAACATGTTAACATCAGATGAAAATCATCTTACTATTAGCAAAAACAACAACAAAAAACCCCAAACAAAATATTAGTCAGAATCCCACAGCAAGAAATAACCGTTACATACAAAGTGGTAAAGTGCGATGTTTCTGAGTTATCTGCATACATTTTTTTTATAGTAGTCTTAATATTTACATTTATACTGGCACTTTCAAATGTCTTATTACATTCATTTTGTCATTACATTTTGTGGATGTTTGTCAAAATAAATTTTTAAAAGAAAAAATTGAAAGAAACATTCCATAAAATTATTAAAAATGAAAATGATAGAAGAAAATGTTAGTTGTACTTCATTCATGAAGATTTAATAAAACCTTAGATTAATAACTGTAAAAATTAAAACTGTGTACAGTCTGATAAATAAATGTACAGAACTGACATTTTAAAAATATAGGTGTTTTTTTACCAAGTCAGATATCATCTGATGTTTTGTATGCAAGGGTAAATCATGAAGAAAGCTTATCTCTGAATAAATAAATAGTTCAATGGTTTTTAAAATTGAATACAATAAAATTCAATATCCACCTAGAGTGGAAAACAAACTGTTAGTGTTTCATGAAAAAAGCCCAGGATGAACATTTTAGAACAATAACATGCTGAAACCATAACAGTAAAATGTTTTCATAAAAATTAAAATAACATTAAATATTTAACTCTTTTTTTTTTTTTTTTTTTTTTTTTAAAGGAATATAAAACCATCTCATGTTATAAACATCAGTAAAACAACTGTCTCTCCTACATGCATTCGCATTACCAAATATTTTTTTTTGTGTGTGGTATTTTTGTATTTTTTTATAAGAAGTAATTGAGAAGAGGTCTATAGATATAAACAATATGGAGATAGGTTGAGACTAGGAAGAACAAGTGATAAAGTAAAATATGCAGGATATCAATCTGCATAATACCTTCATTTCTCAGAGGCAAACATCTTCTTGGGAATTCAGAATCACATACTCTTTTATTTTCATAATAATATTTCAGCAAGCATTCTTTTTCTTCATACCGATCATACAGCCATTTTGTAAGTATTCCCATATCTGCTGGCACGTCTACAAATGGGTATGCTTTGTAGTGCACCAACACCTTACAAGGAGGCCAGTATCCAAAAATGATTCCTTGAAGGTCAAGTGGACGACCTTGTGGATATGCTATGGTGATATCAATCACCCACTCCAACCGAGGACTGTTTGGATCTATGGAAATAACAAAATAAGTCATTATCTTTGAACGTAATGAAACCAAATGAACTACAATTTAAATGAAAACAAATAATCACGTTTAAGAAATACACAATACTCTAATGAGACCAAAATCTAAAAAAAAAGAAAGAAAAAGATTTGATACGTTCAGATAAATAACTTTGGTAACGGCACTGATAATATATATAAAGGAAAAAGATTTGATTCTGCAGGTTATGTAAATTTATATATTTGAATATTTATAGTTTGTTGGGCACGAATGGTAATTAGATCTTGTATGTTTGTTCTTATGTATACTTTTTTTTCTCCTCCCCTATCCACAGATTATAATGTATTTGGTTTTATTGGTACATGAATAAATGGTAGATAGAGTGTATATTTAGTCCATGTGTATAAAACAACATTACCACTTGGCAGTTCCTTCTGTGGTATTCCAACAGCAAGCTGTCTTTGATCTGCAATTGACTCAATGATTTTGCTCATGGCACCTGTTCTGGGCAAAGTTACATTATATAGGACGGGAAGATTATTTTGCTGAGCATATCTGCAAAAACAATTGTTTTACCATCATTGTTCATTAACACTTCAATTTAATATTTACAAATGAAAAAAAATGTATAAGCTTCATAATTTATTTATATTACAACAAAAACAGATGACCAAAAAAAAAAAAAAAAAAAAAAAAAAGGAAAACAAAGAAAATATAAATGAAATAATAGCTAATAAATAAAAAATGTGAGAAGTCATAGACAAGTAAATACAAATATTTAATTACACCTCATACTTTTTCTTAAGTAATAGATGCGGATAACTTATTAGTGAGGAAATCCACTTCAGTTAATTCTGAAGCTGTTTTCACATAAACAGGAAATTTTATTATTTACTGCCTTTGGCTAGGACAGGAAATAGCCCAAATGGCATATTTAGGAAACTACTGTGAAATGTTGATATTTTCTTATTAATGCTGTCTGCATTTCACACAAAAATTTATTTGGAAATGAAGTTGCGAAACAGCTACCTAATATTAGCATCTCTTCTTTTTCTAAGAAAACCACCCTCAGGGAATAGAACAACCCACTTCTTGTAAGTTGAAAAGAAATAACTCTTCAGATGATGCCCAAGTCTTTCAATTTCAGACACTCTGACATCTTTTCCCTGAAGAATAAAAGCTATTACTTAACCCACACACTCACAACATAACAACATAACAAAATAATAATTATAATAATAATAATAATAATAATAATAATAATAAATAATAATAATAAAATATTACAAATAAAAAAAAAGAAATTAATTAAAAGAAAAAGACTCAATTAAGAATTTTTTTTTAAAAATTCTGAAATTTAAATTAACTTTTTGATATTTAAATCAGTATGTTATATTTATGAGCTTAGAAATAAAGTATAAGAGACCTTCCAGATCTTCTTAACTATTTTATCTAAGTTAGTCATTATCATGTGATTTCTAATATTAACAATTTATATTTTAAACTGTGTTTTGGAGATATGCAGTCCCTTTTACATTTTATTTGAGAGCTGCTTCTAAATTTATTTATTTTTAATATGCAATGTCAATATCAAAGTTCAATGTACTTTGCAATAACTCTTAACATAGTTTCTGTATCTTAACACTAAACATTTGATCATTGTGATGACTGGTTTTATATGATAATAACAACAATACCTGCTTTATAAAAAAATCTTTTCTCACACTGGAGACCCATCCAAAATGAGTGAATTTAAAAATGTAGTCCATAATCCACATGAGCTGCCCTCCAAGCAGACCCTTGCCTTGAAGTGCTGTCATGAGGACGAGAATATCTGCTGTTGACTGATGGTTGCAAATTACCAAAGATGGCTGGTTGTATAGTCTGCTGATTTCGTCTCCACTTTCAAATACTACAAATTAATAAAGTTGAAATTTTTGTTTTAAATTAAAAAAAAAAAAAAAAAGTATTGTCTATTTATACATACATATATATATATATATATAAGATTTTAAGATGATTTAATATTTCAAAAATTTTCTAAACCAAATAGATAATTCATTATTAACATAGAAGATTCTAAATATCTAAGAAAGGTTATAAATATTCAAAAATCATTGGTTAAAATCCACAAAATATTTAATGTTTTTAATTCACATATTAACTTATTATGTATCTGTTGCAGTAGAAATGAATTACCTTGTAGAAAAAGGTTTGTACTTCAACATATCATTACCAATATCAAAATATGACAAGAAAATTAAAATAACACTCATATATAAAGGGGGGACTTGTAACTACTGTTTCGGATATTAGAAGAAACTTATCAGCAAGTTAGTCTGCACTGCACATGACATTTTTTCTTTGTACTCTTTTGTTATTATACTTCATTAACAGTAAAGACAGGTCATCAAATAAGGAAATATGCAGAATATATTTAAACTTTGTTTTTATCATGTCATCATAGAAACACTTTAAAGGATGAAATAAAGCATTAGTACATTTTACAGCACAATGTTTGTTAATGACTTTAAAATGGAACATTAAAACTTAGTAAATACACTTACTTTTGTATCCTCCTGTGTACAGCCAGGTAACGGTCATTGCAAGAAGGCCTTTAAACAACAGAGCCTCCACTTTCCAGTACATATTCCAATAAATAAAACGCAAGGGCCACATCAAAAACATCCACACAAGATAAGCAGGGATGGAATAGAGATTTGTTGCTAGAATACATAGCATTCTAAGTGCATAATATATCATTTTCAATGGCCATTTTGCCACTTCTATAATAAGTCCCAGCATGCTGCTAAATTTCTTCAAGATTCTGTTTCTGAACGCCTCTTTAACTGTTTATTGCAATGACTGAAAATAGAATAGTATGCAGATAAATATAAATTACAGCAAAATGGTTTTCAGATCTTACTCTTTTTTATATTTAGTACTAGAGTTTTGGTGTATATGGAGATGGGAATCTTTTTAAAAACCAATTCTAATTCCAACATATAACTATTTCTGTACAGTTTAATCTAATAATACTATTACAAATAATTGTGACAAGTAATTTTTAAAAATATTATTGTATGACAAAACCATGTGTTTACTTTTTATTCTAACTGCATTTTTTATATTTTAAATGAAAATAATTTAATGTTTTATTTTTTTTTTCTTCCATTATTTTACAGAGCCATACACATATTTTATCAAACTTTGTCTTTCCTTTTTAAATTTTATTTTTAATTATTTGCCAGTGTTATTTAAATAAAAATGTGTAACTTTGTACAGTTTAATCTAAGAGAATACTATTATATTAATTCTGACAAGTAACAAATTTTAACATACTGCTTGACAAAACAGTTTTCTATTCCAATAGCGTATTATATTCTAAAAATTAAAAAAATTTAGGATAATATTGGAGAGCCACACACATACTTTATAAAACTTTGTCATATCTTTTAAATTTGAAACAGATATTTGACAGCAATCTTATTCAGTTAAAAAGTATGGGTAAAAAGTAACAGAAATCTAAAGATGGAAAATAAAACTCAGCTTTGAAGGGCATAACTGAAACATGATTACATGATGATGTAATAGTCTAAATTGTATTAAAAAGTTTTAATGATTAATAAATAATAGATTATGTAATTTTCATATTTCTCTGCCCGATCCTTTGACAGCTGCAACTTTTCCTTCAAAATATATTCACAATGAAATGTAGTACACTACAAACATGTCATTTCCACTGCTGAAAGACTTAAAAAGTATAGACTCAGTGGAGATTACCATCAAGGAAACTGAAATTAACAAGTCCCGACACAAGAAACAAATATTAAATATCTGATTTCATATCTGAATTAATTTGCAACCATTTATAGTAAAAATAAAATAATGCGACGATATATGTAGCAGAATACCCGCCATAGTTCGCCTAATTCGATCGTGACTTGTTCAGGTTATTAGTCGTCTGGACTTTGATTTGTTTTTATTGGTTCCAAAGTTAACTCCCTTGCTAAAAAAAAAAAAAAAAAGAAATCAACAAAAGGACTAAATTGCACACAATAAAATATTTATTATGAATGTCAAAACAAAATAAAAAAATTACAGATGAAAACCAAACCGGCTGAAATGTATTAGTAATTAAAAAAACACGGTGCGAGTTGAACCTGATGTGACATAACAATGATAAACTCGATAAGATGGTAGTTTTTTTTTTTTTTTTTTAATGTTAAAATTTATGAAATTATTTAGAATTAATTTGAATTGTTCTTTACAGTCCTAAAGAAAATGTTGGAGAGAGAAAGATGAAGAGATAGAGAGAATCTGCCAGCAGTTTGATTACTGCATTGTTTGATACAGTATTAAGCTAAAATAAATAAAACATTACGAAAATAAATAATAGTATCATATTATTTAATTATTCCGCATTCATGCTTGAGCATACATGTATTTGAGTTTGTATTCAATTATCCATATTAATTTTCTGACACTCCCGCATTGGACTAGTTAGTATTTGTAAATTCATTTAAACAAGTTACTATTTCCTCTTATGTGTTAAGCATCATTATTATCATTATCATCAACATTATTATTATTATTATTATTATTATTATTATTATTATTATTATTATTATTATGTAAATCCCAAGTTTTCTTATTGTCTACTATTTCAGCCTACATTTTAAGATTAACGTTACTTGTAGTGAATCGATGCAAATCTGTGTTTTGAAAATAGTATGATATACCAATACCGGTGACAAACAACTTTGATACAGTTGATTTATCAGTGTTGTATTTTTGTTTATTTTATATGTTTTGTTTTTTTACTCAGTTATTATTATTACATAGTCCTAATTCTTTATAATAGCAATAAAAGTACACCCCAGAATATCATGTGATTACACAATCAATTAAATTCCTTTCCAATTAATTTAAATTTATATTTCCGTTTTGAAATACATATCATAGGGAACAGAATTGAGTTTCACAGATGTTTACGTGTTGTAATACTTGTGAAATTAACCAGATGGATATTTGTGAAATGAAAATTAACTGAGACTCAGAATTCATTATCGTATTTTGTGTATTTAACAACGATTAGTCAGTGTGGAACATCATATTTTGGGCTGTACTGAAATTATTTTGATATTACAATGTCTTAAAATATTCCCTAAATATAACAGTACTGTTCTACAATAGTCAGTAGACTTAAATTTAACCTGTGAAACGTTTTTTGTTGAAGCTTATAGAAAGTTGTCACTTCCGTGTTTCATCATTTTATTATTTCAGTTTAATTATTTACTTAGTAAGTCTTCATATTCTGTTAAGATGGTTCTTGCAGATTTAGGAAGGAAAATTACGTCAGCACTGAAATCTCTGAGCAATGCTACTATCATTAATGAGGAGGTAATGGCCCATCAAGCAACTACCAGTACTAACAGATTTACAACTATTGTTAATTTGCCCATATGCTGTATCCACTAGATTAAAAAAGAATTAATATATTCAAGTTTGAAATTATTACTCTTTTTCTCTATTCAGTTGCTGCTGTAATCTTTTATTAATAAACTGATAATAAAAATAATAAACATAAATTTTTAATATACTTCTACCACTGTATCATGTATATCTTTCAGTAAATTGAATCTGTTGTTTATCATTATGTAGCACCAGTCTGCTAAAAAAAAAATGCTGACAAACTAGTTACACAGATAGAGATAAATTCATATTTGCTTTATTGTTTCAGGACCTAAATTGACAGATTTGTTAAAACAAAAACTGTAATATAAAATTATTTCTTTTGTAGAACTGTAACATCTGTTTCAAATTTAGTTTTTAAATTTAAAAAAATTTAAAAAAAAAAAAGAAGAAAAGATATAGGCCTACACAGAGATTTGATTAAATGTTTAATTTTGTTTGTGTATTCTTGTTACTATAGGTTTTGAATGGAATGCTCAAAGAAATATGTGCAGCATTACTTGAAGCTGATGTTAACATCAGACTGGTCAAAACACTAAGAGAAAATGTGAGGTAAGTCATGATTATTTTTTGGTTTCTCTATAATTATAATAAATATATTAATTATAAAGCTTTAATTTTTTTTTCTAACAAATGTTTGTAAGTACTGATGCCCAAAACTTACTGCATTCTGCACTAAAGCATTAAAATAAACAAATGTTCAGATCTGGCAATCCATACAGACATGGTACCAAACAATTATCAAAATCTCAAATATCTACATTGCTTTATAATTTCCATTAGCAGTTGCACCAATATTATTACTATCTGTTTTCCTTATCTGTTGGCTTTTCTGGACAATATATTTATCACTAATTCAGAGTTAATATCGCAGTTTAGCTGATAATTTTAGTAGCTGTTTTATTATTTTATATGAATTCAGTTTACATTATATCAAATTTTGGTGCAATATATCTTCTAGGTCAGTGATTGACTTTGATGAAATGGCTGGAGGTTTGAACAAAAGACGCATGATCCAGTCAGCAGTTTTCAAAGAGCTTGTCAAGGTGATTAATATATTTATTTGTGTTTTATTTTCAGGTAGTTGGGAATAATACAGTTTGATTTTTTTGTATTTTAAAGTTGTTGTTTTTTGGGGGCATCAAATTATTTACTGTGTACACCTACAAAAATTGTTATATAAATTGCAATAAAGTGTAACATATATGTTACAGATAAAATTTACATTTATACAAATAATACTTTGATCTTTTGTCTGAAAATGCTATTAGTCAGATTTTAAAAATGAAATTTATGGTTAAGTTTATCTGAAAAGTTAAAAGAAATTAAAAAAATAATTAATAATAATAAAAATTGTAATGTGTTATTTAATATTGCCATATTCCATAAGAAGTACTTAATGCATTTATGTTATAAAATAGCTATATCAAAAGTTAAGTATTAATATATTTCACTTTGTGGATGTAATCATAAAGACTGAAATGATATTTTTTTGTTTTTACTGTTATGCAGTTTAATCTGTGAGTTAATATTTTATTATAAAAGTTTTTTAATAATTAGTTATCTGTGTTTATTTTCAGTTAATTGACCCTGGTGTGAAAGCTTGGCAACCAACAAAGGGAAAGAACAATGTCATAATGTTTGTTGGATTACAGGGCAGTGGAAAGACAACCACATGTACAAAGGTCTGAGAAAATCATGTTTAATACAAACTGAAAACAAAGAGAAACTAGTCATTATCAATCATCATGTTTATGTTGAAACTATAATAACTGCTTAAAAATAAAAGTTCAAAAAGCAATAGTAAGAAATGAAATTGTGAAAGAAGTCAAAATCAAAAATATATTCAATTTAAATGGCATTATATATACACATACATATACATACACATACACATATACATATACACATATGTATATATATACACATACACATACAGTGGTACCTTGACTTATGAGTTTTATCTCAGTTTGCTTGTATATCAAATCAGTTTTCCCAACTGAAAATAACTGAAATACCATTAATCCATTCCAGCCCCTGCAAAAAAACCACCCCATTTTTGTATATTTTTTGTAATGTGTTTTTAAATAAGAAAAATGTATTTATAAGTGACAAATGTTTTAATAAGTGATTAATGTATATTTTGATAAATGCATTTATTTAACATGTTGTTATTTATCAATAGCTTGCTTACTACTATCAGAAGAAAGGTTGGAAGACATGTCTTATTTGTGCTGACACATTTCGTGCAGGAGCCTTTGATCAGCTAAAACAAAATGCAACCAAAGCTAGAATTCCTTTTTATGGAAGGTATGTTTTTGTTTTATAGATTCTTTGTATTATTTTATTTCATATATTTATTTTTATTTTTTTAACTCTAGCTCATAAATTGGACACATTATTGAGCAGCTATGTTCATTGGATCTATCCATCTCAGTATACCCTTAATGATATTATTCTGTGTTCATTCCAGTGCCCAACAAATATTTTATACTTGCTTTTTATTTCTTTGGGAATTTCACTTGTACTTGATTGGTCATAAAATATTTGAATAGATTTCTTATCTCATTACAAAATAATGTTTTGGTGCAATTGTAAACAAATAGTATTCTTTAATGTATATATTTTTCTTTTCAGCTACACTGAAATAGATCCAGTGGTATTAGCAGCAGAAGGTGTGGAAAAATTCAAAAATGAGAATTTTGAGATTATTATTGTAGATACAAGTGGGCGACATAAACAAGAAGCATCTCTGTTTGAAGAAATGTTGTCTGTTTATCAGGCTATAGTAAGCACTGATAACAAGTTTATAACATATTTTCTATTTAAGTGAAGCTGCCAAAGTCTTATTAAAACCAATCATTTTAAATTGTATGAACAATATTCTTGTTGATCTTATTTAGGATTTCTCTGTAACCCATTTAGTATTTAGCTGCCTTATTTTATTTATCTGCATCAACACCTTTTCAACAGATTAAATTAGTGTCTGGTCCTTATGACTGGATTATTGAATTAAAAATTATCTGTAGTTGTATAATTAGTTATGACCTGCTTTATATATATATATAAACACACACACACACACACAGACTTTTAAAATCTTTATGTCTGTAAACAGGTGATATTTCTGAATACTGTTTTTTTCTTTGAATGTGACACATTTTTAAAATAAAATTTATTATTATTTCAGCACCCAGACAATGTCATTTTTGTTATGGATGCAAGTATTGGACAGGCCTGTGAATCTCAGGTATACATTAACATTTACAAGTTCTGACTGATCATCACAACTTATCATGATTATTTAAAACAGATAATAATCTTAGTCCATTATCTTAATAAGTTAACAAGTTGTTTTCCTTCTCTTGGATAGGTGAATGAGAAATTGTTACAATGTATGTAAATGTAAATTGTCAAATTTTTATCACAGAAGATAATCTTACCCATTAACAGCTTTAATGGGTTTCCATTGTTGTGTATAATGCAAAATCAGTGATACCAGTTTTAATCTCCAATGGATCAATCTACTTCACAGTTTAAAAGCATTAAAACTTGTTTTACAGGCAAAAGCTTTCAAAGAACAAGTTGACGTTGGATCTGTCATTATAACAAAACTGGATGGTCATGCAAAAGGTGGTGGTGCTCTGAGCGCGTAAGTCACTTTCTTTGACATTTCTTCTCAACCTTTTTTAAGTGCAAGAATAAGCAGAAATTGTCCATTATTTAATTCTAAAAAGTAAATTTTCATCCACTTTTTGATCTGATATTTACATATATCTGTGGCAAAATCAGTATCATTTTCTGCATTTTGTTAGAATATTAAATGTATTAATTAAATTTGCCTTTAAAAATAACTGTTTTAAATCTAAGATTTCATTTAAAAAGAAAATTTCATCAGCAGAATAAAATAAAATATTGAAGTTTATTTTCTTTTTTGATTTTTAAGGGGAAATTGTTTCAGCTTAATAATATTTTAATATAGTTGAAATTATTATAAAATATATTTTTGTTGTATGCAGTGTTGCAGCAACTAAGAGTCCTGTGATATTTATTGGCACTGGTGAACATACAGATGATTTTGAACCTTTCAAAGTACAGCCTTTCATCAGCAAACTTCTGGGTGAATGTTTTATTTTAACCTTTAAAATTAATTTATTTTATAAAATATGTAATTAATACATCTCATGGTCAGAATTAGTTATATTAAATGATTTGGAAAAACAAATGTAAGTACAAATAAAAATAACAAATGTATTAAGCATCATTATAAGCATTTATTTTATTAAAAATTCATTCGAATATGTTTCTTTCATCTCTTCATTTTTTATTTCATAATATTAACTAAATAACTAATAATTGTAACATTACTGAAATTAACAGTTATAATTTAAAAAAAAGTTTTTTAATGTACATTTATTTTAACATTAACTGAATATTAATTGTTTGTATTAAAACTGGTGCATTTTCTCACTTCAGGAATGGGAGATATTGAAGGTCTTATAGATAAAGTTAATGAGTTGAAGTTAGATGATAATGAAGAACTGATGAAGAAATTGAAACATGGTATGTTTTCATAACAATGATGTACACATAATTTACCTACTAATTTATTTTTTTATAATAAAACATTTCTTTTGGAAAATTGGGTGCACCACAAAAACAGTAACTACCTTTTTTCTTCTTTTTTCTAAAATGGGTATGTGATTATTTTAAATTTGGTAATAATATAAAATGCATAATTATAAAGAATATTAGAAACTCAAGTCTCCTTGATACGACCATATTTACATTATTAATGAATCAAAAAATATGTTTGTAAGTTAGTCTGTTTGGATGATTAATAAGTATTTGTGGTGAACAGCAATGAAAACATTTTCAATGTTTCCTTAAGTTTTAAAAGATTTACTCCTATAATAATAAATATATATATATTAAAAAAAAAAAAAAAAAAAAAAAATGTTCCCTGGGATTAAGCCCCATTGAGTTAATGTGAATTCACATTTACCTGCATGACTATGCTGTGACAACCACGCAAACTCATCCCTTGCTCTGCCTAAAGACATCACAGCTGTGTAATGGGACAAGAGCCACGTCACACAGACAACCTGTGAACACTTTCTGTTCTAGGTCTGGGGACTTTCCCTAAGGCAGGAGGAGAAACACCAGGGTTTCTGTTTGTAGCCTCAAAGCAGGTATCCAGGGAACACTTATTATATGAGCTGTCTCTGTGACTTATATAGGCATTTCATTAGATCAACTGTTTTAATGGTGTTCGTCATATGCATGTTTATTTTAGATTTGGGTAATAATAATTAATTTTCTTATTATATTGTTCCAATATTGTTTTATTTTAAGGGAGTGTCACACATTTGCTATTGTGCTGCAACTGTTTTTGTTTAATTTTCATTATTTCATCTTTGATGATACTTTATGTGCAAAATGGGTTAAATTTAATGTTTTATTTTTAAAATTAGTTTTTTTGTCACGGTCAGGAAGCAGATGTAATTTTAGAAAAGGCAGTGATTTAAAATGTATACTTTTGTTGATAATGCTGAATTTTCTGCAGTATAAAGGATATTATTTCATTCATTTACAAAAAAGAATATTTAAAAAACCCTTTCCCAAAAGTGTGTAAAACAAAGGGAAATAATTCTTCTATTCAAGTTTATAAAATTTATGTTGTACATTTTAGGTGAATTTACACTCCGAGACATGTACGAACAGTTTCAGAATATAATGAAGATGGGACCATTTGGTCAGATTATGGTAGGAAATAATAATATTCTTCAGTGATTTTTTGAGTTTTTGATTTTCTTTTTTTGCTCCAATTAAAATCGTTACTCTGTTCAAAAATGACATACTTCCAGCCCCTAATATCTGAAATAATGTTACAGTCTTGTATAATAATAAAAATAATCAGTATTTGTAATAGAAATAGGAATATGCTTATAATAACTGAAAGTATTGTTATTTGTAATCACTGTAATAAATAGTTTTTATCCAATTTGTTTTATTGCACATACATATACACAGTTAATGTTACGTGTGTGGGTACTTAACTCAGATAATTAGAGATAACTAACATATGCTTTATGATATTTGAAAGAAATAAAAAGAATGTTATGCAGTCATAAAATTTGTTTATTCGAATATTTTCTTCAAAGAAACCCAAAGGATGGTGATGAAACTTGAAATGTTTTTATCAAATTTTTATTTTTATTTTTTTAATTTTTTCAGGGCATGATACCAGGTTTCAGTTCAGATTTCATGACAAAAGGCAGTGAACAGGAATCAATGGCCAGGTTAAAGAAACTTATGACAATCATGGATAGTATGAATGATGGAGGTGAGTTAACATTTCAATCAAATATGTCCTAAAATGCTGCTGACAATTAAAAATTTAATTCTGGATTTCAGTTACAAACTTTGCCACATCAAATTTTACTGGAGAAAAGTTTGACTTCTTTGAGAACTTAGAATGTATATTTTAAAATTTTTAATTAATTTGGAAAAATAAAATTAACCTTGAGATTATGTTTATAATCACACATTTTTCTTTTTATTTTATTAAAAAAACCAAAAACAATATTATTAATAAATATTAATAATAACTCAATATCTAAATTATGAACACAGTTCAGTATTTTATTTTCACCAAAAGCCATACGTTATTTTGCTTCACTTTTACATAGTTTTGACTATTTTCCTTTATTTATTTATTTATTTTTATTCTGTATTTAACAGAACTTGACAGTCTTGAAGGTGAAAAGTTGTTCTCAAGACAACCTCAGAGAGCTCAAAGGGTTGCTAGAGGTGCTGGGGTGTCTACTAGAGATGTCAATGAACTGTTATCTCAGTACAAGAGATTTGCACAGATGGTTAAAAAGATGGGAGGCATCAAAGGTCTTTTCAAAGGCAAAGGTAAAATTAAATATCCTTGTGGATTGCAACAACAATTTATATCTCATATATTTGTTTTATCATTCTGCTTTCCACTTTACTTAGTTTTCTATGTATAGGTTTTAGGAGCATAAGATTTTAAAAAAAAGATGTTAAAAACATTTTAAAATTAAAAACATTTTCCTACAACAAAGATAGTAATAATTTTAAAAAATGATAGCAAATATTTTTTTTCATAATTATATTAAATAATGTTTTTTAAGTTTAAGAATAAAGCAAAGCAGATATATAATGTTGTATTTTGTTTTAACAGGAGGAGATATTGGTAAAAATGTGAATCCTGCTCAGATGGCAAAATTAAATCAACAGATGGCTAAAATGATGGATCCAAGAGTGTTACATCAAATGGGTAAGATTTGTAAAAATAAATCCTTTATGGTTATTTTACAGTTCCATTCTCATGTAAATTAACTCAATTAAATATCTAGATAAGACATATTTATTTTCAGTAATGGAGTTTATTTCAGAGGTTGTTTATTTATTTATTTATTATTATTATTGCTTTTTATTATTATTATTAAGTTAAATATTTTGAAAAACAAAGCAAATTTATTTTTCCATATATCATAAACAGCATTTCATTTGACTGATCCATTTAAATTAGACAAAAATAACATATTTTATAAATTTGTTTTCAGTAATTTAATGGTTTTATTTCAGGAGGCATGCAAGGTTTACAGAATATAATGCGACAGTTCCAGCAAGGGGCAGCAGGGAAAATGCCCAACATGTATCAATAACAATAATTTAAAAAATTAACTATACTGTTAACATTTTTTTAAATTTATATGATTTTGTTAAAACATTATTTATAATAATGTTGAATTGAAGGAAAGAATTTTCTTGCTGTGGTTTGAAAGGAAGAGAAAAATACAGAGAGGTTTAACAAATTCCTTTCAAACTTTTATGCTTGTAAATAGAAGGCAGAAAATGGATCCTTTCAGATAAAGTGTGTTAGGTTTGTTTTTTCACTAAAGAAGCAAAAACTGAAGTGATTCAAATCTCATTAATTTTAAATACAAACAAATTTCTTCTTAACTCATTATCAAACACCCCCTAAAAAACAAAACAAAAAAACCCAAACAAACTAACAAAAACATTAAAAAAAAAAATGGTTGTAGAATTGCATTAATCCAAAGAAGAGTGTAAAATAGTCCTATTTCTTTAATAATTACTTCATATATATTTCAGTTTCTCCTTGTTTCCATTTCCTTAATTTGTTTTTCTTCTGTTTTGTGTGGTTCCAATAATACAGGCAAAGTGTTCAGTTTTTATTATTCATTATTTAAAAAAACAAAAAACAAAACAAACATTTTCTTTCCTTTTCTTTTTTTAAAATTTACTAATATTTTTTGTTTTTGTTTTCTTTATTTTTAATATATATATATATATATATATATTTTTTTTTTTTCATGTTTTGGTTTCATTATCTCTGATTTTGTGGACACTTACCAAATATGTGTTATTTGTCAGTTGTATGTTTGGTGTTTGGTATGTTTATGGTTTTAGGGATCACAAAGTGTATGGATGCTTGCATCATAATCACTCCCCAGAAAAGGAGTCATATTAAATGTATATTTATTATAAAATTGTTTATTAAATGATTTTTTTTCTTTTCATAGATGTTATCAACAGTTAAATAACATTATGTTAGAAATAAATTTTTGCATCAACTACAGTACCTCAAATTATTCTCTCTCAATTAAACAAAATTGCCATTTGTTTTAATATTTTAATCTTTTCACAGTTCTATTTAATAAATGTTCATTAATAACAAAAAAAAAAGTGTCAGAAGAAACCTATTACCGAAGAGTATATATTTTTTTAATACAAATTCCAGACCTTTTAATTGGCAAGCTTGGAACAGGAGATGACCTGGATTTGTGGATTTTCCAGGATTCTGATCCCAAGTTTAATATACATTTAAAATAAAACGGTGAATGAAATAGTATTTAACTGATACAAATCAGTACATTTCTAAAGCCAGGTTTCTGGAAGTTGGATAAATAGTCTTGTAATTGTGTTACCAGTTTTATTAGATGTCAGATTTAGCTGATTGTTAAATGGAGTTACAAGAGATCAAATACGTGAATTATAATGTAGTATGAGAGAAGACACCTCACCTTACTGATTAGAAGCAAGGAATTTATAAGCATGTTCCCATAAACTGAAAAATATTTACAACAGTGTTTAAAAAAAAACACCTCAAGGAGTACTGAGCAGAAAGGCAAATAACTAAATTACAGCAGTGATTAGGATTGATGCAATGATCCTGCAATACTCAACCACTTAACTACTGGTATTCCACTCCATATTTGATATAAAGCATCTGTGACTGATGTTAAAGCTAGTCCTAGCATAGCCTGTAAGTGTTTTAGAACATATATATGAAGGTTTTTTCAAGTCTTTTGAGCTGGCTTCACTAGAATGTACTACTCTAGTTTTATGAAATACATGAGTATAATGTTAAGATTAATCTTTACATAGCCTTTTATACTTTTGTTTCTAGAATATATTTAATAATTTTTTTCAAGTTTCTTTTTAGCTGGTTTCTAGAAGCTTGATTCAAGTTGGTATTTTTCAGTTTATGAAATGCCTTTGACACTGAATTCTTTATTCTGCACTTTGTTCTAAACAAACTCTACACAATTGTTCATTAAACCTGACAATATTCATATAGCTAAATCTTTATCTGTTCTATATTTTATTAAATTAAATTTTGGTTTCACAATTTTTAATACAACCAATTATAATGAATTTCACAGATTAGTGATAATGAAAGGAATTATGAATGAGTATGGGAGAGTTACTAAGTGTACAGGAGAAATGTTTTGTATGCCATCACTAACAGTCATTCAAGAATTTGTGAGACAGTTTCATTTATAATGAATTGTACTGGTTATTTTTAATGAAAGAAATTATGAAAATTTATGGGATAGAATTGTAAACTCTGTATGCTTTCACAATCAGCTATATAATACCTGATTAGACAGTTATAACAGAACTAGCTATAATAAATTCATTATACTTGATGAGAAGAAGTATGAAAGATTACAGGAGACTGCTAAATCCATTCAGTGGCTTTGCTAACAGAATAATGTTTTATGAGATAAATTCTACATTCTTTGTCACTGTCAGATATTTATTGACTGATGAAACAATTTTAATAAAACCAACTGTAATACACTAATTGTTTTTCAAATGATGAAGATCTAGAGAGAATTCTAAATTATTTGTAAATTATCAGAGATTATGCTGAAATTCTACCATACCATTAACATAAAAAAATTATGTAAACCAAACATGTCTGTCACTGTTGATGTGGGCAGTAGCTGAGGGTTCGGACTTCGATCTCAGTGTCACCTCAAACTGGGTGGTCGTGTTCACTGTTACAATCTTCACTTTGATGTTGTCAATGCAGTTACCACTTGTAATGTACCAAGGTAGAGTCAGCAGCTTCAAGTCAGATACATAGCCACCTTTCACCACCTTGAATGTCTGAAAAAAATACACACACAGAGTCCAACAAATTGTTAATAGAAGCATACTGTATCAAACATTAACTATGTTGTTTCAGAAATGATGAAAAAGGACAAAAGCAAATTTAAATCATTTTTGTCCACATTTAGCTGTTTCTAATGTAAAAAGACATGTTAATATCCCTTTAAAAAAACAACAACAAATGAAACATTAATAACCACCTTAATTAAAAAAAATATTTATATGGATATCTGGATTATTATATTTAAAAAAAAAAAAAGTTTTTGTGACTAAACGTGCAAGTGAATGTTATTGTTTAAAATCAATATCAGTAAAGAATAGCAGGTTTAAAAAAATATGATTGTGAAATTTTTTAAATGTAATTATAAAAATGTTGTGATACTAAAAACAAAATGAGAATACAGATAAATAAATATATGAAATACTAAACATAAATAAATAAATAACGTACATTTTAAAACTATTTTAAATAAATAGACCCATACTTTTTCAGCATTAAAGATGTCAAACAGTGCTTGGTATGTTGTCCATCTCTTAAATGAAAATGTGGGATTTTTTTGAGGCTTGTCTTTGCTGAACTGTAGAAGTCCCCACCTGAAAAAAACAAAACAAAAAAAAACAAACATTTAAAATAACCAGTTATCTAAAAAGCATTTCAACATTCTCCATGAAATCATTATTTAATTTAAATTTATTATTATTGACAGGAGTCATATATTCAGACTTTTTTCATGAGGGAAAAGGCCTTGCAAAAATTGGATGTTAACATAAAAAATGCTGAATTCAATATAGATATCTAGTAATGTTAATTATTTATCATGTACATAATTCATACACGAATTATTTTATATCCATACCAAGTTGTATAGTACTTACTTAAACATTTCCATAAATTGCTGAATTTATTTCAATGAAATGAAGACTTTTCCTTTTTTTTTTTACATTCTTGTAACGTGTTTATTCTAATGAAAAACTATATATGCATATCTTTATCATTTATAACAGCATACAGTTAATAAAAACAATATCAAGATTGTTGCTATTAAAAAGGCATTTTGGGTTGAACTTAATTAATTAATTTATTTGTAACTTGTGACAAGTGTTTAGATGTGAATACACACATACACAAGCATGAAAATATAGTAATGATATCTGTGTGGTATTCAAACGTATTAAAAAAAATCTGAAAAAATGAACAAAATCCCTAACAACCAAAATCTACTTGCATTATAATGAATGTATATAATTAATAAACACAGAAAAAAACATATATAAAAAGTATATTAGAAATGTGTATACTCACTTGCTAGGTAAATGTAAATTTACTGCTCCTACTGGTACCCATGAATACCAGGAAGCTTCAGTATTTGGTACCTGAAATAGTGACAGGGGATGTTAATTGATCTGAAATGGGCACCACTAATGTTTATTCATTTGAATTCATTACAGATAATATCAGTGTACCTGAAACAGTAAATTAAATTAATTGAATCTGATAATTTAATAACATGCATATCAGTTTTAAAAACAATTTTTTTTCTTGAAATACTTATTATTATTATGATACTGCTTTCAAATTTCAGTGTTTGTATATATATCAAAATTATATTTTTATTACCTTTCGATATTTTCCATTATAAACTTCTGTTTGATACTGCGGTCTGAAACAATAATTAGAAGGTTTTATTAATTACTTTATTATGTTCTGTTTTACCTTTGTTTAAAATAATACATAGTAAATAAATAAATAAATAATAATAATAAATATATATAAAATAAACACCTTGCCAAAACCATAAACCAGACTTCACCATCAGAGGCAGGTCCACTATGTCTGGTTGTGTTTTCAGCTAGATTTGCAAAAGGAAATGCAACCTCTAGTGACCAGAATGTAGCTACAATAAAAATAAAACAAATGAAAAAAAATCAGTTTATATATATTTAAGTGCAGCATTTAGAAGAAAACAACCAGATTCTGTTCAGTTTATTGACATTTAAAATGGAAAAAACAACAACAACAAAGCCAGTTATCAAATATCCTGATGTCTTCATGGATACATGGATAACTTTTGTGTTTGTGTGTGTGTGTGTTTGTGAATAGGTGTGTGAGCATACATTCAAGACAGATAGGCAGGTATGCACAATTTTATAACAAATGAATATTAAATATATTATACAGAAGGGAAATAATGTATTAAATGTTTAGAATATAACTTACGATGACTTGATGGGTCATTAACAATTCCATCTGTGTAGACATCTTTGTCAGCAATTCCTTCCCAGTCAACAAAATTTCCACCATCCATGTAAGCCTGAATTACAACAATTTCAATGTGCAAGAGTTTCATTTTAAAAGTTGTTTTATTTATGTTGTATCAAAAATTTATGTATTGATGGAATTTTCGTATTTTATAATTTGTCTGTCAAAATAGGCATTCAAATAGAATCAGTAAATAATGTTAAATAATTCTCAGTTCATGGGCAAAGAGAAGATAACACTTGGAAATCTCTTTATTTCCAATATGGTGGAAAAATCACTAAGAAGGTACAATCCTGTGCCAACAGTCTTCTGTTGGATACAGTATGTAGGCACCACTGAGTACTTTTGATTAAACTTGACTGGTATTTTTTAGCTGATTTTATGGTAAAATTATCTGAAAGATTTTTACACTTTTTAAAATTTATTTATAATATTTATTTATTTATTAAACTTCTTTGAAAGGCATATTTTTGTTGGTTTAGTGGAACTATTTTATTATGGAAAGGAATATTTATTCTAAATGCTTACCCTTGTAAGCATGAGATCCCATGTTGTATTCAAGGCATTCATTTCAAATTCTTTGTACCTGAATATAATAAAAGAAAAGAAAACTCTGAAGAAACTAATGCACTTGTATTTATTATATGTTAATGTTTAAAAATTTCATAAATAATGTTTGACACTAGTCTGAATTTGTTACAAAATTATGAATATTACACTATCTTTGTGTATGTGTGCATGCTTCTGTGTGTATGTCTATTTTTGCATGTATGCATGAGTGTGTGCATTATGATATCCCACTGATTTAAATTATATGTACACATACACAGATTTAATGCCTGTATATTTTGTACCTGCTTCAAAGCTGATAGAATTCACAAGTTATGATTAGTAATATTAACTGTATAATTGTGACTTTATGATGAAAAAATATCAGATAGTGTATATACTCTAAGAAACTTACATTTGCATACTTCCTTCAACATCAAAGAAAACCTTTAAAAATAACAATAATAATAAAATAACACAAAAAAAAAAAATCCACAACACAAACTGAATGTCTTTTCACATTTTCAGATTTTAAATACTACTGTAAATGTGAAAATATAAAGAAAGATAATTTAAGAACCAAGATTTAGAATGTTTTAAATTAATTAGTGTATAACATGAAGTATTAACTGCACCTTAGGTAAACAACCAAATGCAAAATATTGCTTAAATCTGTATTACACAAAACAATATGTCTGACCTCAAATACGTGTTATAAATTTTGGAATCTGTATCCAATAATACAAAACTACAATGTCATTGCATCTCCTGTGGCTAGGCTATGTAAAAACATTTATTTTATTATTTCATGTTCTTGATTTTTTCAAAATCTGAATACAGTGCTTCAAATTTGAATCTGTTGTACAAAGCTATATGAATCAGATTTCTTATTCTGTAAAAGTCTCAATTTCTTACCTCAAAAGCATTATTTTTGTAAACTGTAAAATAATAAATAAATATTAAATGATAAAATAAAAATACAGGAAATGCCACCAAACAGTAGCCCTAAATGAATATGTGATTTATAATCTTAAATTAGAGATTCAATTTGGAAGTAAATTATTCAGTATGAAATGTAGGAAAACCTTTTCTTTTTTCATTAAAAAAAAAAAAAAAAGTAATAATTATGTTTTCTTTTTTAACTTAAAAAATTAAAAGTTCTGTATTCTAGATTTTAAAATTATATTACAATCTAGTTTAGTAATTAAACTGTATGCACCATTATATATATATATATATATATATATATATATATATATATATATATATATATAGGTTCAGAATCCTCTGTTTATAATGCTTAGGACTGAATTGTTTCAAATTTCAGTTTGTTTTAATTTTTGGAATATAACTTAATTAGACAGCCAGAGAATTGGATCCAAGTCTAAATCTGAATTTCATTTATATTTCATGCACAGCTTATGCAGACAGTATGCAGGATTTAAAAAAAAAAAAAAAAAAAAATATTATTATTGTTTTATAATTATGTTTAATAATTTTGTACATATAATAAAGTTTGTGTCTGCAAAACAAACTGAAAACTGTAAGAAACAATTGTTTGTACTGATGAGAAAATTCTTTTGGAGATTTTTGAATATTGGAATTGTGAATAAGGGATCCTCAGCCTGTAATAAGAATTAAAAACATCAAACTATACTCACTTCTTGTGTCTTTTTCTGTGAAATTTGTCCATACATGAGGCTCTTGAAGGTAAGCCCCTACATACACATTATTATCATCCCAGCGAATTTTCACTTTAGTTTCAAATTGTGGAGAAGGATAACTGAGTCCTCTTATATCTTTAAAAAATATATAAACAAACACAAATATTTTTAGGATTTTATTGAAAGACACCAATCTTTAGTTTCATTATATGATATATGTGTATGTGTGTGTCTGTGTCAGACTGTTTGTATGTCTGCGTACGCACAATACATATATATATATATATGTATATAAATTGTAAGTTGATATTTTAAATACTAAATATTTATGCACTATCTTGAATCCAAAAAACCCAGCTAAATCTATAGTTTCAAGTTATAAGAATCAACAAGTGTATAAAACTATTAAAAGTATATAATTTTTTTTTTTCACAAAAATGTTTTAATGTATTTTTATATTTTATAACATAATAATAATACTTAGAATATTAATAATAATCATTTTCAGTATGTCTATGACTATATTAGCAGTCAAAAACTATTCGGTATTATTATTATGCAAGTTCTGACAAATAATGCATAATAGGAATTATAAATAAATATAATTAAGAAAAACATGATGACAACGACAACAATAATAACAACAACAATAATAATTAAAATAATAGTACAGTAATGAAACAATAATAATAATAATAATTAAAATAATAGTACAGTAATGAAATAATAATAATAATAATAATTAAAATAACAGTACAGTAATGAAATAATAATAATAATAGTAATGTTGCTGATGGTGCTGAAACAAGCATAAAATTATAAAATTATTTAACTCACCTACAAAATTCTCTGTAAAAGAGACTTCCTGCCATGCCTCATCATCAAGCTTACCATCAATTTTTATTTTTTTACCATGTAGGTAATAACTTACATAATTACGTGGGTAGGGGAGAACACAGGATTTGGCCTGGTCAGCTTTTGTTTCACAGTCATTTAAGCAGCTGCGAAATATTAAATAATAATAATAATAATAATAATAAAAAAATAGTAGTAGTAGTAGTAGTAGTAGTAGTAGTAACAAAAAAAAAAAATAATAATAGTTGTAGCAGTAGTAGTAGTAATAATACAAAATGATTAAGAAAACAAAAAATCTAATTAATATTAATAAAATGATGTCATTTATATTTCTTACTGAAGAATTATTATTCATTAAACAACAATAATGTTAATGATATTATTATTATCATTATTATTATTATTAATGCTGTTGTTATTATTACTTTTGTTGTGCTGCTACTGTTGAAATTATATTACATGTATCTTCATTATAGTTGTTCACTTATTATTCTTTTTTTTTCTCTTCTTTTTATGAAAAATATTTATATTTAATATCACACATCATTTAAAATAGTACTAGATCAAGCAACAAGCCTCACAATGAACCCGATTTTTTAAACAGGATATGTACACTTCTTTATAAAGGTGTTTTAAGCTATACTCTGCCAGCAGTAACTGAATAGCTTATACATTTCAATGGAGGTGAACAATAATGAAGGCTGTGTTTTGGGTGCATGTCAACTTGAACTATTATTCAGTAATATATTTACATGACAAACATTCTTAACCATCACTGATATTTGTTTTTGTGTTTTATACTCTCAACTAGAGATAACACTGGCTTGTGATGGATATACTATTATATGCTTGATACAGTGATTAATGTAGCAGAATTTATTTCTCTCTTTCATTCAACATTTTTTCTTTCCTCACTCTGTGTCCTCTTTCTGCATTTTTGTTTCATCATTTCTTTCTACTTTCCTTATTTATTCCTTTTTTCTTTCAGTTCTCTCTCATTACATTAATGATTAATTAGTTTAATCTAACATATTACTTTCAAATGTGAATACCGTATATACTTGTGTACAAGGCGACCTTATGTATAAGTCGATGTGTATTTTAAGACCAAAAATTGCGTCATTTTAGGTATTACTTGTGTATAAGTCGACTGTAGATTCCAGGCACCGTCACTATTTTTAGACCAGTGTGACAGTGCCATGAAGGCCTACATTGTACGCCTACTGTAACATAACTTGCACGAGCTGTAACTTGCACGAACATACCATAATAACGTAAATGCATGTATTACACGAGCTATAGCCTAGATCATTGCAAGACGCCGTAAGGCATAACGCCGTACTGACGGTTTTCTCGCTTTAAAATGTATTTTTATGTCATTAAACGGAAGAATATCATGTTTTACATTCATATTTGGTTTTGTTATTTAATTTTTCAAAATATTTTATACGATAAAATTATATTTTTGAAAAGCTGAAAGACCGCGATTATTTTAGATGCATCCCGTAGCAAAAAATAGTCAAAATGGCGACTCTTCAGCAACAGCTACAAAAGCATTACCTATGTATAAGTCGACCCCCAAAATATTACCTTAACATAGTCTCCCAAAAATTCGACTTATACACAAGTATATACGGTAATTATGTTGCCTGCAAAATAAACTAAAAACATAAAAAATGAAAATACCTAAAAATTAATAAATTTGAAGCATTTTAGTTTGAAACAAAAACCTATTAAAAAATATAATAAAACAAGTGCTTGAAGCAATTGCTTTTTTTTTCTGTTCTTTAGAGCTCTAGATTTGACAGTTTTTACTGTTTACTTACCTTGATAGATAAGCGCTCTCATTTTTTTTGTTAGACACTAATGCATCTCTTGCAAAGTATCCAATAAGTACCCCAATTCCTATACACAACAACCCACAGAGTACACCAACTCCAGCAACACACCGAACAGAATAATGCATTTTTACAAACTAAACATCAATTTTACTGGCATAGAAGTATAAAGCATATAACTCCCAGACATCAACTATTCCAAAAGTTGAACAAAAGTTCAAATTTCTCCTTTGTTTATTCAGGCGTATCTTGCTGGTTGGGACTGTGTAAATTTGTCGTTCATCTAAGCTGCACCTTCTTTATGAGCCATATAATGACTGCCTTTGTCACTTGTTTACCACGTCAGCATAGTACTATCACAACCACTGTC
Organism: Chrysomallon squamiferum; assembly: GCA_012295275.1. NCBI lineage: Eukaryota > Metazoa > Mollusca > Gastropoda > Neomphalida > Peltospiridae > Chrysomallon > Chrysomallon squamiferum. The sequence goes on along the minus strand of CM022665.1, from coordinate 21,827,234 downwards.
ATCATCACTACCTTTTTTTTTACCTTTGTTATTACAACTGCTGCTTCTATCAACATTCCTTTTTCAATTATTGCTATCAATATTTTATTATTACTACTTTTACCACTATTTTTTTAAAATTATTTCTTTATTATTACTCTTATTATTTTTATTATTTCTGATTGCATTTATTTTATTTATTCATTCATTTGTGAAAATGTGTAGTTTATTTTGAATTATTGCTTTATTATGATTATTATTATTGACTGCATTTATTTTATTTATTTATTCATCAATTTGTGAAAATTTGTAGTTTATTTTACTACTATTTCTTTCTCTACTAGTTGTACACTAATTATAACACAGCAAACTACTTCTGCTATTTCTGTGATACTACCAAGAATGTTTAGATTATTCATAAAATAAATACATGAATTTGCATGTCTGTGAAAGCAAGGCAAACTGGTCTTACATTATAAATACTATCAGGCAGACACGAATAACTTACGTAATATATTGTATGTGGTGTCAGGCTTTGAGTTATGATCCCACATATTTCTGTCAAAATATACTTCGTTTTAAACAGTCAGGAGCATAAATTTACATATTAGGCAGTAATCATTTATTTAATCAATAAGATTAATATGTATGTCCAAAATTTTAGATTGCTATTTGTTAGTGAAGCATTTTATTTTTATTATTATTATTATTTTTTTTTTTTTCACATAAATTCATTTACAAAACAACTCACTGAGTAATTCGTAACTTTTTATTCAAACAAAACATATATCAGCCGCATTACTTAACTTCGGTGTCCCAAATGAGATCTATCATACTACTTAATTTTTCGGATTAATTGAGACGAATTATGTTTTAATGTTGATTAGACTCAGTTAGTCGTTCTTGTGACATGCTCACTTTTTTTTTAATTGTTATTATTATTGATTTTAGCTGTGAAAACGGTCTTTCACAATTTAAAGTTGAAAATGCGACGATATGCAGGCCGACAATGAAGTTAAAAGAAATAATTTCAGATTTCAAAAATCTTCATTTTAATTTCACTTTTTGATTAAATACCCCCCCACACACCTCAAATTGATCCGCGGGTCTGTTTCATTTTTTTTTCACCCCTTTTTGCACTCCACTGAATACGCCTGTTCAGGCCGTTGTTCCTTTATGTGTTCTAATGTATAACACCGACATTGAAAAAGATTATTCTAGTCATTGGTTAGAATTCTTAATTAATAAAAAACAAAAAATTCATATAATTGTTTCAAAAACAACAAAATTAAAATTTCCATAAACTATATATCCTTCTGCCTCATCCCCAAAACTCTACAGATCTCAGTTCACAGATTACAGAACTATATTACGGCCGATTAAAAACTTGATGTAGTAAGTAAAGGGAGACAATCGATATATAATGACAAGTCAAAAATGTTCACAATATCGTTCTCCTTCAATCTTATTACCAATACAGTACAGCAAGCCAAGTATTAGCACGAAATTTTTATTCCAAAATGTTAATACATATTATCATTATAAATAATTATTATTAATAATAATTAACAATATTAAAATGCATTATGCAAATATAACATAAATTTAACACAGCCAACAGAACACTAAACAAAAGCATTCATACTTTATACAACAGTATATATCAAATATATAGAAAATTTTACCTTTCGAAGGCAAAAGTAATATTTTAGAATTTATGTATAGCATAATTAGACATCCAGTTTTATATAACCTTAATTTACATATAATTTCGTTTAATAAATAGTGTGCCTGAAATAAAATAGAAAATATGAAGTAACTACACAATTCACAAAACAGATACGTAAATATTATTATTATTATTATTAGTAGTAGTAGTAGTAGTAGTAGTAGTAGTACATTCAACATTTTCAAATATGCTCTTTGGCATAAAAAACTAAATGAAATAATTTTACTACTGGTTAAAAAATAAAAAATTATTTAAAAAAATTAATATTATTAACTGAAATGTCAATATTACAGACAGAAATAAAACTGACGTATTTTTCAATATTTACAGAAATAAAATATTTTCCTTTACTAATAATATAAATATTATATACTTACTATTTTACCAAATTTTAAATTTTATTTTAATAATACAGATTTTGTCTATAATGTCCTATATCGCATTAGAATGAATTGATTTCTAATCACATCATGATGAAATGAAAGATTTGTGTAGAGTTATATTCGAGTGTCTAGATGTACGAAAAACTTCAACAGAAACGCACTTCAACGTAAACCGCTTATTTCTAGTAATTTGAAACATTTTACATACTAATATAGTATGCATAATCAGTTGGCCGTTAAGTGTATTATAAGAAATGTGTGTGTGTGTATATATATATATATATATTTTTAATCAAACATAGTTTTCATTTTAGAAAGCACTGTATCATTTATATTATTATTATTTATTATTATTATTATTTATTATTATTATTATTATTATTAATTAATTAATTAATTAATCAGAAACAAAAACAATATCACAATATTTATTTAGAAATAAAATTTAAAAAAAAAAAGAAAAAAAAAGTTAAATTTCTATTATAAACATTTTTAACTACCAAAATATACTGTTTTATTCAGGAAGCCATTATCTTTGTTTCAGACAGTTTTCATGTTTCTAAATAAACACGTTAATAAACTTCTCCGGGGTTATCTCCCATCCACAACAGTCTGTCCGTGCGAATGTGCCCTTCTTCAACAGCGTCGTCCATTGTCACGACAGTAGCAACGAATCCTGTCCAGTCCATTTTGATACTGACATCTTTAATGCACAACGAGGATAGTACGTAGGGAGGAAGGTCAAGGTTGCTAATCTTGTCTGTGTAGCGACCAAATACGGCTCTGTAGGCCTGTTTTTTGTTTGTTTATGTAAAGTAAAATATTTATGCAATATTAACTGACAAACAGCTTAATATAACTTATTATTATTATTATTATTATTATCTATATAATGTGTGTTTGAGTGCATTATATGTGTGCCTTTAAGTATGAATATATATGTGAGAGAAAGAGAGAGAAAGATCCACATAAGATTAAAATCTAAGCGTTACTGAACAAACCTTTTCTGCTCGGTATATTTCAAGCAGAGCGTTTCTCGTGAGCCATTCATGATCTGGGTGGAACAACGTACTGTTAATAATAGTGTCACGAAACTGTATTAATCCCCACCTGCAGATTATAGAAATAAACATCAACATATCAGAAATTATTGGTAAAATAATCAATATAGTGGTGAGTGCACTAAAATCGTAAGTCTGTGTTAATTTTGAAGGTTGTAAGTATTTGAATTAATTTAGTAATACAAATGTGTTAATAATATATAAATATATCATAAATATATAAAAACCTAAATCCTAAAGTTAACAAAACAGTTACAAGTCTCCCTTACAATATTTATTTATTTATTTATTCATTTAAAGTTATTGCTGTTGGTGTTGTTGTTGTTGTTGTTACTACTACTACTACTACTACTACTACTACTACTACTACTATTATTTTGAAAATTATATTAATCTCACCTGTCAGGTAAATGTATATTTAAAACACCGGGAGATGTCCACACCCACCATTCTGCCTCTTTGTCCAGTCTCTTGCAATATACAAATATGTTTGGAAATACACTTTTGAAAATTATAATAACGTGGTTCCTTTATCAATATTTGGTATTAATTATTAGTAATTTTTAAATTATATTTAGTTGATGTATTGCTTTTGTATAGAACACAATAATAATAATAATAATAATAATAAGAAGAAGAAGAAGAAGAAGAAGAAGAAGAAGAAGAAGGAGAATAACAATAATAAATAAATAAGTAAATAAAAATTAAAAAAGAAGAAGAAACAACAAACAGTTATACTTTTTGGTATTTTCCTCCAGCAACTTCGGTCATCCATTCAGGTCTAACGAAATTAGCTCTCCACGTTTCACGCTCGTATGGAACCTTTTTCTGTCTTTTAATACCTTCGTAAAGGTTTTCAAAAGGTAAAGCCATTTCAACTATCCAAAATCTATCTGTAACAGAATTATACATAATATATGTTTGATTGATGGATTGATTGATTAATTAATTATTATTATTATTATTGGTAGCAGTGAATGAGTAAATATTAATATATCCATATTTGTTACATTTTATTCATTAAAATTTAAGAAATCGAAACTCTTTCGGTAAAGAACTTTAACCTAAATACAGTTATTTCCCTTCCCTTTCTTTTTCTTTTTCTGTTTGAATACTTACTTGGCCTTGCCGGGTTGTTTACAGGTCCGTCAACATAAACCACCTTTTTACCATCACTTTCCCAAAAACTTAAAGGTTCTCCATCATCCATATATGGCTGTTAATAATAATAATAATAATAATAATAATAATAATAATAATAATTGCTTTCGCCCTTCGTTATATTTTGGAGTAGAATTTTTTTATTTATTCCAGTAACTAAATTGATATTAAAATCTTATTAGCACAATTAATCGACAATTTTTGATAAATAAATAAATAAATAAATATTGAAAGAGAAATACTGGTAAAGGGATAAACAAGACTAACTCCTGCCAATATATGTGCACTAAAAAGCACACGCAGAGTTTAATTAACTGAGATAATTAAATTAATATTTGTAATAAGAATAAAAAAAATTTAAAAAAATGATATATATGTATTCGTCATGTGAACGTTTTTATTTCAGTATTGTATTATTATTTTATTTTAATTTGTTTTCCTATTTTTTTCTCTTATTCGAGTTGTCTTAAATATCTGTCTTTCAATTTTTATTAATCATTAAAGTTGATTTAAGTAATGTTAAAATACTGCTAGAACGATAATAGACTGATAACATATATTATTGTTTCCTAATGATGAAATTATCAGAAACCCATATTTGTTTGAACTTGCTGTGTATTTTAATATAGCCTTGTATCCTTTTACATCATTTAAGCCATAGCAGAAAAAATAATTTAGAAGTACTCAGATTTCTTATTCTAATGGTGTGATAATAAAATTGCTTTTAATAACAACAACAACAACAATAATAATAGCAGCAATATGTAACTATATTAATTTTATATTAAAATAAAATTGTTGCTTATGTTAACGACAGAAAAGGTGGGGGGGGGGGGAAGTAGATAAACCATGGACAATTTTCTTATTCCAAAATAGCTATAAGAACAGCAATCATTTTGAAAGTATTTTTTCATATCTTCGAATAAAACCAAAAATGTTTTGCATAATATGTAGGTATTTAATTAATTAATTAAAATATTTATTTTAGTTTGTTTGTGACGTAGAAGTATGAAGACTGTATTTTAGATTATTTCTCCGTAACACAAAAAGGTACACTTAAAAGCTGTGAAGGGATAAAATACCTTGTTAAGCCTCTGAAAATAATAAAATAATGAAATATAAAAAATTTGTATTAATTTTTACAGCCACACTTCTGATATTTCCTTATTTTTTCTTTAAAGAAAAAAAAAAAAATAAATAAAAATAAATAGGTAGATAGGTAGATAGATAGATAGACAGAAAGAAAAACAGACAGACAGTCAGACAAATAAGTAATAATAAATACCGTTTGAATAGTTACGTATTTACCCGTGTTAGCATCATATCTGCTACCGTCCCCAATGCATTTATTGTTATTTCTTTGTACCTGAAAGTCAGTTTTAAAATTGATGATAATGATGATAAAATGTCGGTAATGATGATGATGATGAATAAGGTAATAATGATTATCGTGATGAAGATATTGGTGTAGACAAGGTAAGATCTTTTTTTCTGATCAGAAATTATTAATTAATTAATTTATTTATTTATTTATTAAATTAAAACGAAACTTTTAAAATTATATTTAAGACTAGAGATATTTTGTAAATAAAAAACCCCCAGCAAATTCAATATTTTGTATTATACTTACTTTGAGTTACTTTGCTGAAGATCAAACAAAACCTTATAACAAAAAGCATAAACATTATTGTTTTTATAGTTGTTTTTATACGACAGTAACAATAATAATAATAATAATAATAATAAAGACAAAAAAACAACAACAACAAGTAAGTAGATAAAACTACTTTTAGCATAAAATTAAATTTAAAATAATAAAACACACACACACACACACAAAAAGGTTATTTTGTTTTGTTTTCCTTTTTCTTTCTTTCTTTCTTTTATAATGTTGTTTTTGACACATTTTTATTGTTTCTATTTCTTAATTTTCATCGTTTAGTTGTAGTTCAGTAATATAAAACCACATGACCATTACGCACCTGAAATGCATTATCCTGATACACTGAAAGAAAACATTCGTTAGGATTAGTGTCAGTATCAGTGAACGGTATTGTTTGCAAACGGAAAATAATATGTGCATACCTTTGAAAGATTACATTAGTGTCTTAGTAAGGATCACAAAATAAAAAGTGAAGAATATTTTATCGAGAGAAATGGTCCCAGTGTATTAAATATTCTTTATGATTATATAATAATTAAAATAACAGAAATCGAGAATGATAACAAAGATGATTATTTAAAGAAAAATAAATAAATAAATAAATAGACTAAAATAAAAATAATAATAATAATAAAATTAAAAGATGAAATAATAAAATAAAAAGCAGCAAAACAAAAGCAAGAGCATAAAATTATCAAAATATCGGGGGGGGGAAGAAAAAAAACAAAAACTCAAAGAAGAAAATGAAAATAAATCACTATACCAAAATATATGTATACATCTCATTTAAATGTATGTATATTAAAATTGAAATACGTGGCGTATCTTACCAGTGGTATCATGTAATGTTCTATTCGCCCACACTCCAGTTTCTTCTAAATAGGCTCCCACATACAGATATGTATTGTCCCATCTAAGTTTAAACCTGGTATCAAAGTGAGGTCTGGCATGACCTGCCCCTCGTATGTCTGAATATATAATTAAATAATAAAGTGAAAATAATGTTTATTTACTGACACTCAGTTGTGTTTGACGTGACTGTTGGTTAATTTTAAATACTTCTCGTTTTGAATGCGTAATGTATAGTTACATACCAGTTTAATCGTAATTATATTTGCAAGTAACGTCCAACAGTCAATATAATTCTTTCTTTTGAGATACCATTAAATATTCATTTATTTGTTCTTTCATTCCTTTACCCATCCATCCCACCCATAATTCATTCATCCATTCCGTAATTTATCAAATCATTCAGCCATCCAACCAATCTATAATTCATTCATTCATTTACATTTGGTCAAGCATTGTCTCTTTATGAACATAACGTGCAGACTAATTTAATTTTGTAATTTTTCATCCAGAACAGTCGTTTCAGTGTTGTGTTAACTGCGTGGTTTCAGCTACACACCTACAAAAGATTCGCTCCATCCAACGTCAGTCCAAGCCTTTTCGTCCAGTTTGCCGTCCACGTTGATGACATCGTCTCTGAGGTGGTACACGATGTAGGTGTTTGGAAATGGTATGCTGCATGTGTAGGCCGTGCAGGCTTTGAATTCATTTTTCACCAGAAATCTAAACATGAACATGTTATGTTTCATATATGTGTGTTTAACGTGTGTTTTTGATGAACAAACAAAATTATTTAAAACCATTAACAATTAACGATCATTAGCAAGAGACAAAAGGAATTTTTGTCAGCTCCGCTCTGCTGACTTCAGGGAAGTGTTTATTTAAATAAAAGACAGAAGAGCCCAGAGATGACAAGAGACCACAAAGAACAAATAGTTGGCGGCCATTATTAGACAATTATGTTGGTAATTATATTTTGCGTTATCTTTGTTTAAGTCGGAAGCAGGGACAAATGGTTATCCTGTTTCTGTAGGCTCTGTTTGATTTGTTGATCAGTTTGATGTAACCTGTATATGCTCCATAGAGAGTTTGAATTATGAATATTTATAACAAAACCTGTTAGGGAAAATTAAAAGAATTAAGAATTGTCATATTTCATTTAACGCCAACTCTTGCATCCTCAACCACTATATAATAAGTATACATGTGTAAAATAAATAATTATCTTTGTAATATAAATATTGTGTTTTGTTCTGGTGTTCATAGTGGATACTTGGTATTATATATAGTTTATATCTGTAGTACATGCAAATATGTGTATCTATTTTAATCAATCGTCACAGTTTGTTAATTACACAGACAGCGGGTCGACCAAAGGCGCAAACCCTAGACAAGAAACGAGTCATATTTTAATAGGTTCGTTAGCACTTGAAAGGTAACACCTCTTAACGCTTTGCCCCGTGAAATACTCCCACAAGTATTATATTTTATCTGTTATAGTAGATTTATACCCAAACAATTTTAATTTTTTTTCTGACACACTGGAACTAAATCCGAAGATCTTCAAATATCGTCATGAATTCTCTCTCTCCACACACACACACACACACACACACACACACACACACACACACACACACAGAGAGAGAGAGAGAGAGGGACAAAACAACAACATGTATATATATAGAAGTATATATAAGGTATTTAGGCAGACTGTTTGTACAACCAAAACTGTAACTGAAAGAATATTAAAACTGAACTTTGAAACTGAAAGCTAATTTATATTCACATAGCTGTGTGTAAAAGCTAATTGCAAATCCAAAAGCTGAAAGTGAAACTACATACTATTATTCAGCAAAAAAATAAAGCGAAAATTCAGTCTCATTGTTTTTTGTTTTTTGCTTTCTCCCAAATTCTAACATAGCTTATTCAGGTATCTTGTCAACATCACGTAACAGCCGCGCGATCGGCAAACAAAAGGCGATGGTTTACGCATGGATGAAAAAGTTTTCCGAGCTACGAAGTGACGTAAAAGATAAATCCTTACGTAAAGGTCACCGCAGAGTCAGTTAATCATTTCAATTGTTTATGTGTGTGCTTGAGTGCGTTTGTGTTAGGTTATAGTTAATAATTAAAGGAGCATATTGTATTTCATTACAGTTATGTGTATACATATAATTTCTATGCATAATAAAATAGTAATAGACTTACATTTTTAAATTAAGCATATCTGAAGTTTAAACATAATTATGTATACAAAGTTATTTCTTGTAATACGTTGGTGTTTTATATTTTAATGAGTGTAATTACTGTCATGATAATTTACATATATTATTAAAAATAAAATCTCACTTAATTATCAAATTTAATATTTAATTAGACAGAGGCACATTGAAAATTACAGTAATCTTTTAAGACAACGATGAAGATTGAAACAGAAATGAAGACAGTAAATATCAAAAGATTATCTTTTAACTGTTCAGCCTTAATGATATCTTGTAAAAAGTAATTATAGTAATAATAAAACTGCAGTGATACAACGGAACTTTTTCTTCCATTATAAACTGATACACAGTATAAAAGTGCCTGTTATCTAAAAGTTCATACTTGGTTTTGTTTCAAAAAAGGCTATTTCCAATATCCAGTATTAAATGAATCCATAATAAACCATCTAAGTATATTATTATTATTATTATTATTACTATTATTATTATTACTATTATTATTATTATTACTATTATTATTATTATTATTATTATTATTATTATTATTATTATTATTATTATTATTAATATTATAGTGTTGCGTTGAACATTCTTACAACTACCTTTCTATCTCTGGTTCTTGTCTTGCTGCATCACCACACATGTCAAACATTCGGGCTAAAGTTTTGTTTTTGATTCTTTCCAGTCCATTTTGGCCATTCCAGGTGAATTCGGGTCTGAGAAGGTATCCCACAATAAGTCCAATCCCTAAACACAGCGTGGAAACTACAGACGTTACAACAACAACAGACGAAGACACACCAACGACCATTTTAGAAAATGACGATTCGCTAACAGACGCCAATAAATAAGTGTTGACTTTTGCTATTTGACTTTGTTCTCGCTGGTTAATGAGCACGTTGTTTCTGATGGTCGTCTGTCTAGGAGAAATTTTTATTTACAGTGTGAGTTAACTGCATGCCTAGCGTTTTAAATAAACTGCGTCTGAGTTATGTTTTACATACCGATGCGAAGACTGGAACGTGTAATGTCAGCTTTGATTCGGATTTCCCCAAAGTTGCCCGAGTCGTCTGTTGTCTTTCATGAAGGAAGTTCATTTCATCCGACCAGATTTTGTACGCTTTAAATCCAGCGATAAAAGAAGTAGTTACATTTTAAATCCGCTCTCTGAAATCCAAAGACCAGATTTAACAATAATCATCATTGTCTTGTACGTGTATGGCTTTGAAAAAGCAGGAAATATCCAAAATCGGAAGAATCTGTAAGATAAGGTTCGCTAGACATCTTTAAAGGATAGTTTTACAATGTTAATTTAACATTAAATCTTCATCTGTTCGTTTTTAAGGTTCTGTTTTATAAAACAGATTTAAAATTAAAGATATCTAGGGTAATTAAAAAGAAACAATAAAAAAACAAAAAAAAAAACAACAACAACAAAACAACAACAACGGGCAAATACTTCGATGATGATCTTTGGAGAGAGAAAAAAAGGGACAGAGACACAAAGAAAGAGGGTGAGGAAGTTAGAGAGAGAGACCGACATATTAAAATACAGGGAGATGGGAAGGAATAGACAGACAGAAGTGGTGAAAGGGCGACTGAAAAAAATAGAAAAAAGACAACACAAATTGCTCTGAAATAGAAAATACATGTTTAATTTGTCGGTGAGTAGAGCTGGGTTATTAATATAGTTAAAAACTATCTTTAAATAAAGAAAGAAGAAGAAGAAGAAGAAAAAAAATTTGAGGAAATTTTCAGTATCAGTCGGATGTGAACTAAACACAGAGGATTCGCAGACATACTTTAAGAGAATACTGAGACATATTTCAGATATTTCTCTGCGTATCATCGACACATCGAGTGCACACTAATCTTTCTTTTATCTCAGTTCAGAATACAGTTTATATTTAGACAGGTCAATAAATTAAAAGTACAAAAAACCCCCACAAAATTCTGTCTGATTAAAAGATAATAAAATTAGCTAAAATATATCCTTAATAAAACCACTAACTTCGCAAAATAATATACTTACATATAATGAAATAATGTATTCAGGATGTACAAAAATAACACAAAATGTGTGAACTTGTGGTGATTTAAAATTGCTAAAACAAGTTTCAAGTTGGTTTTCATGTGAATATTTTTCGTTCTCCTCTCTGACTGATGCACTGAGCTAACATCCAGTACTCTCCTTCACTATTTCATATACTAAGATTATATTTATTCTGCTTGTCAAAGTAAAGAATTTTAAAGTTTGACTCCTGTAATGTGAATTAATAACAGTAAATGTTTTTTTTAAATTTTTGATTAACCGGTATTTTGTGATTTTATGTAGCATTTTAAAATTTTTATTTCATTCAGTGAGATCTGTCGGAATTCTATCATCCATTTCTTTATTTATCTTTTTCTCTTTGCCTCTTTCTTTCTCTCTTTTTCTCTCTCCATCTCCCTCTCTCTCAAACATTATATACTATTAATTTACACACACACACACACACACACACACACACACACACACACACACACTACAAAAGCATATCTTATGAAAGCAATCTTACACACAGGCAAAAAAAAAAAAAAAAAATTCCTGATCCAATATTTCAAATTTTTCAATGAGAAAAGCCGTTTGTACTCTGGAAAGGAAATAACTGTCCGTTCCTCTTAAATCCTGTCTTCCGTAGAGTTTGAAGTTTACCTGATGTTTTTAAAGACATGCCTCTGAATGGAGACACACCCAGGTGAGAGATGTCACTTACCTAGCAGATTAGCAATGTACCCTATCTAAAACATCTGAAAACGTACACTTAGTACGTGCCAGTCTGACTGCGTGGGTTTGACCTGCTTTATCTAAATCATCATTTTCATAGAAATACCTAGTAATAATAATAGTAGTACTACTAATAATAGTAATAATAATATTAATAATACATGATACATAATAATAGTAATAGTATTAAAAGTAATAACATTAATGAATAATAATAATAATAATATAATAATAATAATAATAATAATAATAATAATAATAATTTCTACTATTACTACTACTACTACCACAAATACAACCGTTAATTCTGCTACTATTATTATAGACACTACTACTGCTATTATTTCTACTTTTAGTTGTATTTATTGTTATTATTTATTACAGTATATTACCACTATCACTACTATTATTATTATAGCCAATACTACTAAAATTACAAACTACTACCAAAGAAAAAAAGAGACACACACACATATAAACTCGAACAAATTAAGATCAGAAAGAGAACTAAAAACAAAATCATTAAAAAAAAAAATATATATATATATATTTCTTCAACAGCATCGCAAGTGGTTACGTTAGTTATTTCGCAGAAATTATATCGATTCGCAGAAACGAAACTGAAAGTAGAAAATTCGGCGAAACTGCTCATTTGTAAAACCCGAACCGTTGAATATAAAAAGCCATACGCACCTGCTGTGCGATTCATTTTCTTGTGTACAGAAGGCTTCGCCGAACCTTTGTGATGGATAACAGGTTGGTTTTTCTGTATTTTACATATTTAAGTATAATGTATACATATAATTATTTTGTAACAACTAGCGCGACGGGTAAAAATTAATTATTTATATATTTTTGGTAACACTGTTTTTGTGAATTGTAGTGTTGCGTCAGATTTTCTATTTTATTTAAACGAATTATTTTTAACTGAAGTATATATATATAACTGGATGTAAAATTAAGCTGAAATTAAATTCTAAAATATTACTACTGTCTTCTAATTGTTTTAATTTTTTTTTTTTTTTTTTTTTTTTTTATTTCATCATGCTTTTATAAATATCTGTATAACCGATCTAAATTAATTGTTATATATACATAATTGTATTTACATTCATTTACACAAATACATACATACATTATATACATACATACATACATTTTAAAAAAATATATACATATATATTTTTATATATTCATTTAGCAGATTCATAACAGACAGACATCTAGAAGAACTTCGTAAAAATGGTGTCACTGTAGTAGAAGGTGTAATTAGTGAGGAGGAATGTGACAGACAAAGGCACAAATACGAAGACTGGTTAAGAAACTTCCCTGAAGGCACATGGCCGTATTCGCCACATGGAATTATCAAATGGTACAGGTCCGGCCACATGGAGCCAACATGGAGTATTCGACTCCAGACAAAACCATTGTTCGACGAATTGTGGGGAACAAAAGAACTGCTCTCCAGCATTGATAACGTTGCCATTGGACGTCCACCTGAAGAAGGCGAAGAAGAGTTTTACACGGAAGGACAACACTGGTTACACTGTGACCAAGGACCAAAACGCAAAGGTCTTCACTGTTATCAAGGAGCCGTGTACCTGGAACATTGCGACGAAGACGACTGGGCTTTCGTAGTTCTTGACGGATCTCACGAGCTTTTTGACAAGTTTTATAAGGAAAGTCCACATGCTCTAAGGGAAAAGGAACACGATCCGTTTTGGCGACTCAGACACTTGAATGATGAGGATCTTCAGTGGTATAAAGACCAAAGATGTGTTGCCAGAAGAATTAAGGTTTCTAAAGGTGGAATGGTTCTCTGGGATTCACGACTGATACACGCAAATGCTCGGCCCTTAAAGGACAGACAGAACCCAGGTCGTTGGAGGTACGTCGTGTTTGTCAGCATGGGCCCGGCAGCTTGGGCGACTGATAAAGATTTAGAAAAAAAGCGAGAAGCTTACGAGGAGCTGAAAATGACTACTCATTGGCCATGCTCCGGAATTGGAATTCACCCAGTAGATCCACCGACTTCATCCGCCTACACGAATGTTCCTATTGTATCCGAGCTCCCAGAAATTGCCAAAACACTGGAAGTCAAGAGGCTGATGGGCGTTGAACCGTACGCCCGTATCAGGAAACCAGAATGGGACACTGAACGAATAGAGCAAGAACAACAAGAAGAGAACCGACTGAAGCATGATAAAGATAAGTGGATTGGTATTGACTGTGATGCTTTTAAAAAGAATTATCTGTTTTGGGGGTTGATCTTGTTGCCATGCTTCTTGTTTTCTTCATACATCAGTTTCAGAAATGAGTAAACAAGAAACCGAACTGAAACGATCGTGTTATTTTTCTCCATTTCAAATTATTATTTTACTTCAGGTTTTTTGTTTTTGTTTTTTTAAATTATGCCTGATTGTTGTTATTTATAAACAGTGCTTTAAACTAATCTTTCGTTTCACATTGAAACTAATTTACTCACAATACTGTTAACTTCCCTTTTCCTGAAATACATATTTCATATATTTCCCCTATCCTTCCTGTGATTTGTTTCTTTGTACATGTTCCTTTTTTTATCTTTTCATCTTCTCTTTTTTTCTCTTTTCTTTTCTAATGGTTTGTTGCTGTTTTACATTGTAATATATTTAATCAAAATTTGTTGTTTTATTAAGGAAACTTTTTATTATATATATATAATAAAAAGTTTCCTTATATATATATATATATAAAGAGTATGCGGTAAAACATATTACGTAACTACACGGTTACGAATATTATTTATTTAGAATACCTGCAATAATGTACACAGATCAGCATAATCTACAGTCAGCCATAAAAGAAAATAATATATAGTCACTGTGTCCAATTATATTTATATATTTTTGCTTGTTATAGTTTTATTTTATTACAGTATTTTTTTTGTTTAAATCTATATTTGTTTCTGTGATATATTTAATATGTTACATTAATAGCAAAATTTCTTTGAGATTATTAATTCACTTATCTTAAACAAACCTGTCTGTGATCTATAACATTTTTATCAATGAATTTTTGTAGAAGTATAAAAAAAAAAAAAAAAAAATGTTTTTAATAAATAGATGTTGTTTGAAAAGATTTGATTTTTGTTCTTATTTATTAATTTACCGTCCTGTCTTCTTTTTCGTTAATGTTTCTCTCATTCTAATTCGACTGAAAAAAAAGAAAAAAAAAAAAGAAATTGTTGCAAGTGGCTGATTCACAAGTAATCAATATTCTGTTGCATTGAGCAGCCAAAGACAGTCGTTAAAACTTGATTATACTGGTTGAAACTTGTTTTTTGTGAGCAAGTACATTCCTAGTTTAAGTGAGGTAATGTCACTTAAGCAGAAAACAGAAATTCGTGGAAAGTTTACATACACTCTGTTACGAATGCCATTCGGTGATAAAAATAATAATAATAATAATAATAATAATAATAATAATAATAATAAAAAAAGATAAACATTGTTCACACCTAATGGTATGCTACAATGACAAATAAATGAATAATAATAATAATAAAATAATAAATAAATCAATAAATAAAATAATTAATAATAATAATAATAATAATAATAACAATAACAATAACAACAACAACAACAACAACAACAATAATAATAAATCCTAATATAAATCATTTTAATTTTAATTGATGTTTATTTAGTGAAAATTTTATTTTTTAATTAATTAATTTATTTGTGTAACACAGAGAGAAAAGATATGGTTTGTTCAGGTTATAGTTAAGTCAGCACGTTAGTAAATTTGCCCCTAACGTCACACATTCTTTACTTGTATTAAGTATCTGGGGAAAAAAGTGAAAAGTGAACCATGTATCTTATTGGATTACAGTAAACATAAATGGACAAAAGTATAAAAAGTTAGCAAATAATAATTATTATGTCTTAGATGATGATACTATTTCAGAATAATTGTTTATTTAAAAAAAAAAAAAAAAAAAAAAAATTATTTACCGTTTTCTTAAACTGTTAACAATATTAAAATTCGCAGTTAACATATCCGATATGATAAAAGCTATTTCAGAAGTTAGGATGGTTAAATATGGTAAAGAAATCATCAAACATCAGTATGTACTACACTTTATTCTGCTTTTTTTGTAATAAACTAATTATTTTAAAGATTTATTTTTTTATTTTTTTGAGACTTCTAAAGATCTGTTTCTTAATATTTTGCAAATTTCGTTCTATAACTCGTTGTACGTCAGCAAATAGACTTTTCTGTCTTAAACATCTAATCAATACAATTATATTTCGAGGAAAACTCTTTGCAAACAAAATAGCCGAATACGACTATTGATCGACCTCGGTTTCAGATGAGATTTAGAATTTGAAACACGACAAGGAATCGTAGCAAAAAGAATTTTGACCTTCTTGAAATAAATGCTATCAGAAAAGCCTTGAATGAATGAAAAACAATATGTATGTAAACATACACGAGGAAGTCCGTATTAGGTAACTGTTGTTTTTTTTTGTTTTTTTGTAAGCGGGTTTAAATTTATTATAATGTGAATTTAAAATCTCTTTAACTGATTGTTTGCATGAAGGTTGTTATTATTATTATTATTATTTAAATGAACATAGGAAAATTCAAAGAATATACGTTCCAAGTTGGGTCTTTCTAAAAATAAACCCGGCTTGGACGAGATATGGTTTTATGGGCCGTCACGAGTAACGAAATCCATGATTTTATTAATTTTAACAGTAAAATTGCTTTAAAATATTATTATTATTATTCTGAGGTAATTATTACTGTATTACCGGAAATTCCTGTAATGAAAGATACACATAAATAATTAAAGGTAAAGATGACAGACAGGCAGGTAATTAAACTTGCATTTTGATAGTTGTTTGAAAAACACACACAGATAGGCGTTTCAGTTCCTTGTTGGTGTCCTAACGAAAGCTATAAAAACAAAATGTGAGATATTAATTGCTTAAAACATTTACACTAATTGCGACATAATCAAGTTCGTCTATTTGAACCTACAAACACTAAGAAAAGCAAACAGATACTCCAAATTTGAGACACGTTGCAAAATAATGCCCAAATATTTGTAAGCAAACCGATTAAAAAAAATGTCTTCCACAACGAAAACAAAGACCCCATTCTTTTCTCTTACGATAATATTCTCCTGAAAACTGCTCGGACTTGGATTCATGTTGATCTGTCAGCAATAATCTAACAGCGATAGATGGAACGCGTTGACAGAGCAAATGAAACATGTAAATGTTCCCATATTTGTTCCTTCCGCGAGGCGGACCCTGCAGGCATTTCCTGAAATTGTTCCCGACAGTAGAAGGAGCCAGATGATTGGAAGACAATAGATTTACCTGTCTCGCGTGGCAGTCAGGTAAATACCGGCTACATTTGAAGAGGAGGTGAATTAAAAGATTATCGCAGATTAGAGTGTAAGATTAGACAAGATAAGGTATTGTGCTGAGAATGTCTTGTTACCTGAATGGTTTATGTTAATACACTGTCAGGACAGATATAATCACAGGTGAGAGTTGTTTACAGTTATGATATTGTTAACGATATGATGTATCGATGTATTTTATTACTTTTGTTCTAAAAGAAAACTTAAAAAAATTTGGTCAGTTAAATACATCATCGTTTTCTTCTTCTTTCTTTTTTTTTCCAAAGAAAAGCAATTTTTGATGATAATGATGATGATTATAATGATTATTATTATTACTAGATCATTAATATATATATATATATATATATATATATATAGATATATATATAACAATGAAGATGTAAGGTAAAATATTCATTCTACTAGAGAATGATCTTAGATTTAGTTCAAAGATGTTCAATATTCATTGGAAAAATGATTTAAACTTTCAACAATATAACAACGTTGCTTTATATATATATATATATATATATATATATATATAGAGAGAGAGAGAGAGAGAGAGAGAGAGAGAGAGAGAGATCTGCATAAATATTAATATTGCTACTACTACTGCTACTACCATTATTTCTGTTACTACAAAGAAATATTGATACTGTGCCAATAACTCCGATATTCATATTATTATTTCTAACAAATCAATGAATAAATACCCCTAACATGCGTCTGTTAGAAATCGATAATATCTCTTTAAGCTGAATACCGTACGTATCACATGTACGTTACACAATAGTGTTACTACATTTAGATATATCTATTTGATCGGTTTTACTGCTGTCATATACTCCCGCCTACGTGATAAACTCTGCATAACGATAAACGAAGACTCACATAACGGCATTTTCCCTGTTTTCCCTTTCGATTCGTAGAAACCCGTTATTTTCTCTTTTTTGTACAGTCATTCCGAAAGTGAAAGCCTCTTTCTCTTCTACGCACTTCTGTTTAATGTAACGTCATATTTTATTTTTATTTTAAACAGAAATGCGTAAAAGAGAAAGAGGCTTTCCCTTGTGATTCGTAGAAACCCGTTATTTTCTCTTTTTTGTTCAGTCATTACGAAAGTGAAAGCCTCTTTCTCTTCTACGCACTTCTGTTTGTAAATAAAGATAAAAGATGACATTATATTAAATAGAATGCGCATTTTAGCACGTACACACGTACGATTAACAATTAATGACGATATGATAAGACCACTTCCTTGTAATGTCACTGCTAAATTTAGGTGGTAGTTTCCACATCTTCAAAATGAACGACACAGTCACTGTGTGTGCGTGTGTGTGTGTGTGCGCGCGCCCGCGTGTGAGAGACATGGTTAAGCATTAATTATAAATTATAATACTTGACAAATTAGTTATTAAAGCCTGACGATTTAAATTAAATATACTGTATGAGCTGAAGTAAATAAAAAGCCGTCGAAAATATACTTAGGAGAATTTATTTGTCAAATGTTAGTATAATCTGATTTTTTTCTAAAATGAATTTCTAAAATGCCCTCTAGGTATTAAACAAAAGTTTTCATTCAGTAAAAATAAAAAATTGCACGAAATGAATATTCAGAAAAGGTAAGAAATAAAGTAAGGCAATTTATATGTTTTTTAGACACACTTCAAAAGAAGGACAAATTGACCTCCTACTTGATTGACAAAGAACTAAAAGCAAGATTGTCCTTTCTAAAGCATTACTGAATATTCCGAGCATTGTTAATGCTTGTATAATAAGCAGTTTATGTAGTGTGTGATAAAATTTATGAATTTTCTTTATAACACCTTATAATATGTATATTATACAGTAGACTTGGAAGCATGTTTTGAGATGAGAAAACTAGAGACAGACGAGCAATGTAAAGTGTATGTCTCTGTGTGTGAGTGTGTGAGCGTGTGTGTATGTGTGTGAGAGAGAATCTAAGACACAGAAAGGGAGAGAAAGAAAAAGAAAAAGAAAAGTAAATATACAAAAAAAAACAAGAAAAAAAGAACCCCACATACAGAAACACAGAAAGACGGAGTAAAAAAAAAAGTGTGAAAGTGAGGTGGAACGAAAATAGATGAATGTTTATTTAGTTCTCAAAATTCGTTGATGTGTGGTGCTTTTTGTGTCAGAACTATACAAGGAATTTACTGCATGTTGATTTAATATATGTTAGACGACGGCTGTTAGCGAAAGCATTTCCTTGTGTATTCTTTGCAGTGCTTATCAACAGTTTTACCTGACTAAATGGAGACGAGCAGTCCTGTGTATATGTACAGGCTCACGGAAGTTGTCACAGTGTAAACGTGATTTGTTTGTTCATTTCCCCTACAGCGATACATTAATCTGTAGAGAAAGAACATGTGGAAAATAAATTTTGTTTCAGAACCAGGTTCATTTAAACAAAATATTAAATTTGAAAAAGGTAAAGGCAAAAGTAAATAAATAAATAAATAAAACAAAAACAAACCAAAACCCCACAAAAACTGAAGAGGAAATAACTTTATACATAAAGGTTATACAAATAAATTAATAAATACTAAAAAAAAAAAAAAAAAAATAAACTTTACGATACAATACGACTTTCACCAATAAATTTTGCAACTGCTGCATAATTAATTGCGTCTGTTCAAAAAATAATCATAATAATAATAATAATAATAATAATAATAATGACAATGCTTCTTCTTTGTTCTTCTTCTTCGTTATTACTCCTATTAGTAGTAATAGTAGTAGAAGTATTTTTTCCCACAAATATTTTCTTTAACTTAATTCATTTTCGAAGTTACATTATCACAGTGATACCGCACACCTACCCTTTTTCTAAAATCCACCAACTGCCATCTTCGGATGGGTTTGTTTTTGTGCCACAATGAGAACTTCTTGTTATTTATCTTCACGGCAGACGGATTGATGTTGTGGATATCGCAGAGGACGAATAAACATTGTTTTGCACAGACTGCGTTTATCAGCTGTCTGATATCTTTTCTAAGTCGATCACTTTGGTTACCTTGTTCACGTGTTTGCTGGAGGATAATGCTTCTGAACTTCACATTTTTATGAATTGTTCGTAAAATAACGTGTGGAAGTCACCAAATAATAAAACATTTAGCATTTCGTTGTGGTTGTTTTAGTTATGTCACCCTCGTAAATGTATCATTACAGTCGTGATTGTTAAATAATAATAATAATAATTTAAATAAAGGATAAATGAAAATGGTAATAATACAAATTAACACTTTACTAAAACAATAAAAACTATAGTTAAAAATTAATTTCAATTTTTTATTTCCTTGATTTTTGTTTTTTAAGGAATGTACCGTATAATTTAACAATGTGTTGAAGCTGTTCTCGTTAAAACAAGTTACATATATTTAATAAGAAGCAAACAGCAGTAGCAGTTGTATAAGAAACGTATTTGTATTAACAATAGTACTAGTAGTAGATTAAGTAGTATTACGAAAAACTGAACAGCACATATTTTGAAACATCTTTCAGGGATGTTCGTATTTTATTCTGTCTGCTGCTATTTTAGAACTTTTATGTTTATTTATTGTTAATTAATTTTTATTTCTATTTTCAGATTTAAAAATGCAGAAGCAATTATCTTTTGTTTTTCTTCTGTTCGTCCCAATTTTAATGAGGGAAACGGGTTTTGTTTACTGTCCTGCGTATCCCTGTCTCTGTGAACCGAAAGACGGACAGCTCGTTATAAACTGTAAATATCTGTATTTAACAGAACTTCCAAAATTCCTTTCTTTTGAAGGAAGAATTCATGAGTTATCTCTTCGTAAAAACACAATCCGATTCTTGCCGGCTAACGCTTTCAGAGGTTTGAACATCCGGGCTATAGATCTTACGGACAATATTGTAACACAGGTGCATGATGACGCTTTTTCCGGACTTGAGAGTTACCTAGAAGAGCTGCAAATTCAAGTATATGCCATGGAAGATTTGCCTATTAAGGCATTGAAACGGCTGAAAAAGTTAACCAAACTGAGAGTTATTGGATGTCGAGTTCCGACTTTGCGGAGTGATACATTCTCATCAATGACGCAGTTAGTTGAACTGCATCTTATATCATGTCGCATCAAAAATATAGAGCCTGGTGGCATTGGATCTCTGAGGAATCTTCGTGAGCTGGATTTGTCAAATAACAACATCAAAAGTGAACATTTGAGAGAAATTACCAAACTGTATGATCTGAGGAAGCTGGTTTTGGCTGATAATGACATCCGGATCCTTAAGAACAATGCTTTTGATCGTTTGCTGCATTTGCGTTATATCGATTTACTATCAAATTCCATGACAACAGTTGAAAAATATGCATTCAAAGGTCTCGAATATAGCCTAGAAGTTCTTCGACTTGAAAATAATTTCTTGAAAAATAAAGCTCTGTTGTCAATTAAATCGTTAATAAATCTGCGAGAACTGAACATTGCACAGAATAACATTACAAAAATCACAAATGGAATATTTTATAAACTTGAAATCATGACACAACTTGATATCCGTAATAACGCAATTGTTAGTCTGAAGCCCGATGCTTTTAAAGGCACCAGCAAAAATCTGAGGATTCTTAAACTAAGCGGCAATCCAATAAAGCAAATCCTTAATGGAACCTTTTCACAACAAAAGGTGCTGAAGCAATTGTTTTTAGATGGAACATCTATGAGTGGAAAGTTCGACCCACTTGTTTTTATTGGACTTGAGAAATCGCTGGAAACTTTAAGTTTAAATAACATTAATTTAACAAGCAGAGATTTTGAATCTCTCACAAAACTTGGCGCTTTACGAATTTTGAACCTCTCGTCAAACAACATCAATGCTTTACCAGAAGGAATTTTTAAGAAACTAAACTCATTGCAGAAACTGGATCTGTCAAAAAATTCCATTTCCAAAATCCAAGAAAATATTTTTGATGGTCTGGAAATGTCTGTGGAATCTATAGATTTACATTCAAACAAGATAGCAACTATTTCCAAATGTACGTTTGGAGGATTCACACGACTTGGTGACATCCGACTGGGGTCAAACCCACTGACGTGCGACTGTAGACTTGCTTGGCTTCACAACTGGCTGAGAATGCATTATCCAGACTTCCAAAGGTCACTGCTTGACTGGACTTGCGCTAATCCTAAATCTGTTGCTGACAAACCTTTCCGTCTTCTTTCACTCTCAGATCTCAAATGCACCAAAAAGAGACGTTTTAAGGAATCTAAATGCAAATGGTCTGAAGAACGCTTAACATTACCCATAATTCCCACATCCATTGAAGACAAACCTTCGCCACTGCTTCCAGTCGAACTGATGGGCACAAATGTCTTCATGGAGGTGGACAGCTCAATGCCTAAAGTAATGTCAGTCAGATGGAACATCACAAGCTCACACAACATTGGTGGCTACAGGGTCGTGGTTCGTAGGACAAACGATTCCTTTGAAGTGCGCGATATCCTTGTCTCGACGGATACTGAACGATATATTTTTGCTCAGCTTAATCCTGGTTTCGAATACGAGATCTGTCTGACAGTGCTGTCCAGAGAAGAAATTCCGCTAGCCAGAGAATGCCAGATTGAGGCCACAGAATCAGAACGGGAAGCCGATTCTGAATCCGAACAGTCAGGACGATCATTTGTGACGTTGATGTGGGCGTACACACTGGGCAGTCTCGCCGTAACCGTTCTCTTTGCCGTAATAGCCATCTGTATCAGAAAGAACCAGATTAAAAAGCTTGGTAAGAAGTTTGCTCCAGGTTACTCAGCATGGGCTGGCATGCTTTACGGAGTGCCGAGCAGTCAGGCAACGTCTTCCTGCTACTTCAATTCCACTTCGACTGGATACGATGACGTCGACATGGGGGAAGGCAGCGAGTGCTGTCAAAGTCACGCTGGACCATGCAGTACAGTTAGCACCTTCAGAAGAAATCTGCCAGCCAATTACGTGGTATCTCAGTCTGAGGTCAATGATGACTTTTACTTCCATTTTTAATTTGAAAATATCTGCGTCACTAAATACTCTTTGGTGTCTTATGTTCTGCTGAATAACATTATCTTGACTACAATGCTGGTATTTTACAAATGATTACAGTTCAAACTGTTTTCTGAAATTAACTGGAAGCTGACAGAACGATTTGTCTTCTCCCCCAACCCCCCCCAACAACAAAAAGTACCAGACAAACAAAACAAAACAAAAAAACACCCATTATTTTCATGAAATGAGTTGTAAGAGAATAGGTTAATTTACTTTTAACAAATGCTCTTGTATATGTGTGAAAAGATGCACTCACGGGTTTCAAAATTATTTCAAGTAGAAATAGAAACAACAGGAGTTAACTACTGTTTATCAACTTTATATGTGTACATTTACAATATAAGCAGTTTTTAGTATCATCACTTTTGTTTCAAGTATGTTTTTCATACATTAATACACATTAATTCAAGCTTATAAACTGGTATACCAACATGTCCAATGAACGGGTTTCAATATTTTCTAAATAATTTAATTTCTTTTGCAGTTTCTTGATGTTAATTAGAAATGATACTTATTACCGGTGACTTGAGAAGACAGTTTTATTTATTTTGATTTCATATGAATTGTACATTTTAATACAAATATTGAATATATTTTATATGCATTTGTATAGATCAAACATTTCTTTTAAGATATGCCATGCATATCAGAAATATGTATGCATTTACATAGCAAAGTATATATATATGATGAGAAAAATAGTTGTATAATTATATTAATTTGTGTGTACGTGACATAAACATAGAAAATCACAGAAAAATGTCTGTGTAAAGATCAAAAGAAATGCTGAGAGATTTACATCAAAACCACTATTAAAAGACTTAAATCAAAACCATTATTGAAAGATTTACATTAAAAACATCACTGAAATATACTAAACAGTATGGTAACTTTGTTAATGTTCTTCCACACTTGTAATTAATGATGTGTAATGTAGTTTTCAATGCCCATTTGTTTTTGTATATACTATGTTTGTATTCTTTTTATACTGCCATTATTATTTATAGATGCTAAGCATTTTTTTCTACAAATTATGTACTATTTGATCGTTAATAAATTATGATAAACTGTATTTCTTTTGTGGTTTCATTGTATTTCTTTTGTGGTTTCATTGTATTTCTTTTAATTTTGCTGCCATTTATTTTCTTTTTTTAAATTGACTATAATGTAATGTATTTCTATACTGATAAATCTATAAATGTAATGCTGGGTGGGTAAGCATTTGTGTAGATATATATGTATGTATGCATATGGAGAGAGAGAGAGAGAGATTGAGAGCGAAGCGTGGGTACTTGGCAAATATTTATTTATTTCACTTTATTTATTTGTTTAACTTAGTCGTTTCAATAATTAATTAATTTAATTTATTTTATTTCATTTATTTTATTTTATTTTATTTTATTTTATTTCATTTCATTTCATTTCATTTATTTTATTTTACAGTAATCAGTAGTTGAGATAATTGTCCAAAGAGGTTTACCACTTCATAAAAATTGATTTGCACTGTATAACAGCCCTGGTACAAATCAGTTTAGTCGTTATACGAGTAGATTAATATAAATATAGATAATTAATATTCGTATCTGACATGCATGTCATGATATTCTAAATAGTCAATAATATATTTTTTTTAAATTCATTATTTTTACATGGACCTTAATTTATATAAAATAGCAACATATTTTATCACATACATAGAAGCCATTAAAATCATTTTTTCAGTATCTACATTTCACAAATTTCAGGTGGGGAATAAGAGGACTCCGGTACTAAATTAAATATGACCAGTCCTGGTTATATCTCAGACACACCTACTGCATGTGTTTATCCTATATTCAGTACAGGTTTATGCTCAGGTTTTATGTCAGCTTTTAAACATGCTTGACAAAGCAGATCTGCTGCAGTTATATCTCATGACCTTGCATAATTATATATAAACTGCTCAGCACAAACAATTAGTGTTTAGACCACATCATTATTTTTGTTACTGTAGGTAATTTGTAGGTAACATACACATAATAATAGTGCTTACCCAGTAACATAACTTACTAGTCTGATAAATTAATTAGTTAATTTTTAAAACACAGGAACTATATTTGGACATAAGAGATAAAGAAAATGGTAATATATGAGATGAGGAGAACCAGGAATATAAAATAAATTTTAACAATGATAATCACATCATGCATGGTTTCAGCAGTTAGTTTTATTAATTTTTATTTTACTAATGTATTTATCGATTATATATTGTAACAGAAATGGCATTGGGCATATAGAGCTCATTGGCTGTTTTGAAGCATAAGTATCTGGAATCATTCTGTGTCAAATCCATTACAGGGCTAATTTTTGGAAGATGCATGGTAGGAGGTAACATCTTATAAGCAGGGATGAGACAAGCATTTAAATAAAAAACACTATTAATCATGATATGAATTTGTTTTTAAATCTAACATTTAGAATGAAAAGTAATATATATTTAATAAATCATACAATGCTATTCAAATCTTCAATGTTTAGACTCTTCAGAAACTTAAGCAAAAAAAACCAAACATTTTTGATATAGTTTGAGTATTATTGTAATTGAATGTCTATGGTAATTATATATTTAAACCACCTTTCATTCTAGATAAATTTATTGCATGCATTTTAATATTAATCTCAACTGTTAAAGTTCATTAGTTATGGAT
Source organism: Chrysomallon squamiferum (assembly GCA_012295275.1). Classification (NCBI taxonomy): domain Eukaryota; kingdom Metazoa; phylum Mollusca; class Gastropoda; order Neomphalida; family Peltospiridae; genus Chrysomallon; species Chrysomallon squamiferum. The sequence continues at coordinate 21,801,272 of CM022665.1, read as the reverse complement.
CCGTGAGGAGTTATCTATGAATAAAACAGCTACAGTTCAATATTCCCTATTCATATTATTACATGATATCATAATCACATATTCAAGTAGAAATAAAATAATATGAAACTTGAAATAGTCTATCAACCACATAAAATAGGTGATCATTCAATCTTAACTGATTTGAGTTTCATCCAATGCTATGTGTTAAAAGTAATCTTTAACAAAAGCAGTTAACTTCAGTTTGGAATTTTAAGCCCACTCTTTATGTAATAGCAGGCCTTTTGTTGTTTTTTATAGGAACACATTAACATCTAGCTGACATGAAATTAATGGATGTGATTTATTTATTTCTGGCACTTGGAAACATAGCAAACTAATGCTAATATTTTATATCTGCCTGTTATCATTACTGCTGCTTATATTAACTAGAAGTAATTACATTGTATAAAAGTCTCTATAAAAATCTGTTATACATATATAAGAAATTCATTATAATTGAACCATATGCCTTTTAAATACATATATACATGAAATTCCTGTAATTATCATTCATAGTTTTGTTATATTGAAGACATAAATATATTATTACTGAGACATTTATGTTTAAAGAAATGAATGACAGTTATCAAAAAGATACCATGTAAATTAACAATTACACATAAATATAAAACATGTACAATATTGTAAATAGTGATGTCAGTAACGCTTACCCAACACAACCAGTGTTGCCACATGAAGAGAAATAATGAAATTACTCTCTGTATCAATTCTGTTTATTTTTCATCTATTTCCACATGGAAACTAATAGAGATCACGTTAATTATTATAAATTGTAACCACTGTTACTTAAAGTTATGCCAAGACTTTAATAAATTATTCAAAATAAATCAAAGTCAATAAGTAAACTATAATTATTGTCTCATCTTTTGATATATAATATCTTAATTATCCCTCTTTAATAGACTTATTAAAATGAAAGCAGAAAGCCTTGATTAATTACTTACCTTAGCTGATCTTTGACACATACAAGTAAAACCATTATTAACCAAATATAATTTTTTTTACCTTCACTAACAGTATTTTAAAGTGCTGTCATGTCAAGGGCCAGAGTGCAATACTTGCTCTGGACAATGTTCCCCCTTAAATTCCAAGTACTAATGAAAGCTCCCAATAGGAGGCAGTGATCTTAATCCGTCTTGCTAGCACTTACTCCCCACTAACTTCTTTAAAAACATTATATACTGATCTATACAGAATACAAAACAATGGTTATTATTTCCCTATTCTATAATTAGAAACACCTGTCTTTATTCTACCACTGGTTTTGAACAAGTTAAAGTTTTAAATTTACAGGCTTGTATGGGATTGAGCCAATTTATTTTACTTCATGTAGGTTGCTCAGTAGTGCATTTCTGAGCATGTATCTATAACATCCACTGAATTTGTTGTATGGAGTAACTAGCTGCATATGCTTCAGTGAGTCTTAATTGTCACAATAATTATTTGCTGTTAAAATATTATTTGAAGTGTATATGAATATAAGTGATGTTTGACTGTTGTATATTTTAAGTTACTTGGAAGCAAATACCATCTTGTCTCATGGCTGGAATATGACTGACAGTGAACATTTTGAAACACATCTGAGAAATAACCTTGTAAGCAGCAAACATCATACCTAAACAGGCAGTTAGAAATGAACATTTTTAAGGTACACTGTTCATTCTTCTTCTGGTGTTACCTATAAAGTCTCACTAGGCTCTAATGAGAATAGTGCAGGAAGTTCAGAAAGAGTCATTTCATCATCAAGCATTTTGTAGCAGTGTTCATTCATTTTTACCTCAGCTGTTCCTGAACTGTATGGGAACAACCCACTCTTCACCACAGATGATACAGTGATGCAGTGAAACAGACACTGCTGCCTCTCTGCAGTTATGTGGAGGATGTAGACAAAGCAGTATTCACAGGCACTGAAGATGATGGTAATACGAATCCTCAGATGACACTGGTTTAGAAAATGCTGCAAACAGGTGTGGATCTCTGCAAAGAATTCACTTATTATCTTATCTCTACAATACAAAGCATGTTTTTGTTGCTGCCAGTTTTATGTTAGATGAGATTGGCAGGGATATCACCAAGTTCTATCCACAAGACAGTGGTATTCTACTGATTTCTATCAAATCTTTCAAAAAAAGAGAAAAAAATGATTGAGTTAACAGATTTGCCACTGCAGAAGAATAGGAATATCATGAAGACATTTTCTCTTCAATCATCAAAACAAATTAAGGCTACAAAAGGTTTAACTCGTGGTTATAGAATGAAATAGAATGTTTGTAATTCAGTATAAGAAATTTATTTCACAAATTAATTTTGTTTAAAGTTTAATAAATAGTTGACATAAATCACAAACTGATCAGATTTTACAAACCAGTGATTCTTAAAAATCTGTTTCATTTTTAATTTTCTAGGACTTCCATCATGTCCAGACAAGAGACCAACAAGAACACCAGTTGCAACAACCATCAGGTATGATTAAATATTACCTGTAACAAATTGTTAAAAATATGTATTTCCTCATTTCTTACATTCTTAAATAACTGTAAACAACATCAACAAAATCATAATAATGTTTTACTTATTTGATAAAGGAAATTCTTTTTATATTTTTAATTGTTAAATACATATTAATCTTATGTTCTGATGTGTTCAGATAAAGGCTGCTGCAGTAGCTAATTGTAAAACAGAGTATTCTTTACAAACAAATATAACTTCAAATGACCGATTTACAAAATGCATGCTTTATAGAAAAAGAAAAGATCTATTTAAATATTACATATTGTATATTTTCTTGTTTGTATAATATTGAGCTAATGCAAATTTGTTTTATTTTTATTACAAATTAAAGGTGGCTGAGAAGGAAAAGAAGGGAAATAAAATTAATTGGCATTTTAAATAATGACTGGCAGAAGTTGAAACAGGAGGAAATACTCAAAATTTGTAAGTTAAGAATATTTTGCCCTCTATTCATGTGCATAATTTTTATGTTATGTAATGAGCTGTTTATCTAATTTAATTAACAGATATCAACAAAGTGGGGAGAGAAAAAAAAAGAGCACATTATGGATTCAGAAAGGATTTTGATGTATCTGATACTGATGTTAAGTTTATGCAAATTTCTGTGAAAATTAATTAAATAATGTCAATTTTTAAACATTATATTCTGATTTCAGAAAGATAATAGTATTTACTATCTAATATGAATTATTTTTCAGAATATAATGGTGTTAATGTGTGATGTTCTGCCCATCTCCCACACATCAAAATACTGTACTGATGAGGAACTAGGTGCAAGAAAAATTAATTTACATGTCACAGAAGACTCCTATAGAAAGGAAAATACTACATGGCTAGTGGATGTGTCAGGCACATTGACATAAGAGCTGTTGGATGGAATATATGTGGTATTTGATGGAAGATGTGTACATAATTTGTACATTACAATATTATTAATTTTGTTGGAAACAGTGTTTTTTTGTTTGCTAAACTTTGTGTTTACTGTCTGTATTAGTATCCTGCTACTCAGCATTTAACAAGTATTTTGTATTCAAGGAATCCATATAGAATGAGTGAAAACAACTTCGTATCTAAAGTCCTAAAGTGTTCAAAAAACTAACAAGAACAAATAAACACTAAGATGATACTGTTTTAAGAATAATTTCATTCCTTCAGTTGGTTAAAAATATTCAAATTCCATTATTAAAATTGTACATCAAAGAGGAGTCTGGAAAAGTAAAGGAAAGCAGGAATAAATTAAACTTTTAGCATCTAATTTTGATGTTTTTATTTTATGTTTATTTTATCAAATTTGACAGATGTGTTCTCATAAAGAAAGTGACAAAATACAGAGAAATGAAATTTGTATTTTTTTAATCTTGAATTTATAAACTCTGAATATGAATGGTTTATTTAGCTGAAACTGGGCACAGAACCAATGACAGCTTGTGCATAACATTCTTTAAAAAAACCTGACTAGCTTATGTGAAAGTAATTTGTTTTTGATATAGGGCTGATCTAAATATCTATTTGTTCCTTTTCATATACAGTTCATATAGGAAACTTTAATGAAACCTGCAGTAAAAATGAAACTGTTATCTGTGTGCTTGTGACTAAGAATTTATTAATTAAAATTTAAAAAAATATAATGTTTAACGATAATATAGTCATATATGAGTATATTTTAAAAGGTTTTAGATACTATATCATTGAGGTTTGTTATTCAGTGTGTTATACAGAACTAATATACAATAGATCATGCATGGATTCTATACCAATGAGGTATCTTATTCAATGTCTTGTACAGAGTAAAAAAAAAAAAAAAAAAAAATAAAAATAGTTATAATAATAAAAAGTACCTGAGCAGGTTTTCTTAGAAGGATCATATTCCCCTAAGATAAATAATAAGTCAGTATGATGCTGATAATAATAATAATATAAATTTTAATATGGATGACACAAGTAATACCAAATCAACTAACAACTATTGCAGACTATCAGGTTGGATGTAGTTAGTAGTTAAATTCTTCGTCAGCAATAAATGCATCAACAACTACCTACAAATATTGCAATGAACAACTCAAAAACAATTATTTTCATTTATTTTTAAATAACTACTGATTTATATATATAAATTTATAATTATTAGATTTGTATAATAGCTTTCATAATATTAGTCTGGGAATGTGTTGCAGAACCTTTTTGTCACACTTAATTAAAATATGTTCATAATATTGCAATAAATAAATAAACATCCACGAGTCTTTACGGTATTTGCTCGTGTCAGTCAAGTCCTAAACTATTTGAGCATTATTGTTAAATTAATTCCAGGATAACCCTTGATGTTATAATAGACAGTTGAATAAAAAATGCTAACAGTTTATAATAATAAACAGAGTAACAGAAAATTGGTCTTTTTCAAATATTCATCAGCATCTTTACTTCACAGCACTGCACAATGTGCTTATCAAGCTCCCCAGTAAATGTTTTGTTATTTAAACAGATTTATATCCCTTGGATTGAGGGACGTTTATATTTCACACATTTGTGAAAAAAAAAAAAAAAAAAAAACAACAACAACAAACAAACATATTTGTACAAATAGTTTTATTTTTAGATCAAATCAAAAGATACAACTCTTAAAGATTAACTTTGTCGTGAATGGTTTAAAAGATTCCTTTAAGCAATTAGTAACTACGTCAAGGTTCATATACATATAGGCCTACATGTATAACTACTATGCGCTGAGCACAAGAAATTTTATTCAGATAATCTATTGGTTTATTATAATCAAATACATTTTTGGATTGATAACAGTGATTATGATTTAATTAGCGCAGTTTAATTTTGACTACGCAGATCGTGTTGTAGAATTAAAAACACCACTGAATTTATGCTGTGTAAATGAATAAAAATTGAACACTTCTCAACTTATTATTCCCGATTCTAAGGTACCAAAACGTAATATAAATACAGTTTTATTCTTTCTTTCTTCTTCTTCTTTTTGTTTGTTTTTTATCATTAAATCAGAATGAAATACAAACATTCACATATTGATTTTTCACCCAACTTTGTCATAATAAACGTAGACTTTCCTGACGGTTATCCTTTTGTTTCTTCCCCAGGTCGTAATATTTTCATATACTGCTGTAGTATTTTGAAACAGTGTTTTATATGGGAACTAACCCCGAACACAGTGTAGATAGTGGTTAATACCAACCGAGGTAAAACAAACAGAAAAAGAAGAAGAAAACCTCTGACATTAAAATACAGTCTGTTAAGTTTAAATGTGTGAAAATATCGTTTAGTCAATAATTATTTATTCCCTCTTCTTTCTCTCGTGAATTATAGTAGGAAATAATAATAATAATAATAATAATAATAATAATAATAATAATAATAATAAAATACATGTTTTCTTTGTCTTTAATTGTTCTGCAGAACTGTCTTTCCGAGAGAGAGAGAGAGAGAGAGAGAGAGAGAGAGAGAGAGAGAATTTCCTCTATCTTCAAACAGAAATTTATAAACGCACACTCTGAAGCAGTGTAAAAGAAATAGGCCTACACTTACACAAACAATCGTTTAGTTCATCTCTTATATCGTTATTGTTCCTCCATAGTCGGGTTTAATAATTATTTGTTTGTTCACACGTACACACTATAAAATTTGAACATGTTTCTAGATTATTCTGTTTACAGTGTATTTTGGATATATGTTACTCAATGTCACTTTTTACGGTCACCGAATTTGAAGACCTTGACATATTATAAAGGTTAATTAAAGTGTATCGCCACTGTAACCTATAAAAAAACACATGTTTTGTTTATATGAAATTAAACGACAGAAGCGGCTGTACGTCGGACTAAGGTACTCTGACATAATACGAAATCAGATTATGCTTTTTTAGTGAGAAAGGTACGCTTCACTGATTTAAACCAGCATACAACAGACCTGCGCCGAATAATCAATCAATCTTCGTTTTGCTTTGACTTTTTGTGTAAGTGTAACTGTGAACTGTAATTTGTTTATATGTATTTTTTTTTTTTTTTTTGTATATGCATGTTATTGTGTTTGTGTGTGTGTGTGTTCATTTATTATCAAATATGTTTTAATGTCTGTTCACATCATATATGGGTGTTATGCAAATATTAAATTAGTGTTCTTAGTAAATGCGAGTTAAATCGTATAGAACTATTTGTTGTTTTGCTTCTTTTTTTTTTTTTAATTGTTGTTAGATTTTAGAATTTATATTCATTCATTCATATGTATTATAATACTGATCTTCAGGTGATAGCATCAATTACTATAATAACACAGTTTAATACTTAGAACATTTCATTCTTTTTAAATATTATTCTCTTTATATGCAGAAAAACCGAAAATCAAATCAAAACATTTTAAAATCCACAAGAACCCACAAAACAAACAAAAATGCAACAACAACAAAAATCAAAACTAAATAATCAAGACAAATTAAAATATATATTTTTTTTAAATGCTGTAAAGAACATTAGAAATGCTTTGAATAAATCAATAATAATAATAATAATAAAAAATTCGTCAAAACTAACACACGATTCAGTTTTCATTGTCCTAACATAAAATAAAATAGATAAATGAAATAAAATAACTTTAATCAGTTTTGTTTATCAAACATAAATAATTATTTTCAATATTTATTTCAGAACATAACCCAGGTTCAATACGTTCATATTTAAACAAGATGGCTGCTTCAGAAATACAAACACCAGTTCGTTACCCTGGAGAATCTGACGAAGCACATCCTGAAGTTTTCACAGTTATCCCCCCTCAACCAAAAGAAAAGAAACCTGGTCAACTGCCTGAAAGTGTTGTGAAGCAGTATTTTGAAGAGGTATTTATTAGATGTAATTCTGGGGGGAGGGGCACTGTTCTGAATATAATGTTTAATTTAGTAGTATAACATACATATCATATTAATGTTATTGTTACTGTGAAACTGTTTCAAGTTTTATTTATATATTTATTATTACTATTATTTTATTATTATTATTATTATTATTGTTGTTATTATTTTATTATAGTTATTATTATTATTTCCATTATTGTTATTATTATTATTTTATTTAATTTCTTTTATGTTGGGGTTGGGTTTGATCACTATAATAACTCGAATAACTGGATACATTTTACAAGTTTTCCATTCCCAACAATCATTAAAAAAAAATTAAACAAAAATAATAGAAGTAAGAAAAAAAAATAGAAAGAAAAGAAAATCATCAACCTGAAACTAGTCAAAAATAGTTCTTTAAAGAAATAGCAATAAATAAGTCAGAGTTGAAATGTTTTGTAAAGAAAGAGGTGAACTGAAATGTTAAATTAATGAAACTTAATGCCATGTTTGTTTTCAGATAACATGACATAATGATATCCACACCATTCATTAACTGTACATGTGATACTAATTAAAAGGCACTTTGTTTCTGAAATAATACAGCATGGGAAATGAAGATTTTATTTAAATACGTATTATTAATGTTTGTTGTTTGTTCGTTTATTGATATTTTTACATTTTATTTAATTTATTTATTCACACACACTATATGAGTCATTGTCCAAGTAACCATTGTCCGTAAATTATTATTAATTTTATATTAACGATACATGAGCATTCAGGCATGCACACACACACACACACATACATACACACACACATACACACACACACAGAGAGAAATTATATCTTTATCGGTCTAGAATGTTTATCCACCTCTGTATAAGTTATCTTTCTTACTTATCTTCTTTTCATCTCTTTGCTACAATAGTTCATATTTTGTATTAAATTTTTTCTCTTTATCTTCATTCCAGGGATATGCAGTTGTTGAGAATTTCTTTAAGAAAGAAGAACTCGACTCATGTAGGGAAGCCATTGAACACCTGGTTGAAGAGCTGGCTCAGAAACTTTTCAAGGCCGGAAAAATAAAAAGTTAAAATATTTATATTCCAGTTTAAACTGGTTACTTCATAAATAAAGTGTTTTGTGTGTGAGATAAGAAAACATAAGTGAGATTACGCATGCTAATTCTGAAAGAAAACTTTGTTGAAGAAAATATATATACATCTATGTGATTTGGAATTCATTTGTGTATAACTGTGTAAATATAAAATTTTCAGTTTTGAGTATCAGTGTTGTATTCATCTATTCGAAAAACATTTTATATATATATATATTATTGTTGTTGTTACTGTTATTACTTTTCATGGTTTTATTATAATTTTTGTTTTGATATTATCATTAAAGTTGTTGTTGTTTTAGATTTGTACAAAGAAGAAGGTTTGTTCACCAGACTGACAAAAATAGAAAAAGAGTTTCCAGGAGCTAATGTTATTCTGCATAAAGAAGGAAAACTTCCACAGGTTTGTCTGTTCTTAAACTTTTATCAGAGAACTAATTCCTTTTTTAATTTAATATTACACATATTATTAGCTTTTCAAAAATTATTTTCATATAAATATAACTTCCCCTTCTGATTCAGTAATTCAAACTGTAACCTAACAATTCATTATTTAGGTTACCAAGAAATACTTTCACTGACACTGTTATTCATTATTTACTCTCTGACACTGTTTTGATTTAGGTCAGTCCAGGGTTCAGATAAAGTGTGTTAGTTTTGTAAACGTGACTGGAATTTGTAAAGAACAAACAAAATGTAAGACGAACTGGGTTTCATATTAAAATTACTCGTAGTTGTATTATTATAACTATTCTGACTAAATAATTACTGAATGATAATACTACTTTTCTGTTGTAGTTGTTTCTTTAGACACATACACACACACACATGCACACACAGAGATATATATATACATGTATATGTGTGTGTGTGTGTGTAAATGAATATTCACACATATATAATCTATACATATATATATATACATGAGTGTGTGTTTTGTCTTTCAAATTTTTCACATTTTAATAATTGTAAAAGCACTTTATTGTTTACAATTTGATTAATTGCAAAAAGTCTATGAATTGTAAAATATTTAAGGAATTTTTTCATTTTTTTTGTGTGAATTAACCAGGCTTTTCGGGATCTGTGGTCCAATGAACGTCTTCTAGATGCAGTCGAACAGCTGATTGGTCCAGAGATCGCTGGACATCCCGTGTGGAACTTGAGAACCAAAACACCCCAGAACGAGGCTACAACTGTTCCTTGGCACCAAGGTATTTGATAAATGCATATTTTATATGTAACATATTTTTTTATATGATTAATTTTCTAATTCTATCTTTATTAATCATTATTTGACACCTAACAGCAGATGCACTATGTGTGTGAGAGTGCGCACGTGTGTGTGTGTGTGTGCATGTCTGAAAGCTCAGGATCATTAATAGAAATTAATAATATTATACAGATAGTGGTTACCTGGACAACGACTCATACAGTGTACTTCAGCCTACAGCTTGGATCCCACTTCTTGATGCAAACAGAAATAATGGATGCATGGAGGTGACGTTTTAATAACCATTTTGATATTTTTTATATACATTTATACTTTTTAAATTTTCAATACATACCAATGGACCAAATTTGATTTTGAAGTCAGTTATATCTACAACTGTTCTCAAGTACAAAAACAAACAACTTACGGAAACACATTTGCAACACACACACACACACACACACATTTATATCCTTTCTAAAAGTTTAAGTCTTTAGAGATGATTTGTGGAGTGCAAATATTAATTTCTATTTTATAATTTTCAAATCCAATAATGTAGGTGGTTGCCAAAGGTCACTGTCCAGGCAAGATTGTAAAACATACTGCTTGTTATGGAGATACGTGGTATGTTATGATGGATGAATTTGACATAGAAAAGACATTAGGTAATATTGTATTTTAATATTCAGCTTGTTTCTTTTGTTTGTTTGTTGGTGTATGTCGTTTTTTTTCTTTTTCTTCTTTTTTTTTTTATTATTATTATTATTATTATTATTATTATTATTATTATTATTATTATTATTATTATTATTATTTATTTATTTATTTATTTATTTTTTTTTTATTTTATTATTATTTTTTTTGGTATAGGGAACCACAGACATTAAAACTATTGTTTTATTTTTTTATTATTTTTTAAAAATTATCTGAATTTGTTCATTCATTCTTCCATTCATTTCTAATCTAGTTCTTCAAGGCTATCATTCTAATTTTAAACAGTAATATATGCAAATTTTAAATTTAATATTTATATAATTACTATTTTAAATGCAACACTATTTTACATTAAATTTTGTTTTAAAGATGATTTTTCAATAAATTAAGAAGGCTTTGTTCAGTTATTACTAAATTATTAATCATTTGTTTGGAAAACAGTTACAAATAAAGTGTGAAATGTCTGTTTCTGTAGATCGAAACATGAAGACGGATGTAAAACTGTGCGCTGTTCCATATGGAGGAATGTTACTTATTAACAACATGATTCCACACAGGAGGTAAATTCTCAGTATGCTTTTCTTCTTCATTGTCTAAATTTGTCAACCTTTGAACCAAACTCTGTGGTCAGAACGACATGTTGAAAAGTTAACTAAACATTTCCATTGTATCACTGATTTAATCATAAAGCAGAAACTTAAAATAATAAATAAATGTTATTATAAAATGATTTTTTGTTCTTATTACTCAGTAATACTGTATTTCAAGGTAAACTTAAGCAGAGTTAAACATTGCTTAAAAACTATATTTATGTAACAGACACACAAACAAATGTATTAATTTATGTATTAACAGTTAATCTAATTTATTATTATTATTATTATTATTATTATTTTTTTTTTTTTAAATGAAGTCTTGGCAATACATCGAATGAAATTCGCTGGAGCCTAGATTTCCGTTGGCAAGTTCCTTCTAAACCATATGGATTCTATGGTCTCAAACAAGGCATTCTGATGAGAACAACCAAAAATCCAAATCACAAAATAGACTGGGAACCATTTGATGCTGTTGACAGACACAAAGCTGCAAAAGCTGATAATGCTCAGGTAATACATTTTATTATAACTGTTGGAACGTTGTGTTAACAAAATTTACAACACATAAAAGTAATCCACAGCTAGGATGTTACATCAATATGTAGAAAAGATTAAATAATTAAAATATAGTAGCAAAAATAAACATAAATAGCATAATTTATACTTAAGCAATATGATGATAATGCTTTTTTTAATAAAAACAATAAATAAAATTAAATTAAGTATAGTAAAGAACAAATATAATGTAAAAAAAAAAAAAAAAAAAAAAAAAAAAAAAAAAAAAAAAATGAAAAAAAAAAAAAAAAAAAAAAAAAAAATAAAAGTAAATATTTAATAAATAAATTTAGATTATTCAGTAACAAATACATTTATCCATCTACTTCACTATGTGATATTCTGCTTCAGGATGACGAAGATGAATTTGACACGACAATTCAGGGTCCATGGATGAAGAAATGGGAACTAGTACATCAGAACAAACATACAGATAAGCTGTTTAGAAACACTGGAACCGTTTGGCACAAAGCATAAATAAACTGTACAGCCTTTTAACATATCATGATTTTATTCATTTAACTGTGACTTTGATCAGCCTGTTAATCCGTAAAACCATCAGGATACGATTGCAGAAAGCAAGAGTAGTGAAATTAATGCTTTCAAATATAATATATAATACATATACATATATCCACATATACCATATACACATATATGAAAACATATTATTTTTCCTAAAGGTTATTATATATTTTCATGAAATAAAATAAAAAGAGAAACAAAATGGGTCATATGTTCATGCAGTTCTCTCTTATGAAGGTGTGTATGCTTTAATTCAAAATATTCTAGATAATTAAATCAGTATAAGACACACACACACACACACAGGTACAGACACAGGTATTAGGGTATCTGAGAAAAATATCTAAATTAAAAAAACAACATGCAGTATAAAAATAACATTTAACACAAAAAAACTAGTGCCAATGCTTGATCCAAAAATCAAATTAACCTCAAAGAGGTGCATATAACTTTTAAAATGAAATAATGTTCATTATTAATTAATTAATTAAGTTCTAAAAAAATATACTGTCATTCAACCAAAAGAAATATTTTCTAATCCTAATTTAAATATTATTTAATGAAGTTAGTGAGAGCTTAAATAAAAAATAAAATAAAATAAATCATCACATAAAAAAATTGAAGAATAATGAATATATGGAATGTTTAACTGTAACATAATCGCATCCCTCAATATTCAGAATATGATAATAATTTTTTTTTCTGAAATAATTTTAGATTAAATGTCTGCTTGATCATGGGCATATGACTCAGGGGATTGGAAGTAGTCAGATACTTTCCCTGATTAGGGAAAAATATTGGAAAAGCTTGTGTTTTTATTTGTGTAAAATTTCAATCAAATCAACCCCTTTGTCTGTTCTTAACCAATGAATGCTCATGTACTCACGTGTTTGGTGCAATACAATTAAACATTTCACAATGAAGTTACTCAGGCGATTTAAAATTATGTTAATCTTATTGTTAATTGTTTTTCACATAAAATGAAAATAAAAATAGATTAATTCCTTTTTTTTGTCTTTAATATCGAATATCATGGTATATGCCCTCCAGTCTATATAAAGATGGATATTATGATCATTTGGTGCCAATCATTAAAAGCAGTCCAAGCTATAGCAACTGAGGATTTTTTATTTTATTGATACACAGATATCTTATTTTATATTTAATACTAAAACATTAAACAAACATTCATTCATTCATTCAATCATTTATTCATGCTTTATAATGTTATTCTGTTTTATTTTCAGGATACAATATTAAATATAAAAAAACATTAACTGTTACTTTCTCTTTCATTCAATTTTTGTTTCATGAATTAATAAAATAAAATGAAACAATTTAAAAAAATGAAATTAACAACAACAACAACATAATAATAATAATAAATAAATAAATAAATAAATAAATCAATCAATCAAAAATAATCAGTGACATTTTATTAAAAATATACTGAAGTCTTATCAACAAGAAAATATGTTATTTATCACCAGTGAAGGTCACTTGAATGTCCTGTGATAATCTTGTCCAAATAATCATCATCAATGACAAACTGGATTAAGGATGGCAGATTTAACACATACAAATTATACTCTTTTTATATTTTGAATTAACTAATTAATTATTATTATTATTATTATTATTATTATTATTATTATTTTTTTTTATTTTATGTGTGTGTGTGTGATCTGTTAGTGTTGTAATACATTGAACTGACTGCTCCACTTTCATGTTGGTAATGTTAGAAAATAAGCATAGAAATTTAGGTCAGGGGCACTGAACAGAGCAGTATAATGTGAACAGTGGCATTTTTAATGGATGGTCTCCATATATTAGACACACACACACACACACACACACACACACACACACACACATTTAAACCATTTAAATATTTTATTTCACAACCAGATTCAGTAACACACACACAAACATACACTTGAACACACACACACACACATCAAAATAATAATAAAGTAATTTACAATAAAAACTTTAGATCTAATATTAATACTTATGTATAGATTTTAAAATCTTATAACAGAAAGACATTAAAAAAATAAATAAAATGAAATAGAATAAAATAGATAATTGAAATAAAATAACTTTAATCAGTTTTGTTTATCAAACATAAATAATTATTTTCAATATTTATTTCAGAACATAACCCAGGTTCAATACGTTCATATTTAAACAAGATGGCTGCTTCAGAAATACAAACACCAGTTCGTTACCCTGGAGAATCTGACGAAGCTCATCCTGAAGTTTTCACAGTTATCCCCCCTCAACCAAAAGAAAAGAAACCTGGTCAAATGCCTGAAAGTGTTGTGAAGCAGTATTTTGAAGAGGTATTTATTAGATGTAATTCTGGTGGGGAGGAGGTAACCCTTCCTTGTTTTTTGCCCATTAAATTTTAAATATTTACATTACATTACATTTATTCTTCCTTTGTAATGAAACTCATTTATTCTGTAATATTATATCTACCAAAAGATAAATTCAAATTTTGCTTCCCTATTTCTGATATGTTGCATTCTTATTTTATTTTAAAGATCAGAGTATATTTCTAAAACGAACCTTTAGTGTTATGACGAAACAGTCTAAACACGTATAATATTAACAAAATATAATATAAGTTTGAAAATGAAATCTTTTTGGTTACGTAGTTAGTATTTTAATAGTCATGATAAACTAATATTTTTATAGTCACGAACAGTGGTGGATTTAATCCTATAAGCAAAATAAGCATGTGCTTAGGTCATCAAGGGACACCTCAGAAATTTTTCCTAGCTGAATTTAGCATTTAAATTATTAAATTAATTAAATTCATAGCCATTTTCAAAATTTAATGAAAGATCAATATGTTCTGTTTATGAAACATTCTCTCCTGTGTCATCATGTTTATCCTGCAAAATAAATTATACTGTGCTGGCAGATTGGAAGTTAGACTTGTTTTAAACAAGTCTGGTATGCGTTTGAAACAGCACAAGTGATGGGTAGTAGTTCTTAAGCTCTTAGTTTAGTTGCCAACTGTCCCCTCAGAACAGCTATGCAACAAGGCAGGCTGGATGCCTTATCTCTATTATGTATAGAAGCAGATATGTTACGTAAGACTGGTTATGAGGATCTGATCAAAGACTTTGCAAGGAAAAAATGTAGGAGAACATTATTCAACTATAAATAAAATGGAAACATACAGAAATAAATATTATTTTCCTTCTTACTGCAAGCATTGTTTAATTTTGAATTCTCAATAAATAAAATTTTATTTTATGGTTTATTATTGTTTATATTTTGAATTACAAATTACAACATTTTTGAGTGCTTAGGGCCTCTAAGGGTCTTAATCCAGCCCTGGTCACAAAAAACAACACTAACAAATTAAGATAGTAATAGTTTTTAACTTAGCCTTTGCAGAATTTCATTTAATTAACAGTGAAGACAACATCATGTGTGAAATGTTCAGTTTTATAACCTGCCATCTAAATAACAAACATAGCATTTGTTTGGTTACTTCCTTTATTTAAATTCTCTACAGTGACTATGACACCAACTGTAAATGTTGGAATGTTCTGACATACACATCGTGTGGGTAAAGAACGTTCTGACTAATTTGTGTCAAATATTCACCAGAATGAGGCATTATATCATCCATGGGAATCGTACATTGCCGTAAATACTACAAAACTCCAAACAAAATGTCCAGTTATAAGTTAGCTTACCCTGATATTTCCCTTATGCAATTATCACAATTTATTTTTCAAAAAGTAATTATTGGGGCATAAATATTTTCGTTTTTAATTATGAAATGAAATAATTTTTTTTAATAATTTGGGGTAGTTATAGAGACAGAAGTAAAATTAACAATAATAATATTATATTATATTTAATATAACCTTGCAATAACAAATAGATGAAATATTAATTTTAATATCTGTGATTAGACAAAACATATGTTTTGACTACAGTAAAGAATGTTCAGATCTATTTATCAACCAATATTCCATAAGTTTGCACATCCATCATGCACACATGCCTGGGGCGTCATTCTCAATTTTGACAATTTCTAGGGAAATGGATTAATCACTGTGAAGCTATATTAAAACAAACAAATCAGTAGATAAATAAATAAATAAATAAATAAAAATGTAAAAACTGAAATGGGACATGACTCCCATTGTCCAGTATAGTACTTCAAATTTTGTCTTTGGATTTCTTCATTTACATTTAATGTCACTGTAACGCTGGTCTAGAATTGTCAGGAAGGAATCCTGCATGTGTGATTGGAGACAACATCATCACGAGATACTGCAGACAGTTATAATGAGACACGCTTTATAGGGTCATTCTGTGTTGCCACTAAAAGTATTGGAAAAATGGAAGTCCAATCTCTCTGTTATTAGTGAAAATTAATATTTAGGATAAGCAGCATTAAAGAAGACATTTCCACTTTTAGCATGATAAGACAAGCTGTTTCCAAGAAAAACCCTCTTTGGAAACTTTGACAAACACAGGTTTGACTGTCTACATTCAAATGATCATAACTCAGCAACCAATTGGTCAGTTTTGCTCAAATGAGTATTGCAAAAAGGATTTAATAAAGATTAAAACAAATTACATATTTTACTGTGGACGATATGAAGAGTGATAACTTTTTGTCCTTGAAAATCAAATGATCTTACATTATAATGCTTAGCCCAACATATTTTCTACACGATAAAAAAATCTGGAGTTAGTTTCAGACATTTAAAAGGCTTCTCATCTGTATCAGTTGTGAATAGTTCATTACCATGAGTGGCCAGCCAAATTTTAAGAAAATCATTTCAAAGAGACTTTGCATTTAAAAGGCTTCATTTCTCTGTGAACTTATGTTTTGTCACATTACACTACTACTGTATCTTACTACAAACTTTCCAAATCAAATTAGGTTATCATGACTAATAAATTATATTTTACTACAAAATCCCCAGATCAGATTTATTTGAACTTAATGTGATGATGATGTAAAATACAGTTCACAAAGATTAACCAAAAAAATGATATAGACCTATCTCTGGCACAGAATCAGCAATATCCATCTGAGCTTTTCTCTGCCAGAGTATACACAGGCTATAGTCACTGTAGAGATATTAAATTAAAAGAAGTGATCAAACAGCTGAAAGGTCACGTATTTGGTGGGATATAAAACTGACAGGTTCAGTCATGTTGTTGTCATCACTGTTAATGACTAGTGATAATTATCTGAAATCCTGCAAAGGTTCAGTTAAAAACTATTACTGTCTGTACACTGTTCATGTTGTTCATCATGAAGATAACAATAATAAGAATATAATCAAAAATATATGTTCTTTATAATGACTGCAAAAATACTGATCACAGATTCTTGGAGATGGAATGAAAAGGACTTCCTCTATAGTCTGTCATGATAAAATAACACAGAACCATGCAGCTATAATTTTCTACATCCTTATGACAAAATTTGGATATGAAAATGTTTAAAACAAAGTTTCTGCTGTAGTTTCAGAACCTAAAATATTCCTCAATACATTTAATAAAGAAAAAAGTATGTAATAATAAAATATACTTAGGAGCTGTAATTTTAGTAGTAGTAATGGGAAGAATAGTTGTAAATAACTATAGTAGTAGTTGTCACAGAAATGGTAGTAGCAGTCATTATATATGTAGTAGTGATAGCAGCTATAGCAGTAGCAGTATTTGCAGTGGTTTTACTAGATGCCACTTCAGTCTTTTACAGCAGTAATAAAATGTGTCATAAAATTAAACCGAACAAACTTTTCATGGTTTCCTTTATTTTTTTATTTCACAAAATTTAATTATCTTTTGCATATTGTTAATATGAAAATTAATGTTGCTTATAAAGACTCCATAAGTATTAATCACAGAATCATGAAATATAAAATAATAGTCATTTACAATCAACTTTCTTCTAGAGCTGTCAAACCCCCCCAAAACCCCAAACATGGCCATCAATCAACCACTTGTCATATTTGTATGATAGTAGTATATGTTGACACAACAGTCATGCTGGTATAGCAGTAATAAAATGCTACAAAATTAAAGAATACTTAAGGCTTCTTACCAGTATGGATCTTCATATGATATTTTAAAGTTGAGAAACATTTTGCACAAACCTCACATTTAAAAGGTTTCTCTCCAGTATGAATATTCATCATATTTTAAACTCGAATGCTGTGTGAAACATTTTGCACAAATCTCAAAATACTGAATATTCTTTAACGGTGTGACCCACCATGTTTATATTCTCATTTTTAAAAAAACACATTAATTTGCAATTTGATGGAATTATTTTTCTTACTTTCATCAAAGTTCTGAATTCTGATCCTTACCTTTTATTTATTTCTGAAAATATAAAATAAAAATAAGTAGTTAAACCAATGGAGATAAAATGTTTAAGTTAGCATATTTTGTGCAACAGATTTTATTTACTTACAATATAAATTATACAGAATTTAACACATTTTTCAAACGACATATGTTTTCTTCTGATTTTAGAGCAAAGCAAAAAGAAAACGTCATTTTGTTAATTTTCATTCTAATAAAATAATTAGTAATATTTTTAGCTATAAAAATTGTGAAGGTATTAGATCAGTGAAAAAAGTTCTTGTGAAAGATGCTAATGTACATGAAGTTATTTATTTTATGTTTATACAGTACTATAAAAAGAAACAGCAGATGATGTACAACATTAACTGTGTTGGTTTGAAATACACTGGGAAACCTGGAAGTAATGCATCTAAGACAAAAAATATGATTATTGTTTTTCAAGAAGCAATTTTAGTACAACTTTTTAAAGACTGATATATAATAATACGGAAACAGGAATTGTTACTGTAGTCAAATACCTTGGAATTGTTTTGATTAGATCTGGATCCTTCGTAAATACCAAGAAAAATTCAATAAACTGAGCTTTAGACAGTTTTCTGAAAAAAGAGAAATTATGACAGTCAGATTTGTTTGTTAAAACACTAGATATAAATGACTACACATATTTATTACAAAAATCAATGTTTTTAAATAAATATTCTAATACAGTTAAATAATACTGAAGCAAAAATATCAATATAATCTATCAACTAAATAATGAATGCAACAACTCTGTAGTAATGAATCATATTTCCAGAATTGCAAAAATCTGATAATAGTGTACATTACAATTTCTGTATTTATCAATGACACCTTCTTTATAAATAGTTTTCTTATCACTTGTAGTTTATAGATGTTATTGATCTGTCATGTTTATTACAAGAATCAATGATTTTAAATAAATATTATATTCTAATATAGTTAAATAATATTGACAGGAAATATACATCATGATCAAGAAACGACTGAATAGTATGGAAATAACTGTACAAGACATCAGTGGTAAAATGATGGGTATCAAGAAAAAACTACAAGACATGAATTACATTAACAAACAATTTGAAAGGAATAAAAAAAGATCTCGGAAATTTAAATTTTTGTTGTGTCTGTTTTCAACCTGTGAAATGAGAAATAATAACAGTATGAAACAACAAATATGTGAATTGAAAACTGAGTTTGGAAACTTAAGAGAAAATCACAATGACCTACAAACTTGCTTTATGCATGACAATTTAATCTTCAGTGGGATACCAGAGAAAAGACACAGAAGAGGAATTGAAAAAGTTTATAAAAAATTAAATGAAAGTAGAAAATAATATGGACTTTCACAGAGTGAATGACTGGGGAGAACGTTCGACAGATATATAAGGCCTATTGTTGCTAAATTCATTTTATAGAAAGAAAGAGAAATTGTGAGAAGAGCTGCACCCGAAACACTGATAAACAAACCATACGGGGTTAATGAACAATTCCAGAAAGAAATTAATGACAGGAGAAAATTACTATATCCTCATTACAAACCAGCAAGGGAAAACAGCAACCTTAAATGGTGATAAACTGTATATCGAGGGCAGGCTGTTTACACTGGGAGAGGACGGGCCAGAAGCCAGTAACACAAACATAACAACTTGGCCAACAGAAACAAGACAACAGAGATCACACAACAAAAACATAACAACTCAGTCAACAGAAACAAGACAACAGAGATCACACAACAGAAACATAACAACTCAGCCAACAGAAACAAGACAACAGAGATCACACAACACAAACTAAACTCTGACTGAGACAAGTCAGTTCACTCAGTGCAATACAACAATGGAGGAGGACAAGTCTTACCAAGTGAAAACAGTGTTGAGCAAATGTCAGAAAACTCTCTCATTTGTAAAAATACCCCAAACAAAAATCATAAAGAAATAATCCTTTATGTTTAGAAATAACAGAGATTAATGTGTGTGGTTTGATAAACTCAGAGATCCTATATTTCTTGAAACTGTCACTAATTGTGATATATGTTTAGCTGAATTAAAAACAGATGATGCTGATAACATTAAAATTCTTGGCTATAAAGTATATGCTAAAAACAGTTTCTTTATCTCATCGTAAATTTGGGGATATTGTTGTATATATAAAACATTATCTACTAAAACATATAAATGTTATCGAATCACAGTGTACATATGTTTTGTGGCTAGGCATAGAAGGCAGGGTTTTACGCACAAAAGACAATATTTTAATTGGTGTTGTATATATTCCACCAGAAAATTCATATTATTCATCATCTGATGCTTTTGACCAGCTTGAAAATGAATATTTGTCATTTGTTAATAAGTATAACATAATCTGTCTTACTGGTGTCTTTAACAGTAGAAAAAAAGAAAGAATATAGTGATAATCTATTTGAACTTGAGATGTTAAATATATTAAAACAATGAGCATCAATGGATAAAAAGAAAAATACTATGGTTGTATTCTCCTTGATTCCTTGATAATAACATATTTCTGAAACGGGGGGGAGCAAGGCAAGGGGATCTCTTAGGTAGATATAGGTTGATATAATATTATATACATAATATAAGGAATAAACATACAAGACAGGGTTAAAAATTAAAGGGCTTTAATATTAGGTAATTTCTGATATAGCAATGTTAACATTTACAACATGGTAAGTCTGGCATCTCCAAGGAGACCAAACAATTATGATTCTATAGTTGCAAAACTTAAAATAAAACCAATACAAAAAACCCCTAATGTTTAGATAAAAAGAAAATAATTATAAACAAATATATTCAACAAACATATAACACAGGACCAGTGTCACCATCTGAACAGAAATAATATGTATCAGGTGTGTTTAGTTTTAAATATATTTCCATGTGAAAACTAATACATACCCCATTAAATTATTATAAATTGTAACCACTGTTACTTAAAGTTATGCCAAAACATTTAATAAATTGTGCACTAGCATATTCAAAATAAATGAAAGTCCACAAGTAAAATATCATTATTGTCCCATCTTTAATATGTAATATCTTAATTATCCCTTTTTAGGAGACATATTAAAATGAAAGCAATAAACCATGCAGTTGCCATATATGGTCATGTCACATGACCATACAGTCCCTAATGCTAACAAAAGCTCCCAATAGGAAGCAGTCATCTTAATCTATTTTGCTAGCACTTACTCCCCACTAACTTCTTTAAAACATTATATAATCTGACCTTTATAGACTAGGAAGCAATGGCTGTTGTTTCTCTATTCTAAATTTATTATGAATGGGACAGTAGATGAAGATAGATATGTGGGGGAATATACTTGTAAAGACACTAGTGTTGCAGATTACTTCATTGCAAATGTTAAATTCTTGTCCCTAACAGAAAACTTTTCTATTCTGCCATTTTCTTCTTTGTTATCAGATGTCCACATATTTACACAAATAAATCCTGAGAATACTGTAACTGATACTTCATCAAACTCTAAAGAAGTCCCAGGGAAATTGTGTAATGATAAAAAGCAGAAGTATTTGACTTGTTAAATGAAATATCCACAAAAATTACAAAATTGCAAGGAAACAGATGTTGACTCTGAATTTATAAATAATACAGTCTCTGATATAAATGTTATCTTTATAACTGCAACTAAAAATATATTTTGGAAGAAACCCACCTATAATACAATAAAAACATATCCTTATAATAAGGCCTAGTTTAACAGAGCTTGTAAAGCTGCAAGAAAGGAAATCAGAAAAGCCAGAAGATACAAACAATGTGGTGGAAGTGTGCTGAAAGGTGAGTTCAGTTATAAAGAGAATCAGTATAAACAAATGCTATCTATTAAATAAAAAATGAAAATATTAAAAAGGAGTACTGGTCAATTCTGAACAGCAATAAACAGGTACAGTCAAAAGTTAGATGTGTCAATTGATTCTTTATTTAATTTTTTCAAAAAACTCTTAATAACAATATTGATGAAACTTTGGCTTATCATGTAACATCAATAGAAGAACTACACACTCAAAGACAAGAAACTACTAATGATATTTTGAACAAAACTTTTTCAACCAGGGAAAGATCTAGAGCAGTGAACTGACTCCATTGTAATCAATCAGTTGGAGAAGATTTTAATATTAATGAATATATTAAGCATACTGCTGATATTATGTTACCTTTATGTGTACTATTGTTTAATGTTATTCTTGACACAGCAGTTGTATCTTCCTGAGTCTTATGGCCTCTGAAACTGGTTATCATTAGATGTCAGTAGTATTATATGTTGCATTGTGTATGTATGTACAGAATCGGATTAAACATGATTAATAAATAACATTATACAGATTTCGCCCCTCTTCCATTTATAAATACTGCTCACATCAATTTTTTAAAACTCTTTTTTTTATTTATATTTATTGTCATTTAAGTAACTTTTAGTACTGTCATGGTTTCTTTAAATTAAATAAAAAATACTGTTGATATCATTAAACTAAAGCATTTATGACAGAGAGAAAACAAAATATAATATTAAATTTAAAAACCCACAGTAACAAAACAATTATAAATTTACAGCTTAAACAAAAAATAACACTCAAAACCGTCTTAATAATTTGTTTCAAATTGAAGCAGAATAGTGTGAAAACTTCTCACTTTAATTTACAAACAATATCTTGAAGTAATATTTTAGATATGAAAGTTGGAATGGTATTCAGTCAGTAACAGATGTTAATGTACATCAAGTTACTTGCATTGTTAATTATTTAATACAGAAATTGTAACTGAGGTTAAATACCTTGAACTTGTCTTATGTAAGTCTGGATCCTTTGTAAAACCAGGAAATATTCATTCAGTTGAACTTCAAAGTTTCTTCTATTTGAAAAAAATGTTGAGAATTTAATTTATGAACAGACAAGATTGTAAAACATGTATTACTAAATGTATGTGAAATCTGGGATTTTAATAACTTAGGGATAACTGAAAGATGTTTCATCTTAAGTTCTGCAAATACATATTATCATAATTATGTGTTAACTTGACAACATTATGCTTTATTTTCAGTGATGAAATAACCAGATATCCATTGTGGGCAAAGGTTTTTAATTGTAAATTCTCTGATATTTTATACATGCTGTCATCATATTACAAATGCTATATCAAATTTATCATTTAGTTTTATAAATACTAGACGAATGTGACTTATATAACATATATACATGTACCAGTGAGTGGTTAAAACAGTATTATGTCATCAGTTCCTACAAACATGGAAATAGTGATAAACGTGAGTGATCTGAAGTGCTAAATATGAGAGAACAGTCACTAAATATAGTAAATAAGATTAAGAACAATGTCAATAGTTACATTTAACGATTTATGATTTACAATGTTTTCACTGAACTAGTTTATGCAGTCGATGTTTATTATTGAGCAAATATTAACCTTTATTTCCATTTGACTGAAAATTATTTAATTAGTTTGATGTTGTTTTTAAGTAATAATAAAAATTACTACGCCGGTTATCGTTAAATGTAAACAGTAAAGGCTTTACTAGAACAACACGACTATAGCCTAGTAAACAAAGAATCCCGCGTCACTATTTAACTTCAAGCGAACTGTCTTTATGTTTTGCAAAAAATTCTTACTGCAATTTACAAACAATGTCTTATTTATTTATTTCTTGCCTTCTATTCATTTCTATAATTTACACAAGACACATTCTGTGTCTGGTCTTAATAGCAATTCCGTGGTTTATCTCCCCCTTGGCCATCTTTGTACTCTATTACTTTTCCTTCAAAACGAAGCGCACACTCTAATATCGTAAAAAAACAGTATTATTTCATTACATCGCACTTCCTCAAATGGCAACAAAAACAAGACAGGCAAATTAGACCAAATATTTCTGTCTGTGTTATTTTTATATAGTCATTATTATTATTTATTTTCATATGCGGATATTGAATTTTATGCCTCTTATTATTATTATTATTTATTTATTATTATTATTTTTTTCTTTAACTTCATCATCATTATTTATGTATTTATTTATAATCCTTCATACAGGCATTACGCAATCCTATGGCAAAATTAATATACACGGGTATATGCTGAATGTTTCCAAACATTTTGTGAATTTCCTTTACAACTACCAGTCTATTTGGTAAAGATTTTTCTTCTCAAAAAAAAATAAAAAAAATAAAAAATAAAAATAAAAATAAAAATAATTATATGAGTGTATTTATATATATATAAACACACACACACATGATGGTCATAACGGCACTGAGGCAAATGTCTCATACCAAAACTGACAATTTATTAGTCTTATTTTAATTTTATTTTTTTTTATTTTTAGGCAAACATTTTGTTTAAAAAATATAAAATATAAATCTCTATTCTGATAAAAGCAATACCCACTGAATGAATTTGTTTATGTCTATGGTTACTTTCTGAAGTCAACCCTGAGACCCCCTCACCCAGATTTAAGTGTTTTGGCCATGTATACAAAGTCAGTTTTCACCAAATGTCACATAAAATATACTTGTGAATGTTAGTCACTACTTTGTGATTAAAAATTTAATTTGTGAATAATTATCTCTGAAATTCTTTATATGACTTTCTTTTATTATATTTTTTCTAATTTTAGAATAGTAAATTCAGTGAAATGCTTGTTATTTGAATTTACAAATGACATCTTGAAGATTATCTTTGTAAAATTATCACTTAGCAATAACAGCATCATTTAGTACATGTAAATTCAGTTATATAATTTTATTTTGATTGATTTATTTATTTATTTTTTTATTTATTTATTTATTTATTTTTTTTCCCATTTTCAATTTTTTTATTTTCATATTTTTTCCTATTTTATTTTGTTTTCCATTTCATATTTTTTAGTTTTGGTGAGATTTGTAATTTTTTCCAACAATCCTTTAAAGATTGTGTTTCCATTTTTAAGAACACTGTTATTTCCAGCATTTATTAACATCAGACATTTTGTGATTTTATTCTGAATGAAAACTGAATTTTTGTCACAAAAGATATTTTCCATTACCAACTCTATGAAGGATTATTAAAAATGATGAAAAAATCTTTTCATTGTGGTATTTATATTAAATGTCTTTTATGATGTTTTACAACCAAAGTTCACATGTGAATTCACACTGGTGACAAACCACTGAAATGTGTGTTTTGTACAAAATGTTTCTTATACAAATGTAATCTGAAACTTAACATGAGTAATCATATTTGTGAGAAACCTTTGAGATGTCAGTTTTATAGGATAAGAATTATATGAAGTGTTTTAGAATAAGAATTGTATGAAGCACTTTATATGAGATCTGTATAAAAATGGCTTATGAAAAATTTTTAATAAAGCTTGTGCACTGAAAACATAAAATAAAGAATTGTTATAAAAAGTAATAGAACAAAAAGAACAAAATAAAAAATAAAATAAAGTAAAATAAATTTACATAACTGAATTTAAATCTGCTAAATAATACTCTTATTGTTAAGTAATAATATTTAAGAAATCTTCAAGTCGAGGTTTGTAAATTCAAATAAATAACAATTCTTGGAATTTATTCTTCTAACGTTAGAACAAAGATAATATAATAAAATACGAAACAGATATAATTTTTGACAAATTAAATTCCTTAATCAGCTAAGTAGTCACCAACATTCACAGGTTTATCTTATGTGACATTTGGTGAAAACTTATTTTTTAATTTTTTAATTTTTTAATTTTATTATTATTATTATTATTTGATTTCTTAGTAAAATCATCACCGAACAGACTCATAGATGTATAGGAAATTCACAAAATGTTTGAGAATGTGCAGCATATTCCTGTGTATTGTAGATTTTACCATAGGACTATGTTCTGCCTAGGGGACAGTGGGCATAACGAGATACTTAGTTGTGTTGTGCACTCATTGGCCATGGATATGCATTACAAGGGTAAATATAATACAGGATGCTTCATTAGGTTATAAGCTATCAGTTTACCAGACAACAGCTGGCAGTTGTAGAGCATAACCAAATATTGTGAAAATTTCAAAAGGTTTTGAATTTTCCCATATTGTTACATTTACAGGGTTAATTGAGATTTGGTAAAGGGGCAAATTGAAATGGATAGGGCATAATGGGATAACATTCTCCCTCCACAGATCACAGAAAAATAAACAACTCTGACAAACTATCAAAGCTGCAAAACATTTGTCTTAACTGAATAAAAGCACTGCATGAACATCTATTCACAATAGATTATAACTAAAACCTAAAATGCAGTGAATACCTTTCATCAGTCAAGTTAACTTCCATCATTGAAATTTTAAATGAGTTTACATTTATCCTCCAAACACAAATTTATAAACTGAATTCTCGGGAAAAGCAAATCACTTTGCAGAAGTAATCAGTAAATAAGTAAAAACCTTGTATAAAACAACATTTTACTCTTAATTCACAAGAGTAGGCCAAACAAAACAAAAATTGTTCAGCCATCATGACTGTTCAACTTCTGAACCTCAATTATCAGATTTTCAGTGATTTAGTCAGAACAGATATCACAAATAAAATCCTCTTTCTCAACCCCTGCACAGTCCTGGTGAGACAACCCTTTGCAGGTGAATTAGAATATATATCATTGCTATATAAGCATTGTATATCTTCATCATCAACACTGTTTCCGTCAGGCTCCCTCTGTTACAACTGTAGATTGTTTGCTGGTCTTGCCACATTTACTACCACATTTCGCTTTCTGCTGTTCCAGGACTGGGGAAATAACAGATGGTAAAACAAAGGACATCAGTTTTGCCCTAAGAGAAGCCTAGGAGAAGGGAACAGCAGGAGGATCCTCAAACCCATTCTTGAGCGCTGGTGCTGTACGGGTGGGTGTTTGTGGGTTGGTAGTACCAGTGGTGGATGGAGTGACAAAACTTGGCGATGCATCCTTAGACACTGGTGGTGTTGGTGTAGGTATTTTTGGCTGAGTAGCATTAGTAATGGACGGAACAACGAGACTGAGCGGTAGCTAAAGGCACTAGTTGTGTAGAGATGGGGATTTGTGGTTGGGTAGCATCAGTAATGGATGGAGTGACAAGACTCTGAGAAGTAGCCTTTGGCAATGGTGCTGAAGGAATGGGCGCCTTTGGCTTGGTAGCACCAATAGTAAAATTTTCGTCTGGACAGTTATTAGTATGAATGACTGCGGAGGCAGCATCAACAGGTACATCTGTCATTTCAGCAGGTGCAAAGTCATGATCCTGGAAGATATCTCTGTTGACTGGGAAAATCCCTGTCTTCCTAACACCGTTGACAGCAGTGGGAGAAGTGGCAGCTCTGATAATTCCGCTATCTGATAAATTGAATCCATTTTTCATGGACTGTTAAGGAGCCATTTCTCAACCTCCTGTGTATAGAAGGAACTCAGAAGTTTCATGAACAAAACATCAAGAGGTTGCAATCTATGGCTGCAGTGGGGAGGAAGGCACAATATTACCACAGCATTATCTCTTGCCAAGCTGACCACTTACGGGTTCTTAGTATGGATTATGTGGCCATCCAACACAAGTAGGATTGAGTTTTCCTTACTTGACTTGCAATTTTCATGAAGTGCTGAAACCATGTAACGAACAGCTCTATGTGCATCCATCCATACTTGTGTACCACGCAATGTGATCCTAGACGTGCACCCATCTTCAAATGCTCTTTCATTCTCAACCTAGGGAAAATTATCAAAATTATAACTGCCAAGTGCGTTCATACAAATAGTGCTCAGTGCCATGCTCTGCAGATGTTAGCTTGCCGACTTGCTTCTTGCCTTTGAGAACAATGACATTAGATGGGATTCCTTGCACTGTGGTTATTCCTGTCTCATCCATGTTGTAAATCCTACCTGGTTCAAAATCATAGTTGTGTTACAGTGATTCTAACAAAGCAACAAATGCCATGACACTCTGGCGATTAAAACCTCTAGCTCTGGCTGCAGAGGCGGCTTCAGAACATCTGACTGACAAATTAGTTTTGTCAAGAAACTTTGCCAGCCAATATTTGTCAGCTTTCTCAGTTTAGCTGTTGAACTTATGTGGAAGTCGATTTCTCTCCGCTAGTTGGAAGGCCAGCAATCTCACATAAACGGTGGTCAGTCCAAGAAACATCTCTTCCATCCTTAATATGATGTTCACCAGTTCTTCCTCCAGTACTTTTGGGAATACTGTTTCAAAATTACCAAGTCCTTTGGTTGGACCAGTTGCTTGTTTGTTCTTGTCTTTCACCCTACGCTCTACCGTGGATTTTGGAACATCATATTCCTTGCTGGGAGCAAGGAAACCAAGTCGACCAAATCTCACTTCATTTATCGCTCGTTCCATGGAATTTTCAGACTAGGATTGGTGGCCCTTTACAAGAACAATTTGCGGCCCATGGGCCAGACAAAAAATTCTACAGCGAGAGCACGTTTTTTTTAAAAATCGTTTCAATTTTTTTGTACTTTTGTCAATTACTTTCTTTTAACTTCCGGCGAATACGCGTAGCTCATTAACAGAAAAGTTTCTTTTAAAATTTTAAAAGTTTTTGCTTTTAAAATGGCAAATGCTCTGAAGGCGATATCGTAAAGCAAAGCCTTATAAAAACAGCTGAAATTATATGTCCAGACATTTCAAGCAGACATACCAAAAATTGTCAACAAGAAGAGGTGTCAAGCCTCAGAACAAAACAACAAAAATATCTGAATAGCAGCAAATAAATGTTAAGTTTTGAACTGTTGTCATTTTTGTACAATGTATTTATTGCTGTTGTAAACTGCAAGTATACGTTGCTGTTTAATTTATTTTTTTTGGTCAAAGTACTTCATTACTTTGTATTCATGAATACTGCTAAATTGCTAAAGCATTTGTATGCACATCTATATTATAGATTAAGCATAGGTGCAGATGCAATAAATATAAACTGATTATAATACACTTTTTGTTTCTTAGTTCTGTGCATTAATCGGGCAGATTCAGTCTGGCCGAAACAAGCCAAATGAGTGAGTCAAAATCGCGCGTACACGAAACTTTCAGGACGTAATTATGTTTGCGTGTTTTTATAGGCCACGAGTTTTTCCGTAGAATCACGCTTATACGAAAGCTTCAGTTTGCCGCGGAAACCAAACTGAGGGCGGTAACTCCTTATTTTAATGGTATAAACAAGGAAAGAAATGGCTTTTGTTGGGTATATGCCATTTGCAGGTCACGTGATGTACAAGGGATATTCGGGGCATATTCCGACATTTGCCGACAAATTTGAGACAACAAAAATCCACTTTCTCATTATGCCCCACTCTTCTCTACGTTATCTAAAATTAACGTTGTCTTACAAGCTTTCGTTTATTCTGCAAGT
The DNA here is from genome assembly GCA_012295275.1 of Chrysomallon squamiferum. Lineage (NCBI taxonomy): Eukaryota > Metazoa > Mollusca > Gastropoda > Neomphalida > Peltospiridae > Chrysomallon > Chrysomallon squamiferum. The sequence continues at coordinate 21,771,375 of CM022665.1, read as the reverse complement.
GACATTTCACAACAAAATATCTGTAAGTTGGACTTTCCTTATGTCAAGTAAATTTCAGCTTATTCGATATAGGTTTGAGCAGGTTAATTTATTATTATTATTATTTTTAAATATTTAATTAACGTTTTCAATATATATAATTTAAACGGAAAATACAGGTCCTTGAACTTCGGTCGATTATTTTTACATAAAGTAACAAAAAGACATATATATATATATGTATATATATGCATATTATTATTTATTTGAATAAACACAACATATATACAACATAATGTTAATGGGTTTGCATGCGGGATAAACACAGCTTACTTAACAAAAATAATTTTACTTTTTACTCTTGATCTCATGTCACGTGACGTTCTTAGATGTAACATCGAAAGTATACAATCTGAAAAAAAAGATAAAAAAATATTATAATAAATACGTATGTATGTATGTATGTATGTATGTATGTATGTATGTATGTATGTATGTATGTATGTTTGTATGTATGTGTGTATGTTTGTGTGTGTGTGTGTATGTGTGTGTGTGTGAGTGAGTGTATGTATTTCTTACTTCGTCAAGCATTCCACTAAACGACACTGATGTCCCGACGCCAAACATGAGTGGGTCCCAGCCGACAATTTCAATATGCTCATCATGTACTGAATCAGAAAACAGTTTTATCAAACAGCGATTACGTGACAAATAATATACCACGTAGATACCATTTACACACATTCATAAATAAATAAATAAGCAAGTAAGAATGTAAATAAATAAATGCACTTACGCAGATCAAAGGAAACAGGTACTGGTGTGGCTCCAGGGATGTGAACTTCGAATCGAACAAGCTGATTACTTTTAGTAAAATGTGCCTGCTGCATTACACCTAGATCCTGTTTTAAATATATCACACATTAATAATAACGTATCTGTGTTGAACAGACCACGCATCTAGACATTAACAATAATATATCTGTGTTAAATATATCACGTATCTAGACAATAATAATATATGTAAAACAGAACACTGATAATAATGTATCTGAGTTATATAATGTAAAACAGACATTGATAATAATGTATCTGAAGTTAAATATATGATGTATAATAGAAATTAATAACAATACATCTGTTTTAAATATATCACGTATCTAGACATTAATAACATATCTATGTTAAATATATCATATATTTAGACATTAATAATAATATATCTGTGTTAAATACATCATGCATCGCAAGACGTTGATATATGCGAAGGTGTGAAACATGTATACTGCTAATGATAATGTACATTTCAAGCTGGTTCCTAATAAAGACTATAGGTCTGATATTTAGAAGATTAATAAATCCGTCCTAATGACATCACTAAATATACATTTGTAATTCAACATATGATGTCAGAAAATTAATTAATTTGTTTTAGTGACGTCATCAAAATACATTTGTAATTCCAAATATATTAGAAAATGTATTAATCAGTTCTAGTGACGTCAATGAAGATACATTTGTTATTCAAAATATGATATCAGAAAATTAATTAATTTATTTTAGTGATGCCGATGATATACGATTGTAATCTGATGTAAGAAAATTATCTGCAGATTTCGATGTTAATGTTTGTAATATTGTAAATGATATTAGATAATTAATCAGGATGCTTAATAATATTACAGAATTTGTTTTTATATATTAATCAACAGTAAGTAAAAAATAATGATTGTTTTTCGTTAAATTTAACAGAAATACATCCAAGATTTAATATTGGTCACCGTGTTCTGGATTAGTTGTTAAAGTAACTGTAGTCACAGACACACTCACATACATATAAACACACACACAAACACACGAAACAAATTGGTTAACATACGACTCCAGTGATAGTTAGATATTTCGTCCTCTTGTCAAACTGCAGAGAGCTTGGATTCCACCGACTAAGCATGACTTTTAGAGTCACCTGAAATGAATTAATAGAAATACTTTTGATAAGATGCTACTTGTCAAAATTTCATAACTGTAAGAGTATTCAAGTTTAGTCGTTTTAAAAATACGATTAAATTATTGTTATCATCCTCATCATCCTCATTATTATTATTATTATTATTTTCTTGTTTTTTTGTTGTTTTTTTGTTTGTTTGTTAAATGTATTATTAACTATCATTGTTTAGTGATAAAATTAATATTTTATTCATCATTAATTATCATCATTGTTAGCAGCTATGGCCTCTGGTAATCCAACCATGCCTTCCTTGGGCATGCCCCTACAGTATGAACAGGATAGAAGTATAGGGAAAACGTATAAATAAATAAATAAATTTAATTAAGTTAACCTAAAATACAAGTTCATGTTTGTTAGCTTGTTTGTTTCTTTGCTTGTTTATTTATGTGTTTGCTTGCTTGCTTGTTTGTTTGTTTGTTTGTTTATTTGTTTGTTTGTTTGTTTGTTTGTTTGTTTATTTATTTGTTTGTTTGTTTGTTTACTTGAAGGCGGAGAATGTCACAGGACAAGAAGAGAAAATCTCCGGTAGAAGAAATGGTTAATTCCACAACTAACCTGATTGGCAGAGTACGTTATCATTACGCTTCCGGTGTCAACGCTGGCGCTGTTGGACATGAGACTGACTTCAGTTACGGGGTTTGGATCGGTGGGTTTGAAGAGGAACGTGAAAGAGTGGTCTCCCTGCCAATCCATGGCGGCAAATCTGTACAACTTCAACGAACCACTTCCGTCGAAATTAGCCACACCTGAAGTTATGGTTACAGCTCCTGGTGGGCTTATCTGCATGTACCCAGATCCATAGTTGGGTGTGACGCCGGCGGAGAAGTCGTACAAGAGGTTAGGCAGACAAACTAGAATGAAGAAAAATTAATTGAAATATAACTGAACCTATCTATATCTCTATCTTTCTATTGATCTATATATCTGTCTATCTATACATACATACATACATACATACATACATACATACATACATACATACATACATACATACGTACAGAAACACACACATACATATTGTGTTCAACATACTAATGTTTCGTGACGGTAACTTTATGATTAGTAAACGTTTGTCTCCATTGACTTTAAATTAATTTGTTTTGTTAAATAGACCAATCGTTTGTGTCATATATTTATTTTTTATTTTATTTGTTAACGATATACTTTATGGTTAGTAAACGGCTGTCTCTAGTGACAAAATATTAATTTAAACCGGTGTTATGTTTTGTCATATGGACCAACCTTTCATGAAGGTAACTTCTATTAACCCTATCCTTTATGTTTAGTAAAGGTTTGCAAAAGTATAAAAATAAACCGATGCTTTACATTTAGTTAACAAGATATATTAATATATGTACGCTTTTAACGCACCATCAAATGCACATTAACAGAAAGGAAAACAGTAACTTGGTTGTACGTATAAGTTAGGTTTGTTTTAAAGTAATAATAATAATAATAATAATAATAATAATAATAATAATAATAATAATAATAATAATAATAACAATAATAACAATAAACAATACTACTACTACTACTACTACTACTACTACTACTACTACTACTACTACTACTAAATAACAAAATGTAAACTTTAACAATAAATAAATAAATAAATCCGTGAAGTTAAAAAAAATGTATCAGATATACACTTTATCAATACTCACCCATAAAAACAGGCGAAAAACAACACAACAATAACGTCAGTGACAACAGCGTCAACATCATGAATAATCTAAAAATAATATTCAAAAATGTACCGAATTAGAACTAATAAAGCAAATTTATAAAATAGAACAACAATAGATACAAATAGAACATAATTCAAAAAAAAAACTAAAATATATACACAAAATGAAAGGAAAAGTATTTAGAAGAAATAAAATATACAGTAAATAACATTTATATTATTGTGCTAATACTGAAACAAAATTAAATTAGTATAAATGAACAAAATGGCTTTACATAAGTACTTACATGTAGAAAACAGACAGACAGACAGACATAGAATGATAAAGACTATATACACATTTTCTCTTGATTAATATTTACAAACTCACGTATACCGACACAAAAATGTTATGGAAATAGATCGAGGAACATACAGACGCAGAGATGTAAGCAGAGACAAAATACCTGTGTCTATGCAAGCAGCAGTCTTCTGTTCCTTTGTAGGTTTGAAAACCAACTAAATGGTCAACATAAATATAGTGAATTAACATGCCGATGGCTATGCATACGTTGGTGTTGTAGATCAAATCTAGTTCATTGCTAAGGTGAAATTATGTATGTCATAACACAAAATCAGATAGCAGATTCACGTAAACCTAGAAAACAAACACCGCCCAGCCTGCCCCATGGGAGTTTGGTAATCTAACATCTTCATGTGTCAGGGTTATCACTAGAGAGAGAGTAGGGATAGACTATGAAAAAGTGAATCGATAACGTAATTACGTAATAGAAAGTGCTTGTTAAAAGACATATGTAATGTCATAATTTCTTGTGAAGTATTTACTTAAAAAGATTGTCTCTCATAATGTTATGTAATGTTTTGCACGTGTATATACAGCAGTTGAAAACTGAAACAACAACATACACACAAACAAACACGAGCGCAGACACGTGCATGTAGACTACTCTCTCTCTCTCTCTCTCTGTAAATATATGTGTTTTTTAGGGGAATAAAAGAAAAACATAAAATTATATTTTTGTGATAAAACTCAACACGCAAACTTTCAGATATGTAACCAATGTTTTCTGCAAAACACTGTTTTCTTTATTTTGACAACAATTCTATTAACTTTAAAGATAACTGCTTAAAGAACTTTTGCAAATAATATATACACACACACAAGAGAGAAGAGAGAAATTTTAAAATTTGAACTAAAAAAAAAAAAAAGAAAAAAAAAAAAAAAAAGAAAAAAGAAAACAAATTAATTTCTTTCAATATTGCTTCCGTTTATGACGTCACGTAAAATAGGAAATAATGTGCACCGCTGTTGCGTCATGTAAATATTTTCAACGTTTGATAAAGTCATATTATCAATCTACAGCGTTTCGGGAGGGGAAAAACAAAAGAAGTATTTTTGACAGGACAACTTGAGAACATTGAAAACAAAAATTAAAATATAAGTTGTCTATAACGACTCTTGAGAAAATTCTCGTTGAAAATAACAGCTGCAGAAAGCTATTTTTTTTTAAAACTAAACATTTGATATGTACGTATACTTAACCTATACGTGTATGGGTAGGTGTGTGTGTGTATCTGTCGATATCAGTATGTATGTATATATATATATTTGTATGGATGTTTATCCGTATGTATGTGTGTAAATATCTATCTATCTATCTATCCATCTATATGTTTAGTGTGTTTAAGTATGTGTATATATGTATGGATGGAAGGATGGGTGGATGGATGCATGGATGGATGCATCTATGAATGCATATTTGTATGCATATAATTATTTATGTGTATGTATTATCTATGTATGTATGTATATGTGTATGTATGTATCTATGTATATCTGTGTATGTATATATGTAGTTATTAGGTTATTTGTGTTACATCATTACGTGTAGATGTGAACATTTTGTTTTCTAGGTGCAGATCAAACATAAAAGTGTTGGAGATTAAGATTACTGTAATTCTTGGCTTACTTACCGTTTGTGGTTTGTGAATATATTCTAATTATTAGTTAAAACAGAGAGAGAGAGAGAGAGAGAGAGAGAGAGAGAGAGAGAGAGAGAGAGAGAGAGAGAGAGAAAGAGAGAGAGCGGGGAAGAGAGAGTGGAGACGAGTCGAGCAAACGTGATATATATTTTGCAATAAACATACGTTCAGTCATCTTTAACTTATATTTCAATCATTTCAAAATATCTGATGTTGTTCTAGCTCTAATAAACTTTTCGTTTTGAAATTTTATTTCAGATTGCGCCGTATTTTTGTCGGCGTATTTAAACTATGCCCTTCCCAGTCAGCCATACTATTTAGTGTGCGTTGTCACAGATGCCACCAATTTCGAGGATACAGTGCAGTTCTACTCAGATGACAAAGGTAACAGCAGATTCGTTGCCGAGATCAGGCAAGAGAAAGGCCATTGTAGTGGATTAATGGTGATCAATTTTCTTAGGTATAGAATTCATTGTGACTCAATGACGAAGGATTCAAGCGTCAGAAAATACGTATTATTAATTAGATCTATAGAAAAATATGACCTTAAGACATGGTTTTGTAAAACAAAAAAAGGAGGCGTACAGAGCAACAGTTTCCCTGTGAAATATAAGGGTAAGTATATCAGTATTGTAGTGTACTAAAGTGTGGTATAGTATAGTGTATGGTGTTATATAGTGTGTTATGTTTTAGTATAACGTAGTTTTGTACAGTATAGTATAGTATAGTGTAGTGTATGATGTAACATAATGTGATATGGTTTCGTGTAATGCAATTCTGTACAGTATAGTATAGTGTATTATGTAATATAGTGATATGTTTTAGTTTAGTGTAGTTTTGTACAGAACAGTATATTATCGTGTATGGTGCAATATAGTGTAATATCTTTTATTATAAGGCAATTTTTTACAATATAGAGTAATATAGTATATGGTATAATATAATGTGATATGTTTGAGTATAATGCAATTTTGTACGGTAAAATATAGTATAGTGCATGGTGTAATATAGTGTTATATGTTTTAGTATAGTTTTTTGTACTGTATAGTATATTATAGTATATGTTGTAATATAGTGTGATATGTTTTAGTATGATACAGGTTTGTACAGTATAGTATGGCATAGTGTAGTAGAGTATAGCCTTGTATAGTGTAGTGTAGCATACTATAGTATAATGCAGCATGGTACAATGTACAATAAATAGTATAGTATAGTATAGAGTAGTATAGTATTGCTTGGTATATCATAGTGTAATATAGTGTTATGTTTTAGTATAGTAGAGTATTGTACAGTACAGTTTAGTGCATTGTGTTATAGTAAAGTATAGTGTAAACTAGAAATCACAGTGGTATGTAACATAGGCTAGTGTGATACGTTTTAGGATAGTGTGGTATTGTACAGTACAGTTTATTGTATTATTGTGAAGTATAGTGTAATATGGTATACTTCACAGTAGTGTAACGGAGAGTAGTGTGATATATTTCAGCGTATTTTATTATAATGAAGCATAGTGTATAGTACAACATACCTTAATGTATTGTATTGTACAATAAGGTAGTGTATTGCACTGTACTGTGTTGTATTACTGTATTTTAGTGTGTTGCATTGTATTGTATTTTACTGTATTGTGTTGAATTGTAAAGTATTATATTGTACTGTATTGTATTGTAATTACTGTATTGTACTGCACTGTACTGCATTGTGTTGAAATGTATAGTACTGCACTGTGCCGCATTGTATTGACGTATAATGTGTCGTTTTATCTTGTACTGCATTGTACAGTATTGTGTTGAATTGTATAGTATTGTATTGTAGTATAACGCATCGTATTGTACTGCATTATATTGTATTGTATTGAACTGTATAGTAATGTGATGTATCGTTTTGTATTGTACTGGATTGTATTGCATTGTGTTGAATTGTATAGTATTGTATTGTAATATTGTAATTGTAATTGTGTTGAATTGTATAGTATTATATTGTAATGTAATGCATTGTATTGCATTGTACTGCATTGTACTGTAATGTCTAGTGTATTGCACTGCAGCTCAAACAGAACAGTATAGTAAATTTGTATGGCATAGTGTTGTGATTTAGCTTAGTCTGATATGGTCTAGTTCGCTATGATGTGACTTAGTTCTTTATGTGATATAGTAAGGATGATGGTTTAGCATGGTGTCATATGGTTTAATGTGATATGTCTGTTTAACATGGTTTGATTTGATATAGTGTAATATGGTATGGGTCTGTATATTACTGTATATCATAATATTGTATTTTATTGTACTACTCTTTTTATTACTAACGTTTCTACTACTACTACTGTAAACGCTTCTGCTACAACTACTACCACAACTACTACTGCTGCTACTTCTATAACTGCTAACGCTGCTACTACTGCTACTTCTGTAACTACTACTGCTGCTACTACTGCTACTACTATCAATTATTCTACTACTTATTATTCTAGCTGATGGCTACTGGACGCCTTGGACTAAGCTGCAAGGACCCTGCTCGAGTGCATGCAAAAGAACTGTAATAATAAGCAGAAAGTGTGTGACAAATAATCACAGTGACGACACGGTGGAGGTCTGCCCTGGAAAAGCGATTAATTATTATTTTCCAGAGGACTGTCCCGTTACTGCGTGTACAAAGCACCATAAACGTAAATTAAAACAACACTCACACACATACACACACACACACACACACACAAACACAACACACACACACACACACACATCCGCCCCACAGGTGCATATTTACATCCGTTCATTCATCGATGTACACATACATAAATACAAGACTACATACATACATACGTACATACATACATACATACATACATACATTCATGCATACATGTCCTCCTGGGCCAGTGCGGTTCCCAGAGATTGTCTATGTGCAGAGTCTAATCTGATGTACAGAACACAGAGGATATTCAAATCCTAACACATGCACACATACATATATACATGAATACATATACACACATACACATGAATAGACTGTTTGTATTTAAAACATTTTTTTTAGTATTTGTATTATTATTATTATTTTTTTTTTCAGAATCTGAAATGAACTCAGTCATTGTGGCGGTCATTGTTGCTGCCTGTGTTATAGCATGCGTGATAATTGTTTCCATTTGTATATGTCTTTGTAAAAAGTACGTCGTAATGCTTTGTCTTCTTCTCCCTCTTGTTATTATTCTGATTATTATTGTTGTTGTTGTTTTTATTTTTGTTATTATCATTATTATTATTATTATTATTATTGTTGTTGTTGTTGTTGCTTTAGTTGCTGCTGCTGTTGTTCTTGGTATTTCCATTACTACTATTACTATAACCATTACTACTCCTACTACAACTACAACAACCACTTCTATTATTACTACCCTAATTCTACTACTTCTAATACTACCACTGTTACTTCTTTGGCAGACATTACTACTACTTCTAATACTACTATCTCTACTGTTGCTATTACTACTACTACCAGCACTTCTATTACTAGTTTTACTACTAATACTTCTACTACTAGTTCTACTACTACTACCTATTCAGCCACTACTATTACTATTATCAGTATTTCTATTACTACTATTACTACTAATACTTCCACTACGTCTTCTAATGCTACTCCTATTACAACTACTTCTATCTGTATTGCAATTTCTACTACTAATACAAGTACTTCTACTACTACTACTAGTACTACCTCTACTACAACTACTACCATTGCAACTACTTCTTATTATCAGTCTTATTATTACAGATCAGCCAACGTATCAACAGAAGAGTCCACTCCTTCTAGTCGAAGAATGTCTGCCAAAGAATTATTTGAGGAGCACAAAAAAATCATGTCACCCGGTGCCATCTACCGGAAATATTTGCAGTCCTCGCCTTTTACGCCAAGGTCGAAGAGATCGAAACCAGAGGAATCGTCAGAAAAGCACGTGGCGTTCGACGTTCGTCCAGAAATAGGGTCGGAGGTGCCGGAACTGAGATACAAAAAAAGTTTAGAGATTCCCACACTGAGATTGTTTGAGGACGTTGATGAGGAGTCCTCAGGGAGCCATGACAACCTTGCTTTCGAATCAGAAGAAAATGTTTCCAAAGCAGACGACCAGTAGCAACGTAACAACGACAACAGCGAATGAATCTATCACATAAGATACAACGTATTTGGAAAGCTTATCTAAAATATGTCAAATAATAATAATAATAAAACAAATTATATATGTCTGTATTGTAGTAAGTTTCCGTATCTGATATTCGCTTCAGCAGACTGATTAATTAATTAATTTTTTGAGGGTGGGGGTGAAGCATTTAATTAGTCTGTTCTGACAGGAATATTAGAACAGGAAACTTACCACAATACAGATATCTGACTTTTTTCATCATGTCGTAATAGCAGCGATATTGATGTTTCTCTGACGGCTTCATTGGTCTTTTTTTTTTTTTTTTTTTTTTATGGGGGCATATATGTGTGTGTGTTTCTTTCTTTTTTTCCCCCGCGAATCTGTTTTTATTAGCATCAGCCAATCAGCGATCAGAAGAAGATCGTTTTTCGCGCCATTTCAAATTTTATGCTGATGACGTGTAGCGTAATGTTCGACTTTAGGTTATAAAATACATGTATTAAAGTCAAAATAAATTTTATTTTATTTTTATTATTGTGTTATTATTTACAAGGTTCATTTTAACAATTTTCATACATTTTCGTCTTTGTTTAATGCGGTTTTGAAATATGCGGTAAAATCGGGGGATTAATTAATCGAACTACAAATGTAATACACCCCACATCAAAACAAAAGGAAAGAACCAAACCAAAACTGTATAATATAATATAATATAATATAATATAATATAATACTAATAATAAAATAAATGAATAAATAAAATAAAATGAAATAAAATGAAATAAATGAAATGAATGAAATGAAATGAAATAAATAAATAAATAAGAAGAAGAAGAAGAAGTGGGAATAAATCAGTAAAGAAAAATAAATCAACACCAGTAATAATAACGATAATGACGACGACAAGAAAGTAACAATAACAATAACAATCCCAACAATAGTCGGGTTGTAGGATCTGCATGTAGTCGAATTATGTTGGTTTGTCGATGTCTGTTGCGTCTGATGGGTCATTTTTGTCTATTGTTATCTACACTGTTAGCCACGGACACTGAGAATGATTCTTCCACCTCCGAATTATATTTACAAAGTAATAATTTATACTATTAGACAGAAGTCAAAACATTTTCAACAAGAAGTATTTGATATAGAAAACATAATTATCATAAACAGGTCTTGTATATACAAGGTCAAAGTGTCTATGCAAACTGATCATGTGGTGAACAAATTCAGGTAGTCTTCAAACATTGTCTAGAAAGATGAATGAGTGTAGTATATATGATCTTACGCCTCTCGATGTAGGATTTAGCTGGTAATAGTACCTGGATTTGAACCCAGGACGCTTCAGTACTCTACATGTTGATGTTTAACTATTGCGTCATTAAAAAGGTTGCCCATGCCTGTTATAAACATATGTTCACTTTTGTTCGGCACCAGGCGATATGTAATTATTTATGCTGTTAATTACCTTTCATACAGAGATCACGCTATTTAAAATAAAAATATAAAAAAAAAAAAAAAAAAATGAATGAAAGAAGAGAAAAAAAAAAAAAAAAAAAAAAAAAAAAAAAAAAAAGAAAGAAAGAATGAAAATAAGCCGAAACAAAACATGATGTCTGACAAATAGATAAAGGAACAAATGATCACATATGACGTCAGCAATGACGTTATACGGCTAAATAAAAATGGAGCATCATCAAGTGAATGTGTATTTATCTAAGCTTCAACTTTAAATATTTTCGAGTTCATGGAGACTTAATTTACATTTAATTTTAACAAGAAACAAAATTTTAAAGGGAAAACTGTTTCATGATAATTGTCGAATAACATACAACTATTTCCTATTGCAAAGCTTTTAGCCTTCCTCATGATTATCGTAAGTACACTTTAAGTTATTAACCTCAGTTCCTAATATAAAAACAATTTTCAAGTAATAAGCTGACCTATAATAACAACAACAACAACAACAAGAACAACAACAATAATAATAATAAATAAATAAATAAATAAATAAATAAGAAAACTCCAATTCCACACCAAACCAACAAAAAGCAACAATTTATAATACGATGAAATACTTTTGTTTTGCAGATATAAAAATACTTGAAGAGACATAATAATATGAAGCTGTTCCATTACGTTATTTTGATTCCAGCATTTCTGATAAACAATGGTTTGTACAGATTAAGTTCTATATTTACATTTAATTACATCTCAGTTTGCTCATTTGGTGATACGAAGAAACAGTCTACATAAAAAAGTATTCTGTCGTGACGTCATTAAGTACAGGACGAATCATTTTGTTCAAAAGATTTATTTTATTATACTTTCTTATGAGGGATGATGTATCTCCCAAAAAAGTTAAATAATAACTTGAAAATATAAAAATTGTTTTTTGATATTCTAACATTCATATCACAGCAGGCACGTAAAATTACATTAATCAAGTCAGAACATTCAGGCCTGTTCGTTATTTATACATTGTGTATACTTCTTAAATAACTGGGCTACTTGCTAAAACATTTTAGTCCATCTAACAAGAATCCTATACATACATACATATATACATACATACATACATATATGCATGATTGCAAATATGCATATATACATACATATGGACATAAACACATTCATAATTACATACATACAGTACTATGGCTATTTATTTATTATTACTACTAAAATTATAACTACTACTAATGCTGTTACTGCTATATAGTTATGCTGCTTTATTATTTGTATTTATTTATTAATTATTTATTTACTGATATTTGTATTATGTTGTTGTTGTTATTATTATTTTTATATTATTATTAGAAGTAGTCGTAGTAGTATTATGATCATTATCATTTATTTATTTATTTGCTTTGTTTGTTATGTGTGTTTGATTATTTGTTTATCTGATTTTAACAGTAGGCTCTGGCATACGAATAACTCTATCTGGATCAGCTATTCTTGCTGAGGTTGATCATCCGTTCACGTTGACGTGCACGGTGTCCCAGGCGCAGGATTTGGTTGACGACATCAACTTCTACAGAGAAATTGGCATCTACCTGACTCGAGTGGTGACGCTGCAACAAAACGCGTCTCGCTGCACGGTCTTGAAAGTCGCTATGCCAGCCGAGTACATATCTTCTTGTGGTGTGGGAACCAACACGAAGTGGACAAAAACCAAACAGTACATGCTGATGATCAAAGCGGTCGAAGTGAACGACTCCACCGAATTTTTCTGCGGACTGAAGTACGCGAGAATTCGAAGTAACGTTCTCAAACTGAAGTTTCAGGGTATGTCGTGTAAATTAATTAATTGTGATAAGTAGTTCTGTTTGAGAAAGTATTTTTTTCCTCACGTCTGTGTTATAAAACAACAGCAACAACAACAAAAAACAATCACACACACACCCACACCCACCACACACACACACACACACACACACACACACACACACACACACACACACACACACACACAAACACAAACACACATACACACAAATTATTAATAAATGATAGTCGTTTTGTTCTTCAGCTGCCTCAGTTGATCTGAGCGGATCATCACTTTTTGCCATCAAGAATCAGGCGTTTACATTCACGTGTACGGTATCGCAAGCCAATGATCTCATCGATGAAATTAGGTTCTACATGGAAAAACATAAAGTTTACCATGTCGTGGCGTTGCTCAAGCAGACGCTCAACGACTGTTCCGTTGTCCTGGAGACGTTTCCCAACCAGTACCATGCAGCCTGCCACGTGGGCACGAGTGATGCTCGTACATTTTACAATAAATACCTACTGTTAATACGAAAAGTGACAGACAACGAATTAACAGACTGGTTCTGTGGACTGAAATTTTCTAAATTAAAAAGCAAATTTTTTGCCCTCAAGTACAAGAGTGAGTAGTTGCTATGATATTTTGCTAGTAAAATCGACTTGTTTGATATGATGTTGACTTCTGGATACGTTATTTTTTAGTTAAATCTATATATTTGTTATGGTTGTTAATTTTGGTTACGTTATTTGGGCAGTAAAATCAACTCTTTATTGTTGCGATTGTTACGTTTTTTTGGTAACTCGTTTGATATGATTATTATTTCTAGTTACGTTATTTTGCTACTACAATCTACTCGTTTGTTAGGATTGTAACTTCAGGTTACGTTATATTGTTACTATGTAATCTAGATATACCGAACCCAGTGTCATCATGAGTCAGGTTTGGTTACGTGATAACGTTACGCATTAAATATATTATCAGTAACTCACATATTACTGGTTACGTGATCGTATTAAGAAGTTAGCGAAATACGATAGAAGTTCATAATATTATGATTTAGCAACGATTATGTCAAAGAGAATGTAGATATAGATTAAGAATAATTTTACCAAATATGTTTATACCACCAGAGAGAGTGGCAGTATCACTATCTCTATATTTCACGTTATATCAATCTCGCTATAGTTTTGATTACGTGTTGACTTTACAAGGTTACGAACTTACGAATAAGTACTCGTAATTTATAACTTAATACATTTTTCATATTTAAGATATTTAAAATGATGCGGAAATAATAAATAAATTATATATGTATATATATATATACGTTTTGGACTAGCAAGTGTGTGGAGTGTTAGATTTTGCTTAGGTGAGTAAGAAAACTGTATTACCGGTTAACTCTGAAAGGATGAAAGGTTGAGATTACAACCACATTGCTACGTACCTTCAAGCCACGACTTTAGCATGCGGTGGCGTTTTTCCCAGTCACATTATCTTTTTCTAAAACAAATCGACGACAAAAGGCCCGGAGTGCAGCTTTCATTTCATTGCCTTAATCACAAACCAGAGGTCCAGTTGATGTATAATTTATTACGTAATTTAGAGATAAATTGCATTCGGTTAATTCGCCTACAGCTATTTATTAGTTTGTGATCAGGAATAATAATAAAAACAAAACAAAAAAACAACACCCCCGCCCCAAGAAAACAAAACAAAACAAAATAATTAAAAAAAAACCTTACCGTAAATAAATAAATAGAAATAAATAGAAATAAACGTAAAACTGAATCAAATTAAGTATATTTTTCTCATAATATAAATAATGGTCTTTGTTAAAGTGTTTTTTGTTAAAGTTACCTTTATTTATTTTTGCATCCATTCATACCAATCCATTCATTTCATTTTCATTCTTAGTTTTTCTTATCTCTCTCTCTCTCTCTCTCTCTCTCTCTCTCTCTCTCTCTCTCTCTCTCTCTCTCTCTCTCTCTCTCTCTCTCTCTCTCTCTCTCTCTCTCTGTATATATATATGCACGGATTTGTGTAAATGATAATACATGAGTATTTTAAAAATATTTATTTCCACCGTCTTCCTTTCTACCCGTCTTTTCTATCAGTGTATTTATCTATCCGTCTGTTTGAGCCTGATTATATCTATACGCATCCTGACTGTTTGCTCTCTGGTTACTTATGTAAGTCTATGACATATACATATTTCTTCATTCAGTTGATGGAAGCTGGACGGAGTGGAGGTCGTTTCCTGGTGAATGTCGTAGTAGTTGTATGCGGCTGTTAATCCTCAATAGATCGTGCGAGCGCCCAGGACCAGTGAACGACAAAATCGTCGCCTGCAAAGGTCCACAGTCTGTCACACGTATTGAAATCTGCCCAGAAGGCATCTGCGGGAGCGCGAAAGGCACATCTCTGAAATAATATTTCTGATGTCATTTAATTATTTAGAAACAAGATGTTTGTGTCTATGTATGTGTGCATGTGTGTGTATATCTGTATGTATATTTGTGTGTGTTTTTATATATCTCTATATGTATGTAAGTATAAGTGTCTCTGTGTGTGTGTGTGTATATATGTGTGTGTATGTGTGTGTGTGTGTGTGTGTGTGTGTGTGTGTATGCATTATTTAGAATTTTGTGTATTTTATTTGTTTATTTGTTTATTTATTTGTTTGTTTGTTTGTTTATTTATTTATTCATTTATTTTACAGCAGTGGTGTTTGACTCGACTCAGCTCTTTACTATTGCTGCTTGCAGTGTTTGTGCTTTCATTCTGCTGGCTGGAACTTTTACATTTTTATACAGGAGGTACACAAATATACATCTAATTTCATTTAATTTCCCTGTATTACTGAGATCAATTCTATACACGCACGTACACACACACGCCCATACACACGCAGACAGATAGACACATACGCCTATATAAATACATACAAACATACAGACACACACACACACACAGATAGATAGATAAATACAGATAGATATTTGTGTAACTCCATATGTGTGTGTGTGTGTGTGTGTGTATAGATACATACATACATACATACATATATATATATATATATATATATATATGTATGTATGTATGTATGTATCTATCTATCTATCTATCTATAAAAATAAACAAAAGAAATGAACATAATTATTATTATTATTGTTACATCTTTTCATGAGGTAAGGTCATATATAAATAACTAAATCATATTATTGTTGTAATTTGCTGTAATTATTATTGTCACTGTAATTATTATCACTATCGTTATAATCATTATTATTATTGTCACTGTTATTAGTACAGTTTTTCAGGTTCTTCTCATCGTTACTGTTGTTGGATGTTGTTGTTGCTGTTATTATTTCTTTTTAACTAATATTTTACTGTTATTATTACTGTTTTTAAAAGATGTTTTCTTTTGTACGAAATAAAAGAGCATTCGTTGTACGTTTGTTATGTTAAAGTTATACTTCGTTGTTAGTAAAGATTGTTTGCCTGAAACTATACGAGAAAAATTTGGAAGTATGCAAAACATAGCACAGTTTTTCATACCATCATATCTAACCGTAATAAAATAAATGAAACATATTAAGGATATTTTCATATCATCATATATAACCTTAAAAAACAAATGAAACATATTAAGGATATCTTCATATCATCATATATAACCTTAATAAACCAAATGACTCAACCACAGACAAAGTACATTTAGACTGTCCGTAAACTTTAGAGTACTACAAACTATTACAAATATCACACATTTTGTTTTTTTTATTCAGGTCCATTCGTACTAACAGGGTGCCCGTTGTTCCACCTCGTTTCGAGAGAAGGAAATCCGTTCTCAAACAAACTTCATCTTTCGAAGTTCTACCATTTGCTATTCGAAAAATGTTGGCGGAGCAGAATAAATATCCGATGGTGTCGACATCGAATCCAAAGGTTAGCTTCTCAGTTCCTCCTCGAAAACTGAAGTAACATCGAGTAGTGACACGTTTGTTCAGCACAAACTGGAGAAAATATAGACACGGTCTATCTCTCTTTTCACTTTAGAAATCATCACTTAATATGACTCAGAAGGACACATATGGGAAGAGAGAGAGAGAGAGAGAGAGGGTGAGAGAGAGAGAGAGAGAGAGAGAGAGAGAGAGAGAGAGAGAGAGAGAGAGAGAGAGAGAGAGAGAGAGAGAGAGAGACTGATTGTGTATAGTTTGTGGACTGACATTTTACTGTCTTACTGCTAACTAAAACTGACTCTGTTAAGATGTTTTATCTGCACGGGTAAGCTATCTATATCATATTTAAACTTAGAAAGTTTAAAGGCGGTTGTCAAAAATACTTTATAATATTTAATGGTTACAGCTATATTCTAGGATTAGGGATGTATATTACTGCAAATATTTCCATTTCAGATTTAGTATCGGAAGGGGCACAAAACTAAATATGCAGGAAAAATTAAAAACTGTCTGATATCGTATCAGTTACGTTTCTGAATAAGTTCAGATATCTTTATCAATTTAAAAAAATAAAAAATAAAATAAAAATGTGCTTCTACAAAATTTCTCATATTAGTAAAATCGTCATTCCATTTTAAATTACTGGGGTTTTTTGAAAGCCTTTTATTATTTTTTTTTTTTTTATTCTATTAATATTATAATTTTTTTGAATACACGTTGATAATTTTACATAAAATAGTGGCCTGAGGAACTGTTGAAAGTGTTTCTTATCTCAGAGATAACTCGGCATCATCAGTTATGCCATAACCAATCTGCTGAGAACAAAAATCTCATTCATCGGTTACTGTACGTAATCACGTGATCATGTAAAGATTCAAATATGGATGATATTAGACTAGTTGGCTTTTTCCGTTCTGATTTCAGGTTGAGAAATGTAACAGTTTTATTATTATAATAAAAATAATGACGTAGCTAAAATGTAGAATATGGATTTGTATATTCATCGACCGCATAAATATGATATGTTTGTGTATATGTATGTGTGTGTGTGTATGTGTGTATGCATGTATGTGTGTGTGTTACATACATACATACATACATACATACATACATAGACACATAGACACACACACACACACACATATATATTTTTTCGATATTTGGATATTCAGTTTTAATTAATTATTTATTCATTTATCGTATTTTACTAATACTGTAGTGATTGCGCTGGATTCTCTCCCCTTTGTCTGAAAGGCATTCTCTAAAAAGAAAGGTTAAAAAAAAAAAAAAAAAAATACATAGTGTTATCACTGCAGGCGACGCAAACTGGTTTTACCCAAAGGATTTCATTCTGTTTCTTGTAAAATGCGATAAATGAAATAAAATTAAATACCCAAATATAACACACACACACACACACACACACACACACACACACACACACACACACACACACACACAAAAGAAAAAACGAAAAAAAAAACCCCTAAAACTTAACACCCACTACTGACATGACGTAAGCTACTGCTATCTAAACAAATTGATTTTATAATTAAGTTCATAGTTAAATATTTTGGTATGTTTTCTGTTTGTTTCATGCAGCTTTCTCTTCAGATGTCAAAGGGCGGATGCTCAATAGCTACCGAGAGAGAGAGAGAGAGAGAGAGAGAGAGAGAGAGAGAGAGAGAGAGAGAGAGAGATATATATATATATATATTAAAAAAAATAAGACCATATCTGTTACATACATTATATGTAGTAAAATGTTTTACAGTCATACAAATACTTGTATAATAGAAATAAATCTGTTTGTATGTTAATCATCATATATTCCGAGATGTAAATAACAACGCGAGACATTCAAAATATAAATAAAATTATGATTTAGGAATAAAAGTAAATTTCAGAAATAGAGCATCGTTTTTATTTTGGTCCCTCTCTGTCTCTCTCTGTCTGTCTGTCTCTCTCTCTCTCTCTCTCTCTCTCTCTCGTTAGTTCTGGGACTGTTTATAAAGTATAAGTGTGCTTCGAGCACTTAACTCTCTGTTAATTAAAGAACGGTGCTTTGCAAGTAAAAGTCTATAAATCAATACATTTCTTAAAATAATTAATCTTTTCAGAAATAAAGCAAATAAACGGAATAAATAAATAAATACATACATAAATAAATACATTCTTAATAAACAACTGATCGAAGTGTCATGTTTGTCACGCAGTTATAGTTTTATTATTATTTTATCTGTTGATTCAAAAACATTCAAATTAATAAATAAACAAACAAAACAAATCCCCCGAAAAACAACAACAGCAACAAAAATAACAACAAAAAAACAACGTCCTATTTCAAACGGAAAAAAACTAAATTTTTTACACAAGCATTTTCTTTTAGTTTATTCATTTGCAGCGAAAAAAAAAAAAATAATCACACGTCAAAATGACGGATTTTTATTGATTTCATCGATATGGCAGGATATCACAAAACGTCACACAGTTTCACCTGAAAACCAGTCGTCTACGTGACCGACTGTCCTTACTTATTTCTGACACGTATCCCCGGGTTTCTATCTCACTCGGTCTCGCTACATTTGCAGATTTGAGAAGCTGAAGAATACAATAAATATCAAATCAGTTCGAAATGTTTCATTTTCTGAATGTGTGAATATGTGCTCACCTTACTACACCGAACATCTCTATCTATTACTAGAAAATTACAAATGACGTACTAGATTAAGGGATAATGACGTCACACCATGGCGTTAAATGAACAAAAACATTTGGTTTATAACCATTACTTACTGCGTGTGATTTTAAAGAATTATCTGCTTGAGACTACTTTTTAAAAAGTTGTTGTATGTTATTTAAATGTCTGCTTCAGAAACTGGTAAGAAAAAAGTCTATTCAGGTAAACTGCTTCATGAAGATGTTTACTTCTGTCTTAATAAAACATAGGGTAGTCTTTGGAAATTCGTCCCCTCAGTAGCATGGACCAACAGGAACGATAAATCGTAAAGGCACAAATTACGTAACCGGAAAAAATACCTCCATAATTTCGCCGATTTAATGGGTGAAAACTACACCTGAATGTTATTTTCTGTTAGGTTCTGACACGGGGAATATTGCCAGCTAGAAAAGTTAATACATTAATCTTATACCGAATGATAATTTTAGTTTATTATGCACGCATTTGCACAAAAATAATCCAGTTTGAAAAGTTTGATTAAGTTGAAAACGTAGTTACGAAAGGCTCAGGACATTATGATTTAATAATATGAAAAACCATTCTTATCTTTATCAGTGTAAATCATAAAAAGTTGAGAAAATAGTCGTAAAATAATTGAATTTGGAAGTTTAAAAACTTCTGCGAGCTCACACAAACGTCCGATCGAAATCCAAGATGGCAGCGTCGAACGCCGATCAATGTTTACAAACTTTTAAACTCGTATTCCTTCATAATGCAAATTATTCTGCATGGATTATTAAAAGTAATTTGGGGAAATATGGCATTTAATCAATGCATCGTATACACAGATGTCTATTATAGAGTAAAAATTGCTGCAAAGTTCGAAACAATGTTTTATAATTTTTTTGTTAACTTTGACGTCATACCATCTCGTACCCATTTTAGATATTATTACGATGTCTCCAGCCAAACCCCCCCCACACACACACAAAAAAAATAATAATAATTTTTTTTTTTTTTTTTTTAAATAATAAAATAAAATTTTTAAAAATTAAAATAAATAAATAACAGTAATAAAATAAAATAAAGTAAATACTTTTCACAGCCACTGGCGCGTGAATATCAATATGACTATTCTCAATAAGTACCATAATGTGGATACGTTACTCTGCTAAAACTCCATAGCGGACAGTTCTGAGTATGTAGTTGTAAAACGGTACTTGAAACCATTATAATTCTTTCTTTTTTTTTTTTAAATATTTATTTCCATTTTCAATGTATTAGAGATTATATTTACATGTAAAAAGCAAATTGATCACGTGTTATTTGAATGATTGCCTTTATACATTAATTATAATGCTTGATACCAGTTTTGCAACGGGGAAAAAAAAAAAAAAAAATAATAATATTCAACTTCTAAAACATATACTGTTATGTATGCAAACAATGAATTTCCTATTTTTATTTTTTAAAAATCATTGGTCCATGCTACATCCAGGAACCTACCAAAACAGAGACCAGCCTAATGTTGTTTTTTTTTGTTGTTTTTATCACTGGCATCTTTTAAGGGATATTTCATCTTCGTAACATCGTCACACACAAGTTTCTAAAACTGGAAATATACGCATAATTTACGATTATTGGGTTTTGGCTCTTAAAA